>OY997274.1:8701399-8708899 GCA_963921465.1 Triticum timopheevii | reverse complement strand
TGAAACTGCCAGGCACGGACTAAAAGCTTTTATCAGGGATTCCCTGTCCATAAGGCTAGGAAGGCAGGAGCAAAAAGATTGAACTAGCCCACGCATCTGCTCCCCTCTCAATCCACCAATAACTCCCATCTCCCAGCAGGATGAATCCGTTCACTGCCTGCTTCTCTATCGCATTGGACCTAGAAAGAGTGCAAACAGGAGATATGGATCACGCAAACGTCACCCCTGAAACGATTATCGAAAATGCGGAGGCTTATCAAAAATATTTGAAACATGACGTTTTTCTTTTAGGTCATATCCTGGTCAGGATGATCACGAACGAAGACAGAGAATTGCGTAGATAGGAGGAGGAAACGAACCGATCACAAGGGTCTAGATACGGGTCTCGAACAGAAAAGTATGCTACATATTGCTCTGCTCCAGTTCCCTCTGCTTACACCTGGTCAATTCGCATGACCACAGGCCTTTCCATTCGTCTTTATTCGTCTTTCTTCCGGCAATCTATGCATAATTCTACTTCTTGAACCACCGAATCCGCTTTTGAAAATGGATAACTAGCTCCATTCTACGTCAAGTACTAACGATGGGCCCAAAGCACACTTTTGAAAGGCATCGGTCACCTTAAAAACCCCAAAAGTAGGAAGTCTAGCGTGCTTCTTTAGTGCTGCTCTTCGATCAGATGCTTTCTCATTGAACGAGGCATATTAGGACTACGAAGCGAATAATTGCATTCCTTCCAGGAGGTCGAGCGCACGCTTTCCTCGGTTTCGAATCAAGGGACAAAGATAGATCCTCGGTAACGGCCAAGGGGATAGCCTTGCTTTTGAACATTCATGTGCATATATTTTCATTAGATGTGCAATCGAAATCAGTAGGAGAGAAACTTTCATCCCTGTGGAAAGATAGCAGGTTTCAGAAAGGAAATATTCCAATGGTTAGATTACCTCCATCTCGGTCAACGATGGGGATTTGTGAAGGTATCAAACTTAAGCTATCTATAGAATGACAATTTTTGATGTAGCTTCACGTCTACCTATACCAAAGGGTTTCTATAGTATGCCGAACTAGTGATAGTACCAAATATCACATCTTATGTGTTGATGCAAGCTGACTAAATCAATAAGATGGTATTCGTATTTGATTAGACAAGATGGTATTCTTCTTTATTCCGGAGCACAACAATCTGGATCTCTATCTTATAGCTTATCCTTCCTATTCTGTATGTATTACGGTCATGTCAAGTCAATGGTCTGTCTGCCCTGCAACCGGTCTTGAATGGCTTCAGTGAATTGTTTGCTGAGCCTACAGAGTGACCTCCTAGGAGGACAATAGACCACAAAATACCCTTACTACCAGGCACTAAACCTGTCAATCATTAGAGAAGGGACAGAGTTCAAGATAAGACTATCTTGCCTGTTTGGTAGAGAGAGTACCGGGTATTCCGATGGTTAAAGATTCAAGTCTTAGTGGCAAAGGGGGACAGCTTTGGCCTGCAACCATTTCCACTTTACGGCCCACAGCTTGTGTTCTTCGGTATTAATTCGGTTTCTGTTTGTTTGGCTTGTCTCGTGCACCACCTGAATTGAATCATAGTAATGGGAATGTTCGCTACTGCTTCGGCGTCCATCTCATACATATGTTCTCTGACCACCTCCATATTCCACGGCCTGGTTGCAGCATGGATAAGATCCGACACAAACATAGGTGGATCATTGGACCGCGGGCACAGCGGCGTCATAACATCTTGTTTCTCAAGAGTACGTAGCAATCGGTCCTTCTTGGAGTTCAACAAAATGAACAGTAGCTAAATTGGAACTAAGGTGACCGATCATCCACCGGTGGGTAGAAATATGAATGTTGACTAGGGTCCCCTATGCTCATTTGATTCTGAGTCGGCAGCATATCAAGCTCCTAGCCCCACCTTAACAACCCTCATAGTGTTATGTCCCCCGATCGATAGCTTAATACATTTCAGTACCGAGCAAGTTCAAATTGGCGTAACATGAAACCTATTAGTGCAAAAGCCCCGTGGAGAGCTACAAAAGTCCATAGACCGCCTAATTGACACCAACGAGTAAAATCTCCTTGTGCTTCGGGCCCCCATAGTAGCAACAAAGAGTGTGCTAAACTATTGGCAGGGGCTTCGACCCTCGTCGGGTCGAATGGATTAGTTCTTGAATCTAGTTTCCCGCTAGGGACATTACTTAACTGAACACGCCAAAATATTGCATTTGGCGTGGACAGGTGCATAATGTATTTCCGTCCATAGTCATGAGAGAGATCAGATCCTGGGATCATACTCCCCATACCCAGTATGGAGCCGGCGTCAACTTCGGTATGGCTTGGGTCCCGTACTAATGAGACCCGATAGACGTCCGTTCATGCTCAGCTTTAAGCATAGGACGCTACCAGACCACTGCCTTCTTCGACAAAGAAAGAATCATCTTGAAAACGCTCCTAACCCCTTCGTAGGGCCGTGTATAGTAAGTGATCCGAACCTGCCCGGAGCGAGCCCCCCTTAGAGGCAAGTGAAGTTGGTGAGCCGTATGATGGGCAACTAACCCGGGAACGGACCGGAGGGAACCGCAGCATGAGGAATGTCCGCGTCTCGTCGCAAGGCTCATTTTGAGTAGATTAATAGAGTAGCTCTTACTTTTTGAATATATCATTGATCAAAACTGGGTTCTCATGGATGAAGTGTTTGAGTAGACAAAAGAAGAAGAAGCTGCCACACGAAGTGAAAACCGGTGCTAAGAGCAGGATATTCTTATCTATGAGAGAGAACTGGTAGAGAAGTGCTAAAAGTAAGTGTAAGTTAACAAGCATGAACCTCCTCGTGAACTGTGCCAACGTGTGCCTACATTGTTTGATTTACCAGTTCCGGGTATTGGATTTTTTTGGAATAGAAAGAATGAAACCAGTACCAGTTCAAACTTAGCGAACTGAAACATCTGAGTAGCTAAAGGAAGGAAAATCAACCGAGACCCCGTTAGTAGCGGCGAGCGAGAGCGGAACAAGGGTTTTCAATTTTAGAATTATGGACTTGGCGGTAGTGGTCAATACTAACTGCACCGTCTAAATGCTCCCTGACCAAGTTTGCGTACTCGTCAGGGTTGAGTTGAGGGGGCAGCCCGTGCGCTAATTGGGCTTCGAGGTGGCTATACGCGAAAAAAGCTCGCTTTCTACTGAGGCCTGTTCTGTCCTAAACTGTTGGACGATTGATTCCTCTCTTTCTCCATGGCCTGCTTCCCATAACTGGCCTTACTAAAACTTACGAAATGCTAATTTGACCTAAATTTCCGGTTAACTGCTTACTTTCTTTGCTAGCTCACCCGTCACCGTAAAGATCAATTAGTGAGCGACTGGGTCGATACAACTAAAAAAAACTGCTTACTTATCCCATGATATGGAGCAAAATTTAGGAATCCGCTTATGTAATAGAGCCGATCCACTAAGGGATTAAGCAGCGGTGTAGTATCAGATCCCAAAGATAGTAAGTTCTTTTTTCTTTCTTATGGTATGGAAAAAAGTCTTTTTCAAGGATTCTATAGAGATTTCAGGCCTCAGTAGAAAGCGAGCTTTTTTCGCGTATAGCCACCTCGAAGCCCAATTAGCGCACGGGCTGCCCCCTCAACTCAACCCTGACGAGTACGCAAACTTGGTCAGGGAGCATTTAGACGGTGCAGTTAGTATTGACCACTACCGGCAGAACTGAGTGGCTAGGCTAAGTTCCCTAGTCTTCTATTGGCCTACCCACCCATATGACATGGAGGCGCTTACCCTTCTCCAACAAGCGTTCCACCACGCGGCGATTGATTACCGCTTTCCGTCTCAATCTGTTCCAGACCAAGCCCCTTCTCTGATCGGGGGAAGGTCATTCTAAAACATCAGATCTCCCATTGATGCTGATCAAAAATAAGTTGATCAGAAGTATCCAGCAGCGCCACGCCAGAGTGACTTCCGAAGCGCTACGGACGGGACGAAATCCGGCAGCCAGTTGCTGGCTCTGAATAACCAGCCCAGCAAGAAGCTAAATTCTTCCATAACATAACATAACGGGGCGGGGTTGCGCGCGAGCCAATGCTACAAATGGCTTCTTCCTTAGTTCTTTATAGCTCTTTCACCTCTTTTGTAAAAATAGCACGCCTAATAAGTCCGTGTTCTAGCTTAAACTTACCAAGGCGGCTTTTTTTTAATAAGACCTGGACGATTATCCCTACCCTCGGTAGCTTACGAGTTTACGTCCATCCCTGGTCGGGTACAGTTTCCTTTATTTTTATCCCTTGTAGCCGTTACCCGAATTCGCGCAAGTGTGTCCACACCCCCCTGACTTGACGAGGAATTCATTCTCGCGAACAAACACACCCCCTACACACACCTAGGAGCACCCCTTCCTGCATATCCATACAAGACCTGAGTAGGCGGGTCGAGGTCCTACGAGGTACCCACGGACACCCACACAATCTCGATTTGAAGAAAAAGTACCATACCATTGTCGTTTTTAGGGCGAAAAAGAATGGGTCATCTTTGTCAATTGATAACTGAGTGAGAGAAGACAATCACGTTCTTGCAGCAGAGCCGTTTCATGAGCGGGGGGGCTAAGCGCAGTTCTTTGAATCAAAGGTTTCATGAAATCGAAATCGATTCTTTTTTAGATATCTGGATAGATGGATGGATCTATCTTTCTATTCAGATATCTTTTGCAATCAGCCCCAAATCCTTGATTTGGCCAGGCTAGTCTGCGCTCTTTGGACTTTTCAAACTTAGCGAACTGAAACATTTGAGTAGCTAAAGGAAGGAAAATCAACCGAGACCCCGTTAGTAGCGGCGAGCGAGAGCGGAACAAGTTTGCCCAAGATAAGCCCATTTTCTAGAGCCAAGCCTATTATAAGAGTTCAAGTGCCATATTCGGATGGAGTCCAAATGCTTGCATCTTGGGCTGAAGAATGACCCAATTCCTTAGCTTCCATGCATTAATCATATCCGGCAATATCTGCTTCTTTTTAGCTGAAGACAAGGGCCCCTCCTATAAGGTATTTTGTAGTTGGTGGAAAGCCATCAACCAGAGAACGAAGAATCACTGTGTCCGCCGCAAGAGCAAGAGAAGAGAAAGGACACGACCTCTAAGCGAGTGCGAGGCGAGATCTGCGAAACCAATTTGATGCATCCAACGGGCAGCAGTATTGAGGCGACGTGGCCTACCTGAGTGTAGTCACCAATGTGCGTCCACAGCTTACTCGAGTGCTTGAGATATTCATTTGGTTTAAGGCACCTTCATCGTAGGAAGGAAAAAACCGTGGGCTGAGCCGGAGGTCACTTTTCCCGATCCATCCCGAAGGGTTTTTTCCCTCTCTCGCCCCATCATCGTACCCAGTCCTGCTATCGGCTCAGCCCTATCTATTCATCTCTTTTTTTTACATGGAGATTTTTTGGATCTCTCTTGTTCATAGATCTTGAAAGCGGATCAATAGAAATTTCTCAAAGGATCTATCTATAGAAAGATCTAGCTTGAATGAGACAAAGCCGAGGGTTCGGTCATACAAAGGAGCAATTCTCTTGTGCAAAGGCTAGTTTCGGGATCCGGAGTTTTTCGATAAAAGGTCCCATCCTTCAATATCATGATTGGGTCAACCAGGCCAGATCATAAGTGAAATAGTTTGATCGGGTTGACCAGGTCAGGCCCGATCATGAGTGAATAGAAAATCGAAAACGTACATAGCTGTTCCAGCGGAAATACTTTGTTTAATTCTACCACTTCTACTAGGAGTAGCCTTTTTAGTGCTAGCTAAACGTAAGGCCAGCATTGACTAGAGCTACTGATATCTCGGGACACTATGTGAAATAGCTACGATATGCTTGCTATTCTGGGAAGATAAGTCATGCCTTAGGAAACTAGTCATGTTATGATCGAATTGGAATGTGCGGGCTTTGTGACTACCACTGATTGGAGGATCCACAAAGGAGAGAGAAATCGGACTTTCTTCTTTACCCCCCTCATTATTCAAGACGTGAATATAAAGTGTATTGTACTCCCTTGGATCTTTTCCGGGATCTTTACTCGTCGTTGATCAAGGAAGCTAGAAGGAAGATGGGTGGTAGGGTGAATGGACATTCGTATCCTCTCCGACTCGTCGGTTAGGAGAGTAGCGACCAAAAAGCTCCTTGGTACCTACCGCTATTGAACTTCGGTACCTATATTCCTGAAACAAGACAGACCTTCATGAAGACCTTCTATTTTGGAATAAGATCGGACATTTCCACATTGAGGTGAAATTACATATGAGGAAAATAATCCTGGACTACGAAAGCTGCCCTTGTGTGGTAGAACCAGGTCTTCCACCGGGCGGTCAGCCAAGTACTGAAGCCCCTATCTTGATATAGAATAGAAGTGACGATAAAGGTTCTGGAAAGAAAGGGAAAGTAAATAAAGGAAAGAAAGTCAATAAAGGTTCTGAAAGCTCCTTCTCGCTATAGAAATGATCTTTAAGACAACCTATCCGTTTCGGTTTTGAAGAAGACAGGAATGAGTCAGTGCCAGGTGTCCCCGGTCGTGATACACTAACCAACCAACTTAACCTATAGCGCTCAATCAAATGAAGTTTTGATTTCCCATATGGAGAAAAGGCTACCTTCAATCCATAGTGCCATCTTTCTCTTAAAATGACATTAGTTATGCTTTCTTCAAGATCGAGATCATCTAAGACCTATGTCTGATCCCGTCCAATAGCAGGTTTAGTGAGCACCACAGACCAATCCACCTACTTTGATAGCATAAAATCGTTCGGGGATTTTAATGTAAAAACACCTGCGCAGAGCTTGGAGAGCAGAGCACTCGGGTGCGATGGGTTGATTGATTCCATAGTAGGTTTCTGAGTTCATCAGGTGTGCTCGTGCCTGAAATGCTTTTCACAAGAAGCTAGTCAGAAAAAGGGGCACGCAGCTACGCGATTCTAACTGCTCTTGGTTTTGTAACTCACTGCTCTTGGTTTTCTACGTGGGAGTTGGTCCGGATTCATTATCTGCAAGTTTCGAGTCCTTCTTTGACTTTCTCCTTCCGGCACTTTTTAGTCATAGTAAAGATGTGCTGTAAGGATCAAGAGTGTACCTTATTTGTTTTAAATTCTGCTTCGCTTTCATCAGCCTTATTATGGGTTTGCCTGAGGGCAGCCTCCCGCTTATCTTTCTATAGAAACTTATCTCTAAATGATTTTTAGATAGGATGTTTCTGGAATTACCCCTGCTACGTAGAATGGGATCTCCAATTCGACTCTCCAATTATGCAATCCTCTCCAAAATTGGGGCTTTTCTTCACTTCAGCACTTCCCCTCGCAGTGGATTCCACTAGGTTCTTAACCTCTTCCCAATTCTTAAACTGAAACCTGCGATGTCTAATCCAACTCGGCACCTAACCATCTTGTCAGCATCGTAAGTTTGCCTCAACATTCCCCCTAGAAATACAAAAATAATGATAGGTTCATAGATGTTGAGTAATCAGTTCTT
>OY997274.1:8616399-8696399 GCA_963921465.1 Triticum timopheevii | reverse complement strand
CCAACCACGGGCACTTCGTCATCAGGTGGAAAAGAACGAACGGACATTTCCGATCTTTTGTATTCGATTCGGATCTCTATTCAATGTGTTTTCAATACCCTAACCTCCAAGGGATGAGACGCCCACGATACCCAATAGTGCCAGCCAAACCAAGCTAGTACACCATCCAGCTAGAATAAAACAAAGGAAAAGAAAATTGCAACTTGCAGGTATGATGTAGCACTAGACATCAACACCGTGGGGCCATTCCGGATAATGAGTTTCGCGCAACGGTTTCGAAGACTGAAGCTCTTCTTGCAAGTATCAACAGGTCAGAATGCCAAATAAGAGTTTCTTGTGGTCGAAATCAAATGGTAAGCTAAAGCGAAAGTTGTAGAAAGCTGGGAGAAAAAGTGAAAGCTTGCTCGAAACGGCCTATACCCTAACCCTCGGAAGCGAAGACGCAAAGCGTCACTTTTTTCAAAGGAAGAGGATATCTACAAAACAGCCTGAAGGACCGGCTTTTTGGATTCAAGGTGATGCCCCGGCAACCTTTCAACAACTCATGAATAGTGTTTTTAAAGAGATATGTTGGAAAGGGGTATTGGTCTTTTTCGATGACATTCTAGTGTACAGTTCTACCATGGTGGAGCATCTCAAGTTGCTAGAGGAAGTGTTCCGGCAGAACAAACTTTTTGTGGGTGAGCCAAATTTCATAAAGGAAATACATTATTTATGTAACTGGAGTCATCGCATCGTTTCTAGATCTTCGATACCTCTATATTCTGAAGAATAGGTCCTAAAATGGTCAATCGATTGTTTTCTCAACGGGAATCGAGGAAATGGCAAGGGTTTGAGTATAGCGAGCAGAGGAATAGTTTCCTTTATCAAAAGAAGCCTAGAGCTTTCTTTGCTTATCTTCCCAAGCAGACCATATGATTCTCATTATTCTATTTCTCTGTCTTTCCAACCAGCATTCCCGCTTATTCTGATTGGAGTGATGTGTGGTACCGGGGATAATGCAATTGATGGTTATCCCAATAGTAAACCTTCTTACTTCTCTTCGCATCTCGAAAGACGCAAAAGATCTGTTATTAACTTATTTATAAGCTGTCGAAGGTCCTTAAAAGCCTTGATTTGTGGCTTACGGCTTACTTGCCTTTTTCCTTAAAGCCTATATAGACAGACATAGACTGAGGGCATTCTGGGCATTCATGCTCCTTCCTAAGAGTACTAGGTTAAAGGGGAGACCTCTAAAGCCCAGAAAGAACTATCCTATCCCTTTAGGAATCCAAAAGCGCCGTATCTGTGGATCACTGACGGCTATACCCAATGAGCAAAGTAGAAAGAGCCTAGGAAAATGCATCTTCTCCCTATTCAGTCAGCAGTTGTCCATCGACTAGTCTTACTTACCGCACCGCCCCCTGAGCTTAGTTCAGAGTTGCCTCAGCGCGCTCGAGTAATAACTGGGAAAATCAAGGCTGGACAGGTCTTCGAGCCAACTTCAGGAAGAAATGCAAGTGAAAGAGAATGCTCTCGAGGGCGCAGGAGTCTTTTTCTGTCTTTCTTATTTGAAATCCAAATCGAAATGCCTCAGTGGCATCCCCTCTGAGTTGTGAGTAAGCGGAACCATTCTTTTTTTGTTGTCGTCTGGGGACCGCCCACATTCATTCATTTCATTCATTCATTGTTCTGTTGTGGATTCGAACCACTAGCACAAATTTGATTTCGAGTCAAAGGGCGCTTTTTTAGGATTTCCAGTCCTTTTACCTTTCAGAACCTCTCTTTCAATCATTGAACTAGCATTGAACAACCTACTTCAGAAAAAACTTAGAGTTAACCATCTAGTGCGAAAGTGCTAGTTTCCCCCTCCCAGAGGTGAGAAGGGAGATATTCACGTGGCGGTATCTTTTCCTCTTTTGATAGAAGCCCACATGCCCACTCTTCTATCCCACCTATCCACATGGGGTACAAGCCCGCTTTCTGGTGGCACACCCCCCAAACAAGCACCACTCGACGAGGGGGGGGCGGGGAAAGCTACAGGCCCAAAACCTTCGACCCTTCTTTCTATATGGGGGTGCCCGGGGCACCTCATCTTGTCATTTTGTTGCTCATTCCCCTTAGGCCGAAGTGTTTGGCCTTTACTTCGGAGCGCCCGCTCACGCTTCGCTGACCTATCGCGTGGTAAAGAGAAGAGAGTACGAAAGAATTGTAAACAGAGCAGACCACAGAAAGATTCTAAATATGACAAGTCCCCCATGGATTCGATAATAAGGAAATGAAGAACGGGAACGAAACGAAATAAAGCATTTCTAGCGGATGAGCTTCTCTCCATTTTGTCTGGTAATAGAATAGGGCGGCTTGCTTTGACCAACACTCCACTTTTTGCTCTGTCCATGGAGCGTATGAATTTCCTTAAATGTAGATAGACCAAAAAAGGGAATAAAGGGATAGGAATAGGAATTATAGTAGCAGGCCTGGAGAAAATAATGGGAGTCGGTGTCCCTTAAACGCCTTGTTTCCTCTTCTTTACGGTGGCTTCTTCTTAAATGAAAGAAGATCTCTGCTGCGCTTATGCCTTCAAACCCGAAAATAGTGGTTATTACGACACCCGGCTCTAAAATGTTGGCCGGCTTGGGGGCTGGCATTGTTTTGACGTCCCCAACTGGAGACACAGTCCAATACGTACTTCAAATAATGTACACAGACTCCAACAACGCAGCCGAATATGAGGCCCTTCTGCAAGGTCTCCGGATGGCAATCTCCATGGGCATTCAACGCTTCGAGGTCCGCGGGGATTCAAACCTCGCAATATCACAAGTAAATGGAGACTTTGACGCCAAAGATCCAAAAATGGCAGCCTACCGTAACGCCGTCTTAAAAATGTCAGCTCGGTTCGAAGGACTCGAATTCCACCATGTAGCCCGGGATAATAACCAGGCGGCCGACGTGTTGGCGCGCATCGGCGCAAAGCGCGACGCCATCCCTCCAAACATCTTCCTGGAGCGGCTCTTTAAGCCATCTGTAGTATGGGAAGAGGAGTCCGGAAACAACAATCCGGAACCAACCGCACCGCCCAACACCGAACACTCTGACACAACCGGTGGCTCAGCCAATGACATAACACCTTCAGCCCACGAAATAATGGCAGTCATTGCCCCGTGGATGGAACCATTCCTAGCCTACTTAATTAGGCAGGAACTTCCCGAAGACCAAAACGAGGCCTGCTGCATAGTACGGCGATCTAAAGCCTACAAGGTCCATGAGGGAGAACTTTATAAGAAAAGCACAACCAGAGTCCTTCAAAGGTGCATCTCCGAAGAGGAAGGGCGAAATCTTCTGGCTGAAATTCACGCCGGACTAGGCGGACACCATGCTGCAGCCCGGGCCCTTGTAGGTAATGCCTTCCGTACAGGATTTTATTGGCCGACGGCCCGGGCAGATGCTCAGGACTTAGTCCAACGATGCGTCGGTTGTCAGCTCTTTGCTAATCAGACCCACATGCCACCCACCGCCCTCAAAACTATACCCATCACCTGGCCGTTTGCGGTCTGGGGGCTTGACATGGTTGGACCCCTTAAAGGGGGAACCCACAAGCAAAAATACCTATTGGTCATGGTGGACAAATTCACCAAATGGATAGAGGCCAAGCCAGTTAAAACGGCCGAATCCGAACTTGTGATAGACTTCATATCCGGGGTAGTACACCGTTACAGTGTCCCCCACAACATCATCACCGATAACGGCACGAACTTCACAGCCGACGAGGTTAAACTCTGGTGCAAAAATATGGGCATTAAGCTCGACTACGCTTCAGTCTATCACCCTCAAACCAACGGTCAAGTTGAACGAGCAAATGGTCTAATCATGAGCGGCATCAAACCCAGATTAGTGCGGTCCCTTACGGAATCTAACACGCACTGGGTAGAGGAGCTCGACTCCGTACTCTGGGGGCTGCGGACCACGCCAAACCGTACTACCGGATTCACACCATTCTTCATGGTGTACGGCGCAGAGGCGGTTTTGCCCTGCGATATAATTCATGACTCACCTCGAGTGCGCATGTACGAAGAAAGAGAAGCCGAGTTGGATCGGCAGGACAGCTTGGATGCATTGGAGGAGGAGCACGACGTGGCAAAGGCTCGTTCCGCATTCTATCAGCAGCATGCTCGAAGATATCAAAGCAAAGAAGTACGGGCTAAAACTTATAACGTTGGCGAACTAGTTCTACGCCTGCCGGACAAGAAAAAGGACAAACTCAAGCCCAAATGGGAAGGTCCCTTCATCATCGACCAAGTCCCGACCGGCGGAGCATACCGTCTGTGAAACGCATCGGACAACCGACTCGAGCCGAACCCATGGAACGCAGCCCGCCTCCAAAGATTCTACGCCTAGCGTCGGACTCAGAGTTCGTCTCCTTCCTCCGTCCACATTTTATACTTCAGTTGTCTTTTGATTCTCTCTTTTCTCCCCACCTTTTCATAAAGCCTTTGAGGGCTGATCTGCGCATTGTTCGCACACACTTGACGTGCCACTCGCACTCATTATACCTGGGGGCTTCTTTAACAGAAGCTTATTTATACGGGCTTCATGCCCAACACATGTGTCAAACTTCTGCATGTACCTTTTATTCACCATTATATGCATCGATATGACTTAAGTTTTGGCCAAGCTGGGTTGCCTGGCTCCTGTGCTTACCCCAACGTTCCCGATTGTTCGGCTAGGAGGTAAAGGGAGCACCTCTGCGATTGTTGCTACCGGGTCAGCCGGATGTGTACCTCAGACTGGGTGAAGCTGAAAGCTAGCGTTCTTAAGGGAATATTCGGTCGGTGACTTGAAAGATGATTTCTTATTTATTCATTTATCTGCCCCCAGATGCTTTTCTACTCTTTTCGCAGTCCGGACATGCACTTTAGGGCATGCATCCCAGGGAAAGGAACCCCTAACAGAACTATTCTCCCTGGAAGACGTTTCTTACTAACCATGTAATATAACATAACTAGTTGGGCACTTGTCTGATAAAGCACTAATGACCCCTACGCCTGGTCTCCATGCATGCCCCAGTTTTTTCATAACCGTGAGGGTATTCGGACACACTCCAGACTCTAGGGTCCCGAGGTTGAAGCGAAAAGGTCCGCAACGACAAACGATCTACAATCCGGCTAGAAGGCATTATACATGTCATTTCAAAAATAATACATCGTCACATTGACTGATTGTACTCCTCTTCAATCCCATCTAACAGGTTGTATAATTTACAGTCCCATTGGGAATATTTAGCGGCCAATTCTACTTGGTCGTACACTAAGCTCACAAGGATCTCCTTCCCATCGGACCCCACAGGTCCGACCTCGGCCATGTGGTTCGGATCCGCCTTCTTGTACCGCGTCTTCACCATGGCCCAGGCCTCCCTGGCGCCTTGACGACAGGACGATATCTTCCATAGACGAAAGCGCTGCCGTGCTCCCTGAAGCTTCTCCGCAAGCCCTCCAAGACCCTTGGGTAGGGAGACGGACGGCCATAAGGCCTAGGCAACGCCGCTCATCGCCTGCCGAACACGTTCGTGCAGTTGCATCAGCTCGGGAAGTTTATCACCCGTTGAACCGGGCATTTCCTCCGCAGGGCGACCTGTGAGCACACCTACAGACAGATTTTTGTCAATTCGACTTCCTCGCCGAACTCTTCTTTTCAAAAGAGTTTGTTCAAGCACTTACTATAGATGCCGCGACGAAGCCGCTGATTCTCCTTCACGAAGCCAGACAGCTGGGCCCGAACACCTTTTAGCTCTTCTCCAAGCTGGGTGTGGGCATCTTGGAGTTTGTTCCTCTCCTGCTGCACCTTCATAAGCACCCTCTCGCCGGCCTTCAGCTGGCGCAGTAGCTGGCGCAGTAGCTGGCGCAGTAGTTGTTGCTTGTTCGGATCCAGTCCGGCAACATCTGCAATATTATTGTCAGATTTATACGCACGCCGCACACCGCTTATCTTTTTCAAATAATGTGTTACCGGAGGGGGTCTCTGTGTCTCCTCCTGCGGCGGCTAGTGCGGCCTCAAGTTGGGCCTTGCACTCTTGTAGCTCCTGGGTCAATTGGGTATTCTTCTCCGTAAGATCTTGCATATCAAATGATCCTTAAATCAGTTATTTTAACTGCTTTAAGTCTCGGGGGCTACTGGCGTATACAACTATTAAAATCCCTTACACGTATGTCTTTCACATACTGCTCCGTGGCTCTGGCTAAACCATCTTGAGCGGCACGGAGGTGCGCGTCTTCCGCGTTAAAGGCATTCAACGCCTCCGGGGAGAAACACGCGTCACGAAGAACTGTCCGGCGGCGCCTGTGATTCATGGCGCTCTCCACCTCAGACCGAGTGGCGGACAGCCTGTCGGCATCCTCCGTTGGAGGAGCATCCGGCTCGCGCCTTGCGCTCGCCTCCCCCCTCGGACCAGGCGTTGGGGCCTGGCTGGCGGAGGCTTGGTTGGCAACCTCTCCAGGCACAGTCCGGCGAGCGCTCTTTCTCCTAGAAGAGTCATGAGCATTAACATATATCATAGGAGTCTTTTCCTTAACAACGGTGGCGTGACATACCTTTGCAGCGACGTTTTAATTCGCACCGCGTCCCTCTTCCGCCTGCTGGGCCGAACTGACCCTGGTTGGTCAGCCACCGCACGATCAGCCTCCCATGCTGAAGGCACCTCCTGCGAGACACCATTGGTATACGGTGGTCAGAAATAAGCACGGGCGAAAAAATGGTGTCAGGGCTCCGGTCGTAGTTACCTGGAAAGCCGGAGATAAACCGGGGTAGTCAGCCGTAATGGAGACTAGAGCATTGTCCATGCTAAGTTGGTGGAACACCCCGTCAATCAGCTCCACCTTTATGTCTGGATCCTCTTCAGAGGCCGGATCAAGGGATCTTCCCGGATCCTCGGGTTGTGGAGCCGGACTGTGTATGTCCTCCACATCCCGACGCAATTCCTGCGTCGAAAATCATAAAGTAAGGCGCTTAACTTTGAAAGCACGGATCGTATGAGCAAGCGTCCGCTTACCCAGCTCCGAGGGTTATTCATGGAGAATCCATTCAATGGGCTCGTTTGGAAGAAGTCCTCCTTCTCCCCCTTGTACAGACCGGATAGAATCTTCACCAGATCTGCGGCCGATCCCGGCCCCTTGCGGCCATGACGGGTGGCATCATTCTCCCCGTTGAAATCCCACATGGGGTGGCCCCTATATTGGAGCGGCTGCACCCCTCGCATAATGCACGTGGCCATGACTCCAATCATGGTCAATCCAGAATGGGCCAGCAACCTTATCCGGCCCATCAAATAATGGACGCTCCTGTCTTCCTCCTGTTGCGGGCTCCGCGGGCGCCAACTCAGGCGCTTCTTCAGAGGAGCCTTGCTGAACTCCGGGAGGCCGATCCGAACTGGGTCCGGTAGTGGAGCATCTTCCACATAAAACCATTCCGAGGGCTAGTCTTCGGACGCCTTCTTTGGGGTTCCGGATCGATATCCAGTCCCGGCGATGCGCCATATTTCGGCTCCACCCACTTGATATATCGACCCCTTGTGAGAACGGGTACGAGGCAAAACAATCTCTTCCACAGCGTGGAATGGGGCTCGATGCCCAAGAACAGCTCACAAAGAGCTACGAAACCCGCAATGTGCAGAATGGAGGCGGGCGTGAGGTGATGAAGCTGGAGTCCATAGAACTCCAGAAGCCCCCGGAGAAACGGATGTATGGGAAATCCGAGCCGCCTTATTAGATAAGGGACGAAGCACACCCGCTCTCCTTTGGAGGGACAAGGGGTGGTCTCCGCTTGCTTTACACCTTTGTAGGTGGCCAGCCCGGCTCGAACCGGGACCATAAAGGCTGGAGGAAGGTATCCCTCCGCTTGGAGCGTCACCAGCTCGCTGTGCGGGACTGAACATCTCCCCCAATCTCCTGGCTGAGGGCTGGGAGCGCGAGAGGAGGAGCTGCGTTGACGGTCCATGATGGAATGGATCTTTGTCAGAAGCGTTCCGATGAGTATTCGTGGGAGGAGGATGGTGTGATTTGGATCTGGATTCTTACCTCTCTTATAGGCAGCTTATTCGCGCAGCTAGGGGGTAAAAGGTAAAAATACCCTGGCCTTTCGCATTCGTGCGACACGTGGAAGAGGGCCATTATTGGGCGTGGAAGCCAAGGAGCGCAACATTTATAAGGAAGCCGGACACTATTCGGCAAGCACATGGAATTTGGAGGAGAACCCGCCTTGCAACGCCGAAGACAATATACGCGCCGGACTCGTCGTCATTGAAGCCTGGTTCGGGGGCTACTGAGGGAGTCCTGGACTAGGGGGTGTCCGGATAGCCGGACTATCATCATCGGCCGGACTCCAAGACTATGAAGATACAAGATTGAAGACTTTGTCCCGTGTCCGGATGGGACTTTCCTTGGCGTGGAAGGCAAGCTTGGCAATACGGATATGTAGATCTCCTACCATTGTAACCGACTATGTGTAACCCTAGCCCCCTCCGGTGTCTATATAAACCGGAGGGTTTTAGTCCATAGGACGAACAACAATCATACCATAGGCTAGCTTCTAGGGTTTAGCCTCCTTGATCTCGTGGTAGATCTACTCTTGTACTACCCATATCATCAATATTAATCAAGCAGGAGTAGGGTTTTACCTCCATCGAGAGGGCCCGAACCTGGGTAAAAACATCGTGTCCCTTGTCTCCTGTTACCATCCGCCTAGACGCACAGTTCGGGACCCCCTACCCGAGATCCGCCGGTTTTGACACCGACAATGGGCATCGCCATCGCAGACGTCACAGTTTGGCGTGCGTGAGTGGAGGCCGACGAACATTGCTGGTGTCGTGTACGAGACGTGGGCTGGTGACTTTACAAGCGCGTGAGGCGAGCGAGCGTCCAGGCACCGGAGGAGACGACATGGGATGGGTGTTGGGTGATTTTAGGACGAAACAAAATCGGGAAGGCAGAAGCAGAAAGAAGGAAACCAGAAAAGCAAATAACCAAACACAAGTTAGGAAAAGAATCGGGTGGGAGGGAAAAAATTGGTGTGTGGGAAGAAGGATGGGAGGATGGGAGAACGTATCGTGTACCCCGAAGGATGGAGTACTCCAGCTGCTCCGTACACAGCACATCCCTAGGATGAAATATGTATGTACAGGATGTAACCCGGACGTCCCCCATCGTACCAATTTACAGAAAGCACCCCAATACAAGGATAGAATAACTGTAACGTTCCTATCACCTAGCTCCAAAAAGACGTGATGCCACTAGTTTTGGAACAGAAACACCACACACATCTGGTACCTCTGGTAGCTGATCGTTTCAAGATGTTTTCAATATCATTCAACGCACCCCCTAAAGATAGTATCATTCAACACATGTGAAGATGACATCGGATCTTCGGGTACAGATTTCCGCAAAAAGATAAAGAGCTCTATGGTATAGAAAAGTAGCATGAATTTTCAATCGTGTTCCATAGGAAGTGCACACGACAAACATTCAGCAAGCTGATAACAAGGTAAAGCTATTTTGGTTTTAGTTCAATGGAAATACTGAACAAATAAAGGGGACTCATTATTCAGGTGCTTGAACAGGTCGATGAAATTAGTTCGTCTCATTTACAGTGGGAAGCCATAAGTAGCTGAAATTTCACAATCACTAATTGTTGGAACATCTAGTCCAAGTAGAATATATCAACTCTTCTCAGTGAGTAATTTTCTTTTCCGCCTCATAGAGAGAAATAGCCACATTTTACCCAAAACAGAATTAGCTATATCTAACATAAGGTCATAAGATCGAGGAGATTTCCGTCGTGAAGGATTGAATCCAGCACAACACACTTGAAGAGTTGAGTTCTCTTCTACAGCGCCGGCGGATGGCAGAGCTAGTCGCCGGATGGGGTGGGGTAGGGGGCTGATGTGGAGAATGACAGATGCGGGGATGGGGCAACTGGTCTGCTGGATGTACGTCAGTGCCATGGCGAGCTCGTTCCAGACATCGCCGCGTAGCAGTCGGTGAGGTGCGCCGCCTGTTCCTGAACCCCTGGTCTGTTTGTGCTCGTTCTGTTCCAAATTGAGGGCAACAGTGCAACACATCTAGGTAGGTGATGGGTAGGTCGCATTTATTATGTATTAATACGGGGAGTTTTTTACAAAATTTTAATGGTGGGGCATTCCAGCTGTATCCCGTGCCTACGTTATGGATCGAACCATCGTGCTAGCCCAGGAGCAGGCGGAGCACTCGATGAGCTGGGGCACAGGATATTTTCCTGGGAGGATGGGAGTACCTAGGTGGAGGTCAGACAAAAGATGAAGTACACTACCCTTTTTCAAGATAGGGGAGAGAAGATGTTCATGTTTTAAAAAATTGTCCTATTTTTCTTAAATATGATGTTTTTCATTTTTATATATTTTTTAATACAAGGCAAACAATTCTTTAATGAACGATGATGTTTTTAATATACATTGAATATGTTTTAAATACCCAACGAGCTTTTCCATAATATACAGCGATTTTTTTAATATATGACCAACATATTTTTCTGTAAACACTGATTTTTTTTCTTTCAAATTCATGATAATTTTATGAAATTCGTAACATTTTTTAAAATGTGAAACACTTTAATTTTTTTTTGAACGTTTTCTTTAATTCTGGAACAGTTTCTTGAAATCAAGGATAATTTTTAAAATTCAGTAAACGTTTTTCCTGAAATCCCGAACGTTTTCTGAAATTTGGAACATCTTTTAAAAATCGGAAAATAAAATAAAAAAGGAGTTAAAAACAAACTCGCGTCAGAGTTGTTGGGCCGGAGCATTGGCGCGGGCTTCAGCGTCGCCTGCACTGTCGAACAAGGAGGAGGAGATAGGACCTCTCCTCGCCGCTGGTAATGGGCTAACCCAAAGCCAGGCCCCACGACCTTCACCCTCCCCCGCCTGCCCTCTCCGGCGACCACCACCGCGCCGGACGCCGCCGCCTCCTCCTCCTCCCCGTCTTCCCCGCCACCCGGCTCTGCCCCGCCCCAGCGCGTCGCCACCCGGCGCCGCCCCAAACCGCACCCAGGCGGGAAGGGAGCGGCACATCGAGCCGCATCTTCCCCCTAAACCGCGCCCGCGACGAGAGGAGCTCCTGCATCCCGCCGGTGCCGCCTCACCCTCCCCCGGTCGCCGCCCTCCGGTGCCGCCTCACCCTCCCCCGGTCGCCGCCCTCCGGTGCCGCCTCACCCTCCCCCGGTCGCCGCCCTCCGGTGCCGCCTCACCCTCCCCCGGTCGCCGCCCTCCGGTGCCGCCTCACCCTCCCCCGGTCGCCGCCCTCCGGTGCCGCGCCAAGGCAGGGTAAACCCTCTCCCCCTCCCGCGATTCCGGCTTGATTCCTCTGGCTCGCGGTTTGACCGTGGAAACCCTAGGTTAATCAATTAATTGACGGAGGGCGATTGGTTTGAGGGTTTGAGGGGATTAAGGCCTGGGTTCACGCGGAGTGTTGAGGGGATTGATGCGATGCGTGATTGGATTTTGTTTGCGAGATTCTTAGTTTCTGTTCGATGTGTGGATGGACTTTTGAATAGGAATGATTCTTAGTTCCTGTTCGATGTGTATGAGTCTGGTCAATCGTGGGTAGCATGTAACCAAGTAGAATGGTCTTGTTATTGAAAAAAAGAGAATGATGCTCCCGTTCATGTGGATGAGAGGGCGAATGTGTGCTCTGTTAGGTATCATCAATTCTCCCCTAGTTCCAGTGTGAAAGAATTCGTCGCCACCTGGGTGGGGCTTGTGCATATCTTGTTGTCACATAACTGTGTGGTTGGTAGCAATCGCAATTGGGGATCAGTTGCTTGGTTTATTGTTGGCAATACAATTCTGAATTTGTGAATGGTGACCTGAAATTCTCTTGGACAAATTTTTTTTTTCAACCATAACTGGAACAGATATCATCCTTTTGTGGGTGTAAGTACATAAAACAGTAGTGAGTTTCTCACGTTTGCTTGCTAAGTTTGTATTAATTCATCATCATATTGATTACCAAATGCAGTAAAAGGAATTCTCGCTAAATGAAATTAAAATTTATTTCATTAGTTCGGTACTCACAAATGTTCTGATCTGATACAGATCTTGTATTTGTCCTTTATCAAATTGAGAAGAGTTGTTATTACCTGCAGGAAAGGTGGAAGTTTCCTAGGGCTGGATGAATATTCAACCTGATAGCTGCTCTGACAAATATCAGAGAATCATGAAAGCTCCTCAGCAGGACCGTAAACCAACTGATACAGAAGCAAATGTCAAACTTGGTGTTAATAAGATGCATTGCCTGAAGCCAGGCAAATATACCCACAAATCACCAGGTGATGCGTTGGTGCCATGTTCTTAATTTCTTTTAGTAATGCATTTGTACTGAACTTCATATCTTAAACAACTGAAGTAGAAAAATAAATGCTTGTTAGGAGCTATATTTGAACTGTAACGACCATATGTCCTTTTAGGTTCTTAATAACCATATTGATTTTCAGGCAATGTTGGGGCTAAATGCAGAACAGGAGATGGTCAATCGTTTACTGGCAGTAAGATTGCATTGAAGGGTGGTAGCTCTATGGAAGTACCATTTCTCAACTTGACAAACGTGTCTGCTCAACCACCAAATTATTCTGGAAAAATGAAGCTTCAGTTTTTTCCAATAGATGAGGCGATTCAAAAGGTTCTACAGCAGGTGATTATCTCAGTTTTTGCAAGAGAGATTCATATAAGTACTGCATATGATGTTCTTTCAAGCTGACATTTCTTGCCTTCTTTTGGTTTATCCCACCATTATGTAACAGGAGAAACACAATCCTTACCTGGAGTTGACTTTGGCTCCGCGAAAGAAGATGTCCTCTATTGTGCAACATCTGAACACAAAATGGGGTCGTTCTAGTTGTGCAAAAGGCGACCTCATGCTCTTCCCATACAGTGCTAGACCGGATAGCATAGCCAGCAGTAAAAAATGGACTCTTCATGATTCTTGCACTGCTGCTGATGTTTATGTTGCTGTTGGCAGCCCTTCAACATTCCGTTTAAGGTTCAATTTCTTACCCAGAAATGGTTACCTTCATTGTGATGTACATATTATAGATGGCTCTTTTTCTAATACTCACTAGATTAATTCAAGGTACTTTCAGATTATCATGATTTCTGTATTTATTAGCAACATTTCATAGAAGAAATTAGCATTGATCGTTCAGTTTTGGAGGACTTGTCATGCCAAACAGCATGCTATGAAAATCAAGGGAATACAAAAAAAGAAGAAGCTAATTATCATTTGCTTACTTTAGGTATGGTTGGTTCAAGCCTAATTTGAAGCAACAAATCAGCGAAGCATCCTTGGCACCAGTGCACTCTGCAGAAAAGACTTTGGGCGACAAACCTTCAGATCCTTTTGAGTTTCCAAGTAAATTTGCCAGTCCATCCGTTGAGTGTAACACTGAACAGACCGTGGCGGTGAGTATGCAATTTCATGTGTTTCTTTCAACAATGATGTCATTTGTACTTGAGACTTGATCCTCTCTGTATGTTTCCAAAATTAGGATAACAACCAAAGCAAAGCGACACCGCTTTCATGGATTGACTGCATATCCAATATCAGTTTTGGAGCACTGCTATCGCAAGCTGTGCCCTCTCAAGACAGCAAACAACCGCCTTTGCAAAATAGCTCGATTTTCCAGCAGCAGATTCCTGCCACGTGCGATTCATTCGATGCTGCTATTGCTTCCTTGATTGCTCGCCAGCAAACAAGTAACCAACCGAAGGTGTCAAATCCATCCCCTTGGGATGCAGATGAAACCTGTCATGCATTCCCTCCTCCCCGGAATCAAAATTTAGCCAGGATGTCCTCTTGCGGTCCTGGCAACAGCAGTGCTATCACCTCAACTATCCTTGGTGCAATTGCTGAATCCGGTACAGATGGCGACCACCAACGCTGGCTACCAGGTAGCTCCTGATGTTCCCTTGCTCTACTTAGTGCTGTGTTTACCACCCAACAAAGGGGTATGTGTTGCACTGTTGCTTATCAGCAGCCTTTTCCTTGTGCAGCGCTCTACCGAAGGCACGAAAGAGGAACCAAGGCCCCCTCAGATACCACCAGGCCTGGGCAATAACGATGATAATGTGAAGCCTGATGCGTCGTCGATGGTACCATTTAGATTTAGGGCCTTATAACAGACAAACATCGATATCTTTGAGATGCTTTGCTTTGCTTCCTCTTCCACGTAATTGTTGATAGGGTTTTTCATATATGGTTTACTTTCAGCCTGAATCCACGACCGGTGATGGTTCATTTTACTCTAGTCTTTTGAGTGGAACCGACGGTTTGGGCCTAAGCGGTTTGCTACCAAACAGCTTGGATGCATTCCCGAAGTTGTCTGTTTCCTAAGGCTTGGAAGTTCTATATGCAAGACCTGAAGTAGTTACAGATCCTGTAAAGATAGATCATCATGCTGCTTCAGTCGGAATTGATTACTTTGGGCTTACTGAAGCCGATTGTGCAGATAGATAATCAGCCAACGACACATGTTAGTCGCATAAACTGTTTTTCTTTCTTACTGGTTGCTACTTGTGATTTTCGAAATTGTCCATAATCTGCTTGGTTGCTCACCGTTTTCTCTGCATCGTGTGTTACTTCCACCGAATGACATATGCTCGACATATGTTCAGATTCAGATATGAGAACCCCATTTTTTTGGGTGTTTTGCTGCACGCATGATCGGCTAAAAGTCCGGGGGTGTTCTGAAGCTCTGGTTTCTGACCAACGGAGTTTTTCTTCTGTTATTCATCATGGTTTGACTTGATGATCAATCAAGTTGTTTTTAGCAAAAACCATGGTCAGTTAAGTTTGCGTTCTTGTGAACTCTGACGGCGTAACAAGAGAGCTTGCTAGGCTAGCTGTCACTGGGAGGGACAGACTCTTTCCTGGTTTTCTTTCTACTTTGTTGAAGTGTTCCTCCTTGCCAATTTGGTCCCCTCCATTTGTTGAAGTTGTCTCTGAAAATTACACCTCCTTCCTAGAAGTGGACGGTAATAAAAATAAATCAATTTGTTAAGTTTTAGCTTGAGTCACCTTGCAAAAGGTAAAATGATCAACACGAACGGTGTGGATGACTAGGATGCACTATAAGTTGATAATAACACATGTGTGGTGGACACATGAGCACAGACACATGCGGAATTCGGCAAAATTTGATCCATCTATGGGTTGAGAAAAATTTACCTAAGTTTGAGCAGTTTTCCCAACATTTTTACTTTTTTTACTAAATTTGAAATATCGTTATCATTATTGTACCACACCATAATAAGGTTGTTCTTTCTTAGAAGAGCGTGATTGCACTGATCAACCTCATCCGAGCCCGGCCCATTCTCCACACCCAATCGAAAGCCAAAAAACGAAAGCCTGGATTTTGTAGTTTTTATTATCTAAAATAGATCACCCCTAGGCACAAAAAGAGTTCAATGGTATTTGATTTCCACCTATTAAGGTAGATGTGTGAAGCAAAACCTAGTTTTTTTAAAGACAACAGCAAAGCCGAGCAGGTACAAATATGGCCAGAGACCCCCCTCCCCCCCTCCCAAAAAAGGAAAAGGGGGGGGGGGGGGGGGGGGGCAAATTACATAGGAGTAGAGCTTTGCGCAAAGTCCTGCCTAGCCTATGTAAATCAACCAGGTCGAAAGGGAAACAAAAACCTACTCCCTCCGTTCCCAAATATTTGTTTTTCTAGACATTTCAAATGGACTACAACATACAGATGTATATTGACATATTTTAGAGTGTAGATTCACTCATTTTGCCTCGTATGTAGTCACTTGTTGAAATCTATAGAAAGACAAATATTTGGGAATGGAGGGAGTAGTTGCAGATGATGGAACGAGAGAGCACGGCTTCAAATAACCCTGGATGCAACTCCTAGGTTCATGGACGACCCTTTGTACCCCGATCTAATATAATTCGTCGTGTCCATTAATAAAAGTGCATTCTCCCTTAAAAAAACATCGTCACCACCTTAACCTTTTTTTTTGTTTACAAACTTGCAGTTTCAACTCCTTTCGTAAACCTCCACTCCCTTTAGTAACTTATACTCCCTCCGTTCCTAAATAATTGTCTTTTTAGAGATTTCAACAAATGACTACATACGGAGCAAAATGAGTGTCTACATACATCCGTATGTTATAGTCCATTTGAGATGGCTAGAAAGACAATTATTTGGAAACGGAGGGAGTACAATTTAAAGTTTCAAACGGCATACCTTCGATTTCATTTTATTTTAGACCGTCTGCATTTTTGTAAACAGTTTTGGAGCATGAACTTCTATTTTTACAAAAAAAAGCGTCTGAGGATTTTTTTTCAGAAGGAAAAACCTCTGAAAGTTTGTTTTGAGAAACACACACACAAAAAAAAACTTCTGAGAGATGGAGAGCAAGGTTTATCTGAGAGAAAAGGCCGTGGTGCTGCCGTGTGCAGCCCAGCCCAGAGAAGCCCGGCCCAACCACCAAACCGAGAGCCCAGCCTATAAACACGCAACCCTCAGTCCCCACCCCACCCTCTCTCCCCAAACCCTCGCCCCTCCCCTCCCCTCCTCCCCGCCGCCGCCGCCGCCACCCCCCAACCCTCACCCCCACCACCGGCCGGCGAAGATGAAGACGATCCTGGCGTCGGAGACGATGGAGATCCCGGAGGAGGTGACCGTGAAGGTCTCCGCGAAGATGATCTCGGTGACGGGGCCGCGGGGCACGCTGACCCGCAACTTCAAGCACCTCAACCTCGACTTCCAGCTGCAGGAGGGCGGGCGGAAGCTCAAGGTGGACGCCTGGTTCGGCACCCGCAAGACCATGGCCGCCATCCGCACCGCCATCTCCCACGTCCAGAACCTCATCACCGGCGTCACCAAGGGCTTCCGCTACAAGATGCGCTTCGTGTACGCTCACTTCCCCATCAACGCCTCCATCACCGCCGCCAACCGCGGCATCGAGATCAGGAACTTCCTCGGCGAGAAGAAGGTAGCCGCCGCTTTCACCTCCCTTTGTTGTTGCCGCCGACGCGGTTGATGTGCGGATCTGCTTGTGTGTGTGGTTGAATGACTTCTGGTGTGGTTTGGTTGCAGGTGAGGAAGGTGGACATGCTCGACGGGGTCACCATCCTGCGGTCCGAGAAGGTCAAGGACGAGATCGTCCTCGACGGCAACGACATCGAGCTCGTCTCCCGCTCTGCCGCCCTCATCAACCAGGTGAATCAAACAAACAGGATCCGGCCCCTTAATTTTTGTTCATGTGCATAATGATGTTGCCTGACTAATTTGGTTGGTCTGAATTACGAAGATCATGGGTCATTCTTGCTTGTGCTCTTTGCTGAAAGTAGCATGATAGATGTGCTTAGAAATCATTGCAGTGTCTTTAGATGTTGGATGTTGAGTGTTTTGTTTGTGATGCATATGCGTCTGCTTGTGCTGTTCAGCATGATGCAAACAGGGTTACCTGTGCTGTTTTGCTGCTTGTTGAGCGTTGTGCTGCATATTTAGGTGCTACTGACATCCCATTGTTGGTCATTTCTATTTGCAGCAGCCATCTTGTGGGCTTTCTAGTGTTATTAGGCTGTTTGTAGTTAAGTCACGCAAGTTCATCTGTTTTTAATGAACTATGATAATCTTCCCAAATGTTATGCATCCAGTAGTAGCAGTTGAAAAAGTCAGAAGGTTTCATCTGATTTTGGTATAAATGTGGTGGAAATGGACTTACCTTAGGCAACATGTGCTTATTGACCCAGTTCATCAGTTAGGGTTTCTTTTGTAGCGCACATATTTTACCGGTTGTTTCATGTTATTGTAATAACCAAAATGATGTTTGCCGTGTGCAAGCTGATTGCATGTCTTGTTAACAGTTTGTATGTGCAACAATGACTTTCCCTTCCATTTTGGTTCCTGTAGCAGTGCATTTGTTCTGTTCCAATTGAATTATTCAAGCAATTATCATCTTTGGACGGCTGCTGAGACCTGCGTTGCTATTCCACAATTATTTGCAGTGATCTATTCATCTCACTTGCACAACACATATGTGCCGAGGGATGTGCACCGCTGTTTCTAGTTGTTTCCAATAATTCATACTTCTAATACAAGTTCCCATTTCCTTCGCTGTACCTCAGAAATGCCACGTCAAGAACAAGGATATCAGGAAGTTCTTGGACGGTATCTACGTCAGTGACAAGGGCGCCATCAAGGAGGAGTAGAGAGCCGGAAACCGTCCCACCAGAAGCCGTGTTTCTGCCTGCCGTGTTTGTTTCATCTTGTTTGTGTCTGTCGTCGTCGTGATTTTGAACTCTTTTCTAGACTGAATTTTGTAGTGGAGTTAATTGTTAGGGATGTGCCATGGAACATGCTATCTTTATTATCTTGCATATTGTCGCCGTGAGAATCGGTACGACGCTTATCTACCCCTAAAGGCCGAAGACTTGAAAGTATGTGAGGTTAAAACAGGACATGAATGTGCTCTAGTGTTAAATGATTTGGTTATGCATCTACATTGCCCGCCTTTTCTTTTTTAGATGCTCAAAGAGTTCTTTGCTGGATGACTTTATTCGAAAACGTGTACTCCTCCCAGTTGAAGGAACAGGCGGCGGCGGCGGCCATGCGTGAACTCCAAGCTCCCCATTAAGCGCGTTCCCTGGTCACTCCATGAAGAAGTTGGAACATCTCATATTTGTGAAGGTAGTTTGTTTTTTTTCTTTGAACATGTACAAAAAAGTTAAAAATTGCTGCATGATGGTGTGATTCACTATACATAAACTATTTTGAAAAAGCTGTGCCTGTTGGCTGCTGCGGCCGTTTTTCAACGATTGGGCTAATGACTAATGCACGGCATCTTGAGAGGCTGGTTGAGTTTACACCTTGGAGTCTGAACACCTTGCCTTGGAGCACACAAAGAAAAGATGCTTACTACTACAGTATGACTTATAAGTTCAGTTGTACCGAACGAGTTAAACAAACTGCCGGCTAGGGAGGGCATCTTTTGTTGGTTAGGTTTTCTGTCATGAAGCTCTTCGATTCTTGGGTCTATATATGCATTTTTCTGGATTCATTCTAGTCTACGAGGCGCCTGCGGTCCGATTTTAAGATTTACCGACTTGGTCATTTAGATGCCATCATAGGAATAGGGTGTGCGAGCATGACCATCTCATTCGTATTTTCCCATCAACTAGCTGAAATTTATAGGTTCGTTTCTGTGTATAGGTCTATTTTTGCACTTTACATAACGGTAATTTGCTATAGAGAATTTGTACGGTGCCCATTTTGCTTAACTTGGAAAAAGAAAGAAAATATTTTATTTTACTAAAAGGATGATAATAAAGAAAGAAAGAAAGAGAGGGGGAGAAAAAGCTCCCAAAATATAATACATAAATAAATAAATAAATAAGCCGATGTTACTTGGTCAGCATCGAGCTCGAGCCAGAGCCACGCAACTCCACACGACTTCCCCCTCTCCCTCCGCGCTCGCCGCCGTCGCCGTCGCGCCGCCATGCTCCAGCCCCGAAGCTGCGCCCCCGCCCGCCTCCTCCTCCTCTCTTCTCCCGCGGCCTCCCCCCTACCTCCTCTCCACCGCCCCGTCCCCGCAGCGGCGACCGCCGTCTCCCCGAACCCTAGCCTCGCCGCAGCGGGGGACGACGACCACCTCGTCGACCTCACCGGGGCGCAGGCCCTCAAGGCCGACGCCGTCCCCGGCCGCCTCAAGTCCCGCGCGGTCCCCGTCCTCGTCCTCTCCACCGGCGGCGCCCCGTCCTCCGCCCCTGCGGCGCAGCAGCAGTAAATAGCCAGGTAAAAACTATTACACGCGCACAATCTTGTTAAGAGGAAGAAAATTGACCGTGGCCAATCCGTCGTTGGGACAAGATTTTGTTGCAGTTAGGACTCGGGATTTGGTTGTTTCCTTACTCTTAGCCCGTGAATGTGATAGAACAATAGTGGCTCTGCCTACCTACTGTCACCGGCCACTCTTGCTTGGTTCCTCCCCAATATCCTCATGGCCTCTCACATGCTGAAAATGGGTGAAAAACTCAGATCTAGTCAACTACTGCCTCCGTTCCGAATTACATGATGTTTTGAGTACTTCAATATGGATTACATACGGACTGAAATGAGCGAGCAAATACACTGAAATGCGTCCATATACATTCGAGTCAGAAAAAGGTTAGAGCATCTTATAATTCGGAACGGAGGGAATAGTACGCATTAGCTGGCTCAGTTTGTACTGTGACTGCATATGAAATGCCAACCCCCTTTACAAGTTCGATTGGGTTGTAGTCCACCATCAGAGATGGAGTGCAGAATGAATGTGTTTTTATTCGGTTTTTCTGTCGCATCGCATGAATTTGGGACCATTTTGGTTGTTCGAATGACTAATCTTTTGTGTGTTAATTTTGCTAAGAGAGAAATTAACCGTGGCCAATCTGGCGTTGGGGCAAGATTTTCTTGCAGTTAGAGTTTGGTTGTCTCCTTACTCTTAGCTAGCTGTGAATGTGATAGAACAATAGCCGCTCTGCTTACTAGCTGTCACTGGCCTTGGTTACTCCCCAAGATCCTCATGGCCTCTCCCTCACATGCTAGCTTAGTTTGTGCTGTGACTTTATATGAAATGATGTTGATTCGACTGTCCACCATCAGAGATGGAGTGCAGATTTGCAAGGCAGATACGGAGCTGCCTATAGGTGAACACGATGCTGACAACTGACTTTTCTATCGGTCCTTTTTGTAGGTACAAGAAGTTGGAGACAAGTGCTCAAATGGGGGCATCTCTCAGCTTCCCCAGCAACCGGAAGCAAACCTTGGTGCACGAGGAAGGGTCGAAATCAGGTTCCTCAAAGAAGCTTCGCCCTGGCCATTACCACCCGAGGCTGATTCCTGATCTCCCGGATGAGATCTCCCTGCAAATCCTCGCGAGGATGCCAAGGATGTGTTATATTAAGAGCAAGATGGTTTCATGGAGCTGGAAGGCCGCCATCACTGGCGTGGAGTTGTATCGGGTGAGGAAGGAGCTCCGTGTGGATGAGGAATGGATTTACATATTGAGCAAGGCAGGGGATGGCAAGCTGTTGTGGCACGCTTTTGATCCCCTTAGCAGCCGATGGCAGAGGCTGCCACTCATGCCCGGGGTCGCTCGTGGGGGGAGCCGTTTGGGCGGTTTGGTGAGTGCTGGGATTAGGATCTCTGGTGTCATTAGAGGCTTGCTTGGCCAGGAGGATTGGTTAGACAAGATTCCCTTTTGTGCTTGCGCTGTTGGAACGGTCGATGGATGCCTCTATGTTCTGGGTGGGTTCTATAGAGCCACAGCGATCAAAAGCGTGTGGAAGTATGATCCAGCTGTAAATTTGTGGCAGGAAGTAAGCTCGATGAGCACCGCGCGAGCGTTTGGCAGGACTGGCCTGTTGAACAACAAGCTGTACGTTGTTGGTGGTGTCATCAGGGAAGAAACTGGATTGGCTCCGCTTCAATCTGCTGAAGTGTTTGACCCAGCCACAGGAATCTGGGCAGATGTGCCAAACATGCCCTTCTCTAAAGCACACACTCTGCCGACTGCATTCCTGGCCGACTTACTGAAGCCGGTTGCTACAGGAATAGTCTCATTTGGAGGCAAGCTGTATGTGCCTCAGAGCTTGTATTCCTGGCCGTTCTTTGTTGATGTTGGCGGGGAGGTGTTTGATCCCGTGATGGACTCATGGTCAGACATGCCTGTAGGCCTCAGCGAGGGTTGGCCTGGGAGGCAAGCAGGGACAAAATTAAGTGCTGTTGTGAATGGGGACCTATATGCTCTGGAGCCACCGACTTGTTCTGATGGAGGCAAGATAAAGATGTATGATCCTAAGGAGGATACATGGAAGGCTGTTGTTGGCCAGGTGCCCGTTGGTGACTTTGCGGCGTCGAAAAGTCCGTACTTGCTTGCAGGGCTTCTTGGGAAGCTCCATTTGGTCATCAAAGATATGAACAACATGATCAGCATCCTGCAAACGGACGCTCTAAAGCCTATGGATGCAACTGGCTCGACATGCCAAAACCCAGATGTCTCTTGGCCTTTGGAGCAAGGCACCGATGTTTGGAGAATGGTGGGCTCAAAGAAATTTGCGGCTGCCGAACTTGTTAGCTGCCAGGCGCTCAGCATATGAAGTTTGGAGAAACCATACATACATTCTGCTCTGCTGTACGTACCCTGTGAATCATTGTGTCTTTTGTAAAGTAGACTTTATATCATACATCTGATCAAGCCATGATGAACTTGTTGGGTTCACCTCAACAGCGCATGTGAATATGGATCAGAAATGTAATCTTGCGAGAAGTTTACGCGCATCTGGTTTAGTCCTAATATGCAAGTAAATGTTTGATTCTATCTACACCTGTATATAATAACTTCACATAAGAGGGAGAAACTCATTGCTTTGGCCATCTGAAAATCATGCAACCTGCTGCTATTTTGGCACCTTTTTTGTTCTGGTTTCTTGATGAAAAGTAACCTGTTCCAGTTCTGAAATCATCATTACGAGCTGAATGCATATGTATCTGTTTTCTGAACTTGTTGGGTTCACCATAACAGCACATCTGACTGAATGATATGGATTGGAAATGTAATCTTGCCAGCAATGTACCCACGCAATCTCTGTGTGTTTACTCCATACATGTAAGTAAATGTTTGGTCCTACCCTGTATATAACTTGGCATAAGATGGAGAAAATCATTGGCTCATTGCTTCGGTCCAAATATATCACCATGAATGTAGTTTGTTACAGGTTTTGACGATGCATATCTTGACGCATTTGGGTTTGAATTCCTGAATTTGTTGGGTGGTGGTAAACTGGTAGGGTGGAACTTAATTCCATGCCATGCTTCTAGTTCTCGGGTCAACTGGATTTGTCCAAGATTTACTTGTGCTGATTGGCAGTTAGTGTTGCCAGATTTCTTTGTTTCAACTGAAGGCCTTTTTCATGTTCTCATCTTCCACTGAGATAAGTATTTATTTTTATCCCTTCATGTTCTCATCTTCCATTGAGGTAAATATTTATTTTTATCATTTTGGGGAACTTTTGTAAATAAAGTAGCATGATTATTGCTTTACTGCTATGCGTTGTCTGTTTTCTCTGAACCGAGACATGTTTGAGTTGACGCTGACTGAGATACAGTACCCCTGGTAAACAATTTCTGAAGCCAAAAAAAAAATGCTTTTGTGAACTAATAACGCTTGCAATTCTTTGGCTATGTTTGCAGATAAAGGCATGTGTGCGGTTGGAAGAAATACTGACGAAATTGGACTGTATACTTGCTGTGACATCACACTCGCAGGACTTTCTGAACGAGTATGTATGAACATGATTCATATGCAGAACAGGAAGCTTAAGCTGTACACTGGCAATTTCGACCAGTATGGCCCAACGCTATCTGAACTGGAAGAGAAGCAACAAATGAAGCAGTACAGTTGGGAATTTGGGATTCCTCCGCCAAGCTGGCATGGCAGGCTCAGAGCAAGGAGAAAACGCTTGCCTTGCCAAGATGGAGCTTGGCGGTCTCTCGGAGAAGTTCGCAAGGTACTGACATTCCGCTTCACCAACGTCGGCAACCTCCTGCCGCCTGTACTATTTTACACACTGATATATGCAGTACATTATAATGTCACATATTTTATCTATCTATCTTTAAAGTGGAACCATATTATATGAGATGGTAGAAAATCAATCAGTAGTGGAAAGTGTAGAACCATATTTAGGAGGCCAGGAAGTGGTATGAAATTGAAAACAAACAGAATGAATCGAAGCTAGAATTAACCAGTAACCGTGCATTCCTGGGTCATAGATATGGCAGGAGATGTATGGATGGGATGATAGATGTCTCGCCTGATCATTCCATATATGAAGGTAACGAAGAAGGCAAGGCCAAGGCCAAGGCGCTTGTGTGCGGATGCAGCATCATCAAGATTCTCATGCACATTTATATAGGAGTATCCAACGCATTGTCGATCGTTTCGTTTTGGAAACGAACTGAAGGATGCGTGGATGGGATGGATGTGAATCTTGATGATGCCACGCCCGCAAACACCCACCATCAAGTAACCTAATTAACCTACCTACCTACCTACACTGTAAGTAGCACTAGAGCAGCAGCCAAACAATCTTGGGAGTACAAGCAAGCACTGATACAAGTAGCTAGCTAGCACCAGGAAAATGGATGCAACCATCTCAAGAGACCATGAAAGCTATTGCTAATGAGCATTGCTAATCTCTCCCTCTGCTCCGGCTAAGTATATATAGGAGGAATACTTAGTTAACTAGTGAACTGGAGCATGGTAAGTATGTGGTCGGTGTCACACCGAGATTGGCAAACCGACCAGGTGACGTGGGTGGGGCCCGCCAAGCGAGCATGGCACCTGGCCCTGTCTACCAGCAGAAATATTCTGTCTATTAGTTTTTTTTTTTGATGAAAAATTATTACAAATAATTCAATATCGAGAAGATATTAGTTACACCTGACTAACTAGTCTCTGCAATGCCTTCAAAAAAATAATGCCGTATGAATGACACCATTATCTGGTTCATCAACTAATAAAGGCCAAACCTAGAGTTTTCAACCCTGAAACTCGAAGAACCCCCGCACTAAGAGCTTTCACCTTGGAACTCGTCGGTTATGTAAACTGAGACGTACTCTGCTGTTGCTGCAATAGCCATACTGAATACGCACCTAGTTATGTCGGCAGGCATTACAATAACTGTAGTGAGTACTTGAAATTTTGTGCCTTTTATTTATTTATTTATACATATATACACTTGTAGTACAGCATTTGGCGCTGTCCCAAAAATTCGGGCACGGCATCCTAATGGCATGCCGTTTTGGGGCTACTTGCGTGAGCTTAGCTTAATTTGGAAATGTCGGTGGTCACTCCGTGCAGCGAGAGAATACATTGAAACCTTGCATACCACCACCGCGAACTGTCCCCTGGCCAGCTTGCTTTTCTCGTCTTCACCTCTACCTTGCCTTGGTGTTCTAAATAAACTCATTTACATATTGGTCTCCTGTCCCCTGACATGCCAAAACCCAGATGTCTCTTGGGAGCAAGACGTCGATGTTTGTAGAATGGTGGGCTCAAAGAAATTTGCGGCTGCCGAACTTGTTAGCTGCCAGGCGCTCAGCATATGAAGCTTGGAGAAACCATACATACATTCTGCTCTGCTGTACGTACCCTGTGAATCATTGTGTTTTTTGTAAAGTAGACTTTCTATCATACATCTGATCAGGGCATGATGAACTTGTTGGGTTCACCTTAACAGCACATGTGAACATGGATCAGAAATGTAATCTTGCCTGCAGTGTACACACAATCTTTGTTTAATCCATATATGTAAGTAAATGTTTAGTTCTATCTACACCTATATATAATACTTTCTGAACTTGTTGGGTTCACCTTAACATGACATCTGACTGAATAATATAGATTGGAAATGTAATCTCGCCAGCAATGTACACACGCAATCTGTGTGTGCTTTGACCATCTGAACATCCTGCAGCCTGCTGCTATTTTGATACCTTTTCTTTTCTGGTTTCTTGATGGAAAGTAAACTGTTCCAATTCTGAAATCATCGAGCTGCATGCATGTCTATCTGTTTCTGAACTTGTTGGGTTCACCTTAACAGCACATCTAACTGAATAATATGGATTGGAAATGTAATCTCGCCAGCCAGCAATGCAAATGTGATGTGTGTGTGTGTGTGTTTGGACCAAATGTGCAAGCAAATGTTTGGCTCTACTCCCTGTATAACTTGACGTAAGTAAGATGGAGAAAATCATTGCTTTGGTCCAAATATGTCACCCCATGAAAGACAGGCTGTTACAGGTTTTGACTATACATGTCTCGATACATTTGGGTCTGAATTCCTGAATTTGTTGGACTTTACTTGGTTGGGTGGTGGTAGGATGGAACTTAATTCCATATACTTACTATATATGCTTCTAGTTTTCTGGTGGACTGCGTCTGCCCAAGATTTACTTGTGCTTGCTGATTGGCAGTTTAGTGTTGTTGGCAGATTTCTTTGCTTCAACTGTAGGTCTTCATGTTCTCATCTTGTACTGAGATAAGTGTTTTTTTAATCTTGTTTAGGAATATTTGTAAATAGCATGATTACTAGTGCTATGTGTGGTCTGTTTTCTCTGAACCGAGGCATGTTTGCCTTGGCGCTGAGTGAGATACGTACAGTACCCAGTAAACGATTTCTGAGCCAAAAGAATATGCTCTTGTGAACTAACTAATAACGTTTGCAATTATTTGGCAACCCTTTCAGGTCTTGAGGCATGTGCGTGATTGGAAGAAACACTGAAGAAATTTGACGGTATACTTCCTACTTTGTCAACGGAGCATGTACAAACATCATCCATATGCAGAGCAGGAAGCTTAAGCTGTACCACACGGGAAACTTCGAGCAGTATGCCCAAACACGATGTGGACTGGAAGAGATTGGGAACTTGTGATTCACCAAGCTGACACGACAGGCTGAGAGCAAAGAGAAAACGCCTGCCTTGCCAAGATGGAGCGTAGCGGTCTCACGGAGAAGGTCGCAAGGTACCAACGTCGGCAAGCTCCCGCTCCCTGCACTAACTATACATACTGACACATATGTAGTACATTATATAATATATACATCACACATTCTTTTCTATCTATCTATATATATACTATGGGACCATATTATAAGAGATGGTACAATACAAATCAATCAGTAGCGGAAAGTGTAGAACCGTATTTAGGAGGGCAGGAAGTGGTACCAAAAATAGGAACAAATGGAATGAATCAAAGCTAGAATAGACTAGTACCAACCATGCATTCTTGTCTCGTAAATATGGCAGGAGATGTATGGATGGAAATCATGGAATGATAGATATCTCTCTCACCTGGTCATGTCATACATGAATGAAGATGATGATGAAGGACAGACCTAGGCGCTTGTGTGCGGACGCAGCATCATCAAGATTCTCATGCACATCACATGTTGATTGCAGTATCACTTCGAAAACAGAGTGATGGATGTGAATCTTGATGATGCCACGCCCGCAAACACCCACCATCAAGGAACCTAACCTACTTACCTACACTGGAAGTAGCACTAGTAAAAGTACTAGAGCAGCGGACACTGATAGTACTAGCTAACTAACTAGCTAGTCCCCGCAGGACTATGAAAGCTATTGCTAATCTCTCCCCTGGCTCTATATATACCACAGTAATAAGTATACAAGGGTAGCAATTATTAGTTAATTATAGAACTGGATTACTGGAGCATGGTATTTGCACCCAGATTGGCAAACCGACCAGGTGACGTGGACGGGGCCCGCCAGGCGAGGGTGGCACCGGCCTGCTGGGCTGTCTACCAACAAAAATATTCCATCTACTCCTACTAGCTTGTTTTTTTTATACAAGGTGTATATCAGTGTCGAGAAGATATTGGTTACACCTGGCTGACATCTGCATCAACATGATCTCAAGTGCTTATATATATATATATATATATACCTGGCCGGCCTCTGCACCAACATGATGATCTCAGGTGCTACTTAAGACATCAGATATGAACATAGCCAAATTATTAGAGAAAGAAAAGAACAAAATATTTGTAAAACAACCGTAGCAACAAAAAGCAAGAACCATCGATGATGGCAGCCCTAGGTAACATGATAGGTGCTTCAACAACGACGCACAAGCGTCGCCGTCCCTGGACACAACCGTTGAGGCAAGATCATGAGTTTTCACCCGTAATTGTCAGGTTCAACTAATGAAGGTCCAACCTAGAGTTTTTCACCCCTGAAACTCGAAGAACCCGTGCACTCAAAGTGTTCTTGCCCTGGAACTCAGTCACTACTCACTACAGGCTACAATCATTGATCAACGAGACGTACTAAAATAACCATACTGAATGAGTACCTGGTTATGTCGGCAGGCTCTACAATAACCAACCGTACCGAGTACTTGAAACATTGTGCCTTTATTTATGACACTAGTAGTACAATATCTGGCGTTGTCCCAAAAATTCGGGCCTGCAGCTGCACGCGTCCTAATGGTATGCCGTTCTGGGGCTACTTGCATGAGCTTAGCTTAATTTGGAAATGTCGGTGACTCCGTACAGCGAGAGAATACATCGAAACCTTCAATACCACCACCGCCAACTGTATCCTGGCTAGCTGCTTTTCTTGTCATCATCTCTACCTTGCCTTGGTGATGCAAATAAATTCATTTACATATTGGTTACAGCAGCCCATCCATCCATCCATGCATCAGCATGATCTGTACTAGCTTTTACATGTCTGAAAGGCGACTATATTGTACTACTCCCTCTGTATCAAAATATAAGACGTTTTTTGATACTCCCTTTTATTAAAAAACTCTTATATTTTGATACAAAGAGAGTATTTGCAATGCCCAGAAAACTTCTTACCATTGCGTCACGAGTCATCGACACTTCTAGCTTGACTTGTACCTTGTGTCTGTAGGCCACACACTTAACCTAAGTGAAAAACTTCCGTGGAAGCTATGTTTGGAAGTTTTAAAAATAAATTACTCCCTCCGTATTAATTGTTGCTCAAACGGATGTATCTTATCACTGAAATACGTCTAGATACATCCGTTTCAGCGACAGTTAATATGGGACGGACGGAGTAACAAACTAGGCAATACTAGAAAGGTGAAGTTCTATAAACATGTGAATTTGAAGTTCAAGCTCATATACATTTGGGACGTAAGAAAAAAAAAACATGGATGGATAGTTATGTTTGTATTGTCTGTCACTATTCATTTGCTGATTTTGGTTTTTCCTTAACTTCTAAATGAATTTGGCTCGATCTTGAATTTTTTACATGTTTATATAGAAGGTCACTCCTAAACGTACAGTATTTCTGTAGAGTTTTAAGAAATTTTGAAACATAGTTGTATCTTGGTTCGTACCGGTCATTACCATAATTTGGTTTCCGCTGGATATTTTCTCATGTTCACCATCAACGTAACCTGGAAGTCACGGCATTCACACGTGTCCATGTGGGATGGGTACACGTTTACTTGACCTGCTAATCCATCCAAGGAAACCAAGATTAACTGAACCATATATGTCCACACAATACCTGTTGGAAGCATCATCCAGCTCACTCACTCACGCTTCACACGTCCACCACCACACTAGGAGGCTGGCAGGCTGCCGTCGTATTTTTCGCTCCGACGGTACTTTCCTCTCTTCCCCATATATAGTAGTGCTGTATTATAAGTATTAGCCATCCAGCGGTAGCAACTTAACATGGTTGTTTATTGCTGGCTTATAGCAAATCAAGTGCAGGTGCTTCACAAAGTTAAGCTCTTATTATAATGTATAATGTCGCTTATCCAGCTCTATACTCACATAACGGCTAGCTGTTAGCAAATGTTTCCATGGATCAAGGCTGAACGTGGCAAAATTACTACTCACGACGTCCAAATTATTTGAAATTCTAGTTTTATCATTATTTCCGACGTGGACCCAGATTGAGGTTGAGCAAATTAAGTTTAATTAAATTTGTGAATCACTGACTCAGGCCCTTTGTCGAGTCCTACTCTGCAATTGTCGAATCCTACTCAGCCGAAAAGGGGGTACTTAAGTGTGGTGGAACAACATAAGTCAAGCCTTTTTTTTTACTTCAACCAAGTATACTCAAAGATAGGTCTTGGGTGCTTTGCATCGTATTGTAACTCCTTGAGCTCTTTGTGGTATATTCTATCTTATTTAATCTAAGAATCAACTCTTCTGCCACCGTTTAAAAAAAGTAAATATCTATAATACCAAATATATAATTTGATGTTTTACATATTTATATACAAAAATGTATTGATATGATGAATCTAATGAAACTAGTTTGATGTTGTGCGTATTGATAATTTTTTTCTGTGGACGTTTGAGTTAAAGTAAATTTTTTTCCGAAGAGAGGGTAAAATTCCTGCCATACTTCCACTTACTTGGCATATATTTTGCAGGCAACAATGTCCTCAACCGTACCGGAAAACTCGACATGTTCGTATTACTGGCAGTGTTGCTGCTGCTTTCATTGGGTGCTAGCAACATCAGCTGCGCAATGCTCCCTGACAACAGCACAGATGTGCTGTGGCTGCAGGCTTTCAGGCATGGGATCAGTTCTGGTCCCTTTGGATGGTTGAGCTCTTGGAACTCCAGCTCCAGCCACTGCCTGTGGCTGGGAGCCAAGTGCAGCCCAACACAGCCAAACTAGCTGGCCTGAACCTGGCTGGCCAAATCAGCTCCTCCATTGGGAACTTGACGTTCCTCACAACTCTGAACCTGTCCACAAATGGTTTCTCTGGCCAGTTGCCTCCTATGGACCATCTGCATTAACTCCAAGTCCTTGATCTGAGCATCAACCAGTTGCATGGTAGCATCCCAGATGCAATTGCCAACTGCTCCAACTTACGGAAAGTAGACCTATCTAAAAACTTTCTAGTTGGTGAAATTCCAGCAAAAGTAGCGCTCCTCTCCAACCTCTTTGTTTTGCATCTTTCTTGGAACGATCTCACAGGAACCATCCTGCCAATCCTCGGCAACACCACCAGCATACAAAGACTTGGCCTAGCGTACAATAATCTAACTGGTCGTATTCCTGATGAGCTTGGGAAACTGACAATACCGGCTAAACAATATACTACCACCTAGGATAGGAGACGACCTACCAAATCTCCAAGAGCTTTACTTGAATCACAACATGTTTGAAGGTCAAATACCGGCTTCACTAGGAAATGCTTCAGGCCTGAAAAGGTTAGAATTAGGAACCAACTATTTAACTGGCGAAAGTACCAGCTCTTTAGGGAAACTTTCAAACCTTTATTATTTAAAACTTCAGCAAAACAATCTTGAAGCTGTTGGCAAACAGAGCTGGGAATTCTTCAATGGGTTAACAAACTGTACTAGTCTTGAAGTGCTGGCATTGGCTGACGATCAGCTACAGGGAGCTACACCCAATACGATAGGTAACTTCTCTAGTAGCCTCATTGGAATATATCTTGGTGCAAACAAGCTTTCAGGTATGGTTCCGCCAAGTGTAGGGAACCTTGGGAGTTTATATTTTCTTGGACTTGAATATAACAATTTAACGGGTACGATTGAAGAATGGACTGGGAAGCTAACAAACTTACAGGTCTTAACCTCCAAGTGAATAGCTTCATTGGGTCATTGCCATCAGCCCTTGGCAAGCTTACTCAGTTGACGGAGCTCAATCTAAGAAATAATAAATTTGGAGGCCCTATACCACCCACCTTAGGGAACTTGCAACAACTCTCGCTTTTGAACCTTAGTCAGAACAACCTTCAGGGTAACATACCTACTCAGGTTGGGAGCATTACAACACTCTCAAACTAGATCTCTCGTCAAACAAGCTTACTGGGAAAGTTCCTGATACTCTGTCCAAATGTCAAAACATACAAACCATGCAAATGGCCCAAAACTTTCTTGTAGGGACTATTCCAATATCTTTCCGCATGCTAAATCTTTCCCATAACAGCTTGTCGGGAGCCAACTACCAACGCTGCGAAATGTATCTTTTGTGCTTGCCAATGATGTAACCACAACCTATTTCTGGCTAGATACTTGGCTTTCCTCTAAACCCCTAGCTGATGTGCTCCGTGCCTATTTTCACATTCCACTAATCCCTTTGTAATAAGAGAAAAGTATATTGTCGGTCCCTCAAGTTTTTTTGTATACATTTGGTCATTCAACTCTCAAAACCGGATAAGTTTGGTAGAAAACCAGATTTTTAAGCATGTTGACCGGGTTTGACCATTTTTGACTGATGAATAGTAAATTCAAAAAATATATTAAAAAACTCTGAAATTTTGTGGCAACCAAGGTGCTTGGGAATTTATGTGGTGTTTCGACATCCGAGGAGCTTGTGGCAAAACAAAAACTAATTTTGGCTCGCAAAAAAAAGGCATAATTTGTTTTTTTGCTAGAGCTCCTCGGATTTTATTTGACCACAAAAATTTACACGCACCAAGCGCACCCAAGCATGTTGGTTGTCACAAAATTTCAGTTTTCTTTTTTGAATTTGTTTTTTTTAATTTACTGTTCATCGGTCAACCCTAGTCAACATGGTCAAACCCCATTTTCCCCACAAGGTTTTAAGGATTTATCAATGGTGTATCTATTACTCCTCAGTTTTGGACAGGTTTTTTGGACAGTTTCTCAAATTGTTCAAATGATTCTGAAGCCGGATGACAAATATACAAGAAGCTTTACAAAGTGGAATATACAAGAAACTCTAAAAGATGGATATTTCATAATATGTACGATCCAAGGGGGAGTGTTAGGAATAGTTTGTTTTACCACGTGGTGGATTGCTAATTAGCCAACCAACCTTGTTTAGGATAATTGCAATTATCATTTAGAGTTTGCCTCACATGTTAGTGCTCATAGCAGTTGCCATTTTGTCTTATCTTGTACCAATCACTGTTTGCGGTTAGAAGCTATCTCACAAAGTTGTAACTGCCTCTTGTATAAATAGTCTTGGATTAACGAGGATCACATCACTTCAATCATTCACTTGTCACTTTTACACGTTATCAACACACAATCTCCTTATCATGCAACCTCCTTATCCACTCTTCTGTTGGTGTTGGGTCAGCTCCAGTCGTCCCCCTCCTCACCCGATTTCTCCAAATGGTAGGCAACCATTGGTAACAACAGAGGGCCAGCCCCACGGAGCTGGAAGACCTAGGGAATTGTGTCTTGTCGATGTTCGATAGGAGCCGTTGTATCTAGCCTAGAGATTCTTCAGTTCGGACACGTGCCTCCGGGCATCATATAGGGGCCGCCGGCATGAGGTGGCTCTCCCGTGTCCGTGTGTACAAGAAATCCTAAACTACTAAGAGCGGAGGGGGATGGGAGGGACAGCATGGAAGTACATACATAAGATAAGGGCAATTTCTACCTAGCGTCGAGGAGACTGCGGGCAACGAAGCTTTGGATGCGCGGCGGCGCGTCGAGTAGGTTGCGGGTGCTTCGTCATCTCCTCCTATCTCTTATCTCACGTCTCTAGTTTCGTGAGGGCCTCCTTGAGCCTTTTGAGCCCCGTGGGTCGATAAGGGATCATGGGTAATTATGGGGTTGGGCAGAGGCAAACCTCTCGTAGCAAACGGCCCGTCGAGAATTTTTGAAGGTTACGGGCCAGGCGGGAATAATCCTCCCAAAACCCCTTCAATACTCTTCTGTCAAACATAGCGTAAATGTAACAACCCCTGGTGTCCAATACGCATGCACTGATGTGGCTCGTTATGACCGAGCAACGAAGCAAAACTGCATCCATCTAGCATCATCATATCCACACCGAAGGTGTGCTTCACCTCTAGGTCAATTGGTGTGGGATATGCCATGTTATGAGGCCAATACGTCCAAGACTATGCTATGAAGCTTGCCCCACGCCCAGGGCCGGTCCTCAGATTTCGGGGGCCCGGGGCGAAACTAGATCTCAAGGCTCTTACGGTAAAATAGGTAAAATATGAGAAAATATGTTGAATTGTCAGCCAAAGAAATTATATTAGTTTTTCTTTGTCTTACTAGTCTCTTCTTTACTAATATGTCCCATTAAGATTATCCTAATTTCCTGGGTCACAATCATCTATAATAGAACGGGTACATTGTCAAGAATAGCAGATGACTAAAATGAATAATCACTACTTTGTGATTTAGATCTTTTCGTCTTATAGATTAATATTGTTTATTCCTTCATAACAACTATCAGCATGCCACGGAATTTCAGATTTATAATCCCAATGGAACCTGTGTATAAATAGTACTACTTTGTCCCGTAATGTAAAAACGTTTTTTGGTACTATTTTGGGACGGAGATTGGAGGAAGTATCTGATAAATCAGTTATGAGTGGCCAGTTGCAATAGTGAGTGGCAATATGGATGATCATTTATAAATTTTAATCAATCATCATGGAAAAATTTCTCGGAGGGCATAGACTAACTGTATAAATGAATATGAGGGACATATTTTTTCTTCTTTGTAACTTGTACGCAATCTCATATCTCGGAGAGTCCGGCGTGGTCGCATGGTAATGTTAGAATAATTCCCACTCGAGTTCTGGGACAAATATAACAGTTTTTCATTTAATTATACCAAACTATTTTACTTATCTAAAATTTATTTCATCAACATAATATTTAAATTTAATATGTTTTTATTATAATTAGCAACATAGCAATGCTGCTAATTATTGAAATACAATATATTTTGCAACTCTAGTGTATAGCATTTAGATTGATTTGTGCACAATTGAGGTAACATTGAGATTTGTTTTGGTTTAATTGGACCTAGAGCCTAGATGTAAAAACCAAAATAGTGTCAAGATATCATTCCTCTATGAATTAATGTGCATCATTTTGCGTTATATAGTATTTTATGCGCAACTATTTTAATTTCCTAAAATATCTTTGCAGAGAGCTCAAGAATATGCATATCTAATGAAATATTTAACAAAGACTTCTAGAAAATTATAATGTATCTTATCTCTCTTCCTAATAAACGTTACCCTTATTGAATATAGAGTGAAGAAAATACCACCTTCCTGTATCGTCATGATACAAACGTGATCATTTTGCCACAAATACCCCATGAGGTGTGCAAAAAAAAAAACTTCCAAAAGAATCAGTTTGCCATGATTACCACTCTTGGGAGAACCATGGATCATCGTTCAAGTGTACTCTCTCTGTTTTTATTTAATCTGCATATTATAGTCGACTGAAGTCAAACTTCATAAATTTTGACCAAGTTTATAGAAAAGAATATAAATATTTACCAAAAAAAATCTATATCATGCGAAAGTATGTTCAATAATGAATCTAATGGTATTGTTTTGTTATAGTACATGTTAATATTTTTATCTATAAATTTCGTCAAAATTTATAAAGCTTGACTTTGACCAAAGCTAATATGCGGAGTAAATAAAAACGGATGGAGTACATGTTTTTTATCAACATTACTTTTCATTGTTGATAGTGACGATGTCTCGATGTTGGAGAAAAAGTCACATGGAATAAAAGTACCACCACTTTTATCTGTACCATGGTGGGGTCAACATGTCTGACATGACGCACATCGAGATCCGTGAAAAAAAGCACGCTCCCCTGGTCGCTCCCGCGGGCGGCCCGGGAGCGAACCCTAGGCGCCGCCAGCGAGCTCCCCTCCGTCCCCACCTCCCCTCGCCGCCGCCAGTGGACGTCGCTGGGCGAAGCCCGCGCGGCTCGGCGGCGGCGGGTTCCTTCCCTCCTCCAGCTTGGGCAGGGGCGGCGCAGGCTGTCTGCTACGGCGGGAGCACGGCGTGGCACTCGCGTTGGCATGGGCGGCCGCGTTCGGGAAGGCGCGGGTGGGCACGCGGAGTGGCCCGAGTGGGCGAGCGGGGCGCGGCTCGGGCGCGCTAGCCTCCGGCGGCGCGGATCTGGCGCCTTGCGGGGGCCCGTTTCTTTCTTTCCTGCTAGATCCAAGTCGGGGGCGGCAAGGTGCATCCTCTGCTCATGCCCTCCCACGGATCTCGCACTCCCTGACGCGCCTTGCTCGGTTCCATCCCTGTTGGCTGCTCCGGCAGGCGCTCGGTCGCCGTAGCAGGATGTGGTTCCCCTCCTTGCGGTGGTGGCTTCGGTCTCAGCAGCGATGTGGCTTAGCAAAAGGGTGACAAGGGTGATGCTACAGGCGAAAGCCCTATGTCGGCTTCGGTCGGCATCGGCGGTAGCGGCACACTGCTGCGTCGGATCCCTCCCTGGAGGTGCCGTTGTGTGATGCATTAGTTCCCTCGCCTACTCTGTTCGTTCTCCGGGTGAAAGCCTTAGATCCAGCTCCTGGATCGGACGGCAGCGGCGTCCACGACGTCGTTACCACCTTGGTGGTGTCTGTCTTCGGAGATGTTGCTCCATGTTGCTTGCCTGAGGTTTGGGTGGTGTTTGGCTGGCTTGAGGTTGGTGGTCGGTGGTGGTGGTGCGGTTAGTGATGTGTTTGTACGGCCGACTGGCGTCGACGGCGGTGTGTGATGTGGTGGTGGTGGCGCGGCCGGCTTGCGCTGGTGTGCACGATGAAGCAATCCAGGTGTAGACTCGGCTCCTTGATGCCCTTCGGCTTCGCCGGCGGTGCCGCTGTTGTGATGTAGCCTCGGCTACGCGTGGCCCTTCGTACGGGTGTGGACTCGGTCTCTCGTTGCCCCTCGGCTGCGCCAATAGCCTTGAGGCACCATAGATGGTCTCGGTTGATTGGAGTTCTTCGTCTACGGTGGTGGTGTTCTGGTGTGGCTCAGTTGGTAATGGTTGCTCAAGGCCCTCTCATGGTTGCCATTGTGTTGCGGTGAGCTTCGTGCTCTTGGTGTTATCTCAGCTCATCTTTGCTCAAGGTCGGCGCAAGATACCTCTCAAACTTGCTATCGTTCTGATTTTTTGTGGCGGAGCCCCTGTCAAGTTTCGTGTTTGGGATGACACTCATTGATTGTGGATGCTCTTGAGTTGTGCCATGGGGGCCGGTATGCTTGCCGATGCGTTCGGCTGTTTGCAAAGTCTTGGTATTGTGATCTCCCGCCGACACCCCTCATCTACTTGAATCTCTTGTGGTGATGGTCTTATATCTACTAGCTTGGTCGTGCCTTGTATGGTTTTCGGCCTGGTTTTCCTTATAAATGGGTCAATTTGTTAAGGTTTTCGATTCGGTTTTCCTTATAAACTGGATCACTCCTCTGGCATTTGGCCACTTTGAGTAATATATTTAGGTGGAGGAACTCCTCCCCCGGTGATTCTCGAAAAAAATGACGCACATCGAGGAGCCATGATGTCTTTGTCCCAGGGATCATCGAATCATCTGGTTAAGTAAAAGGGAGGAAGAGAGCAAAGCGTGGAATCATCTTTTCAACTTCAACTAATTACCTGTTAGGGCGACACGGGGGCGATCTCGCGCCGCCGCCCCTCGTCGTCACACGTTCCTCCTGTCCTTGCCGCTGCCAGAGGCTAGCCCCGGGCAGGCCCTGGGCGCAGCCAAGGATGGTGGCAGCGGGGAGCTTCTCGCGGTCGGGCAGGCACATGGATCGGATCCGCCAGATCTGTCTGGCTCGGGCCTCGGGTTTGAGGCGGCGGCCTCTGCTGGTGAGGGCAGCGTCGTCCGGGAGGCGGGCGGCGCTCGCCGGAGTTGTGGATCGCGTCTTCTCGGCCGCACGGGCGGCGAGTTGGCGGTGGGTGCGGGCGCCATGTGGAGGGATCCTCTACTGCTCTCCTTCGCCAGATTTGAAGACGGCGCCCCCGTGCTGCTGCTTCCTCCTCGTCAATCCGGCCGGATCCGGTGACGGACTGCGTGGATGTGGGGTTGGGATCTCTGGATCGGAGTAATTTCTTGGCCGGCTGCGGCTGCCACGACGCCGGCGGCGCCCCAGGCGCTGTTTCCTTCTTGAAGGCGGCTTCGAGATCCAGCTCCCTCTCCCTCGTCCTCCCCCTGCACCCGGGTGAAAACCCACAACTTTGGTTGGGCGGCGGCGGTGCCCGGCTCCTTCACCTTCTTGAAGGCACCGCTTTGGGTCCGAGGGGAGGTGGGACAGCTGCAGCGCGTTCTTGGCGTTCCTGATGGCGGCGGTTCTCTTTAGTGGTGTCGTTTCGCCATAGCGGTCGGTTGGTTCGGCTCTCGTGGTGATTGCGGTGCCCAACTCTTCGCCGTGTCTTCCTGGGGTGCTCCCATCCCGTTCAGAGAGGCTGGAGGTGGAGCGGCTTCATCTTGCACGGAGCTTCGGTGGATATGTCAAGTCATGCCTGACCGATAGGTGCTACGCTTTGTCATGCCTGGTCGGCAGGTGCTACGCACGACAGATCTTCCAAAGACTTCAAGTGTTGGAAATATGCCCTAGAGGCAATAATAAATTAGTTATTATTATATTTCCTTGTTCATGATAATTGTCTTTTATTCATGCTATAACTGTATTATCCGGAAATCGTAATACACGTGTGAATACATAGACCACAATATGTCCCTAGTGAGCCTCTAGTTGACTAGCTCGTTGTGATCAATAGATAGTCATGGTTTCCTGGCTATGGACATTGGATGTCGTTGATAACGGGATCACATCATTAGGAGAATGATGTGATGGACAAGACCCAATCCTAAGCATAGCACAAAGATCGTGTAGTTCGTTTGCTAGAGCTTTTCCAATGTGAAGTATCTCTTCCTTAGACCATGAGATCGTGTAACTCCCGGATACCGAAGGAGTGCTTTGGGTGTATCAAACGTCACAGCGTAACTGGGTGACTATAAAGGTGCATTACAGGTATCTCCGAAAGTGTCTGTTGGGTTAGCACGAATCGAGACTGGGATTTGTCACTCCGTGTAAGCGGAGAGGTATCTCTGGGCCCACTCGGTAGGACATCATCATTTGCGCAATGTGACCAAGGAGTTGATCACGGGATGATGTGTTACGGAACGAGTAAAGAGACTTGCCGGTAACGAGATTGAACAAGGTATAAGGATACCGACGATCGAATCTCGGGCAAGTAAAATACCGCTAGACAAAGGGAATTGTATACGGGATTGATTAAGTCCTTGACATCGTGGTTCATCCGATGAGATCATCGTGGAACATGTGAGAGCCATCATGGGTATCCAGATCCCGCTGTTGGTTATTGACCGGAGAACGTCTCGGTCATGTCTGCATGATTCCCGAACCCGTAGGGTCTACACACTTAAGGTTCGATGATGCTAGGGTTATAAAGGAAGCTTGTATGTGGTTACCGAATGTTGTTCAGAGTCCCGGATGAGATCCCAGACGTCACGAGGAGTTCCGGAATGGTCCGGAGGTAAAGATTTATATATGGGAAGTCCTATTTTGGCCACCGGAAAATGTTCGGGATTTTTCGGTATTGTACCGGGAAGGTTCTAGAAGGTTCCGGAGTGGGGCCCACCTGCATGGGGGGGACCCACATGAACGTGGGTAGTGGGGGCAAGGCCCCACACCCCTGGTCAAGGCGCACCAAGATCCCCCCTTAGAAGGAATAAGATCATATCCCAAAGGGATAAGATCAAGATCCCTAAAAAGGGGGGATAGCAATCGGTGGGGAAGGAAATGATGGGATTTCTTTCCTCCCACCTTTGCCAACGCCCCAATGGACTTGGAGGGCAAGAAACCAGCCCCCTCCACCCCTATATATAGTGGGGAGGCGCATGGGAGCTTCACCCTTGCCCCTGGCGCAGCCCTCCCTCTCCCAAGTGCTCCTCCTCTCTCGCGGTGCTTGGCGAAGCCCTGCAGGATTGCCACGCTCCTCCATCACCACCACGCCGTTGTGCTGCTGCTGGATGGAGTCTTCCTCAACCTCTCCCTCTCTCCTTGCTGGATCAAGGCGTGGGAGACGTCACCGGGCTGTACGTGTGTTGAACGCGGAGGTGCCGTCCGTTCGGCACTTGGTCATCGGTGATTTGGATCACGACGAGTACGACTCCATCAACCCCGTTCACTTGAACGCTTCCGCTTAGCGATCTACAAGGGTATGTAGATGCACTCTCTTTCTACTCGTTGCTGGTCTCTCCATAGATAGATCTTGGTGATACATAGGAAAATTTTTGAATTTCTGCTACGTTCCCCAACAGTGGCATCATGAGCTAGGTCTATTGCGTAGATTCTTTGCACGAGTAGAACACAAAGTAGTTGTGGGCGTTGATTTTGTTCAATGTGCTTACCGTTACTAGTCCAATCTTGTTTCGACGGTATTGTGGGATGAAGCGGCCCGGACCGACCTTACACGTACTCTTACGTGAGACAGGTTCCACCGATTGACATGCACTTGGTGCATAAGGTGGCTAGCGGGTGCCAGTCTCTCCCACTTTAGTCGGAACGGATTCGATGAAAAGGGTCCTTATGAAGGGTAAATAGCAATTGGCATATCACGTTGTGGTTTTGCGTAGGTAAGAAACGTTCTTGCTAGAAACCCATAGCAGCCACGTAAAACATGCAACAACAATTAGAGGACGTCTAACTTGTTTTTGCAGGGTATGCTATGTGATGTGATATGGCCAAGAAGAATGTGATGAATGATATGTGATGTATGAGATTGATCATGTTCTTGTAATAGGAATCACGACTTGCATGTCGATGAGTATGACAACCGGCAGGAGCCATAGGAGTTGTCTTTATTTATTGTATGACCTGCGTGTCATTGAAGAACGCCATGTAAATTACTTTACTTTATTGCTAAACGCGTTAGACATAGAAGTAGAAGTAGTCGTTGGCGTGACAACTTCATGAAGACACGATGATGGAGATCATGATGATGGAGATCATGGTGTCATGCCGGTGACGATGATGATCATGGAGCCCCGAAGATGGAGATCAAAAGGAGCAAAATGATATTGGCCATATCATGTCACTATTTGATTGCATGTGATGTTTATCATGTTTATGCATCTTGTTTACTTAGGACGACGGTAGTAAATAAGATGATCCCTTACAACAATTTCAAGAAGTGTTCTCCCCTAACTGTGCACCGTTGCTACAGTTCGTCGCTTCTAAGCACCACGTGATGATCGGGTGTGATGGATTCTTACGTTCACATACAACGGGTGTAAGACAGATTTACACAGCAATACACTTAGGGTTAACTTGACGAGCCTAGCATGTACAGACATGGCCTCGGAACACGGAGACCGAAAGGTCGAGCATGAGTCGTATAGTAGATACGATCAACATGAAGATGTTCACCGACGTTGGCTAGTCCGTCTCACGTGATGATCGGACACGGCCTAGTTTGACTCGGATCATGTGATCACTTAGATGACCAGAGGGATGTCTATCTGAGTGGGAGTTCATAAGATGAACTTAATTATCTTGAACATAGTCAAAAGACCCTTTACAAATTATGTCGTAGCTCGCGCTATAGTTCTACTGTTTAGATATGTTCCTAGAGAAAATATAGTTGAAAGCTGACAGTAGCGATTATGCGGATAGTAGAAAGCTTATGTCCTTAATGCACCGCTCAGTGTGCTGAACCCCAAACGTCGTTTGTGGATGTTGTGAACATCAGACATACACGTTTTGATAACTACGTGATAGTTCAGTGAAACGGTTTAGAGTTGAAGCATCAAAGACGTTTTTCGAAATGTCGCGGAACATATGAGATGTTTCGAGGGCTGAAATTGGGATTTCAGGCTCGTGCCCACGTCAAGAGGTATAAGACCTCCGACGATTTTCTTAACCTGCAAACTAACGGAGAAAAGCTCAATTGTTGTGCTTGTGCTCAGATTGTCTGAGTACAACAATCGCTTGAATCGAGTGGGAGTTGATCTTCCAGATGAGATAGTGATGTTTCTCCGAAGTCATTACCACCAAGCTGCTAGAGCTTCGTGATGAACTATGATATATCAGGGACATATATGGTGATCCTTGAGATATTCGCGATGTTTGACACCGCGAAAGTAGAAATCAAGAAGGAGCATCAATTGTTGATGGTTGGTGAAACCACTAGTTTCAAGAAGGGCAAGGGCAAGAAGGGATACTTCATGAAACAGCAAATCAGCTTCCGCTCTAGTGAAGAAACCCAAAGGTTGAACCCAAACCCGAGACTAAGTGCTTCTGTAATAAGGGGAACAACCACTGGAGCGGAATTACCCTAGATACTTGGTAGATGAGAAGGCTGGCAAGGTCGATAGAAGTATATTGGATATACATTATGTTAATGTGTACTTTACTAGTACTCCTAGTAGCACCAGGGTATTAAGATACCGGTTCGGTTGCTAAGTGTTAGTAACTCGAAATAAAAGGCTACGAAATAAACGGAGACTAGCTAAAGGTGAGCTGACGATATATGTTGGAAGTGTTTCCAAGTTTGATGTGATCAAACATCGCACGCTCCCTCTACCATCAAGATTAGTATTAAACCTGAATGGTTTATTGAATCTCGATCGTAGTGATACACATTTTCATGCCAAAAGATATAAGATAGTAATGATAGTACCACTTACTTGTGGCACTGCCATGTAAGTCATAATGGTATAAAACGCATGAAGAAGCTCCATGTTGATGGATCTTTGGACTCACTCAATTTTGAAAAGTTTGAGACATGCGAACCATGTCTATTGGTGTATGTGCATGAAGAAACTCCATACAGATGGATCGTTTGGACTCACTTGATTTTGAATCACTTGAGACATGCAAATCATACCACATGGGCAAGATGACTGAAAGCCTCGGTTTCAGTAAAATGGAACTAGAAAGCAACTCGTTAGAAGTAACACATTTTGATGTGTGCAGTCCAATGAGTGCTGGGGCATGCAGTGAATATCGTTATGTTCTTACTTCACAGATGATTCGAGTAGATGTTGAATATATTTACTTGATGAAACACAAGTCTGAATTATTGAATGGTTCAAGTAATTTCAGAGTGAAGTAGAAGATCATTGTGACAAGAGGATAAAATGTCTATGATATGATCATAGAGATGAATATCTGAGTTACGAGTGTTGGCACACAATTAAGACATTGTGGAAATTGTTTCGCAATTAATACCGCCTGGAACACCATAATGTGATGGTGTGTCCGAACATCATAGTTGCACCCTATTGGATATGGTGCGTACCATGATGTCTCTTATCGAATTACCACTATCGTTCATGGGTTAGGCATTAGAGACAACCACATTCACTTTAAATAGGGCACCACGTAATTCCGTTGAGATGACACCGTATGAACTATGGTTTAGAGAAACCTAAGCTGTCATTTCTTAAAAGTTTGGGGCTGCGACGCTTATATAAAAAAGTTTCAGGCTGATAAGCTCGAACCCAAAGCGGATAAAATGCATCTTCATAGGATACCCAAAACAGTTGGGTAAACCTCCTAATTCAGATCCGAAAGCAATATGGATTGTTTCTTGAATCGGGTCCTTTCTCGAGGAAAGGTTTCTCCCGAAAGAATTGAGTGTGAGGATGGTGGAGACTTGATGAGGTTATTGAACCATCACTTCAACCAGTGTGTAGCAGGGCACAGGAAGTTGTTCCTGTGGCACCTACACCAATTGAAGTGGAAGCTTATGATATTGATCATGAGACTTCGGATCAAGTCACTACCGAACCTCGTAGGACGACAAGGACGCGTACTACTTCGGAGTGGTACAGTAATCCTGTCTTGAAGGTCATGTTGCTAGACAACAATGAACCTACGAGCTATGGAGAAGCAATGGTGGGCCCAATTCTGACAAATGGTTAGAAGCCATGAAATCCGAGATAGGATCCATGTATCAGAACAAAGCATGGACTTTGGTGGACTTGCCTGATGATCGGCAAGCCATTGAGATAAATGGATCTTTAAGAAGAAGACGGACGTGGATGGTAATGGAACCATCTATGGAGCTCGACTTGTGACGAAAAGTTTTTCACAAGTTCAAGGAGTTGACTACGATGAGATTTTCTCATCCGTGGCGATGCTTAAGTCCGTCGGATTCGTGTTAGCATCAGCTGCATTTATGAAATCTGGCAGATGGATGTCAAAACGAGTTTCCTTACCAGTTTTCGTAAGGAAAGGTTGTATGTAATACAATCAGAAAGGTTTTGACGATCCTAAGGATGCTAAAAGGTATGCTGGCTCCAGCGATCCTTCTAAGGACTGGAGTAAGCATCTCGGAGTTGGAATGTACACTTTGATAAGATGATCAAAGATTTTGGGTTTATACAAAGTTTATGAGAAACTTGTATTTCCAAAGAAGTGAGTGGGAGCACTATGGAATTTCTGATGAGTATATGTTGTTGACATATTGATGATCAGAAATGATGTAGAATTTCTAGAAAGCATATAGGGTTATTTGAAAACTGTTTTTCAATGGAAAACCTAGATTAGGCTACTTGAACAATAAGCATCAAGATCTATAAGATAGATCAAAATGCTTAATAGTACTTTTAAATGAGCACGTACCTTGACATAATCTTGAAGGTGTTCAAGATGGATCAGTCAAAGAAGGAGTTCTTGCCTGAGTTGTAAGGTATGAAGTTAAGACTTAAAGCTCGACCACGGCAGAAGAAAGAGGAAGGACGAAGGTCGTCCCCTATGCTTTTATCATAGGCTCTCTACAGTATGCTATGCTGTGTACCGCACCTGAAGTGTGCCTTGCCATGAGTCAGTCAAGGGGTACAAGAGTGATCCAAGAATGGATCACAGGACAGCGGTCAAAGTTATCCTTAGTAACTAGTGGACTAAGGAATTTTCTCGATTGTGGAGGTGATAAAGAGTTCGACGTAAAGAGTTACGTCGATGCAAGCTTAACACCTATCCGGATAGCTCTGAGTAGAGATACCAGATACGTATAATGGAGCAACTTTTAATATAGCTCCAAGTAGAACAGTTATTTGGAATAGCTCCAAATAGAGCGTGGTAGCTACATCTAGGAGATGACATAGAGATTTGTAAAGCACACACGGATCTAAAAGATTCAGACCCGTTGACTATAACCTCTCTCACAAGCATAACATGATCAAACCCAGAACTCATCGAGTGTTGACTCTAGTAAACTCTTTGGGTGTTAGTCACATGGGGATGTGACCTTGAGTGTTAATCACATATCGATGTGAACTAGATTATTGACTCTAGTGCAAGTGGGAGACTGTTCGAAATATGCCCTAGAGGCAATAATAAATTAGTTATTATTATATTTCCTTGTTCATGATAATTGTCTTTTATTCATGCTATAACTGTATTATCCGGAAATCGTAATACACGTGTGAATACATAGACCACAATATGTCCCTAGTGAGCCTCTAGTTGACTAGCTCGTTGTGATCAACAGATAGTCATGGTTTCCTGGCTATGGACATTGGATGTCGTTGATAACGGGATCACATCATTAGGAGAATGATGTGATGGACAAGACCCAATCCTAAGCATAGCACAAAGATCGTGTAGTTCGTTTGCTAGAGCTTTTCCAATGTCAAGTATCTCTTCCTTAGACCATGAGATCATGTAACTCCCGGATACCGTAGGAGTGCTTTGGGTGTATCAAACGTCACAACGTAACTGGGTGACTATAAAGGTGCATTACAGGTATCTCCGAAAGTGTCTGTTGGGTTAGCACGAATCGAGACTGGGATTTGTCACTCCGTGTAAGCGGAGAGGTATCTCTGGGCCCACTCGGTAGGACATCATCATTTGCGCAATGTGACCAAGGAGTTGATCACGGGATGATGTGTTACGGAACTAGTAAAGAGACTTGCCGGTAACGAGATTGAACAAGGTATAAGGATACCGACGATCGAATCTCGGGCAAGTAAAATACCGCTAGACAAAGGGAATTGTATACGGGATTGATTAAGTCCTTGACATCGTGGTTCATCCGATGAGATCATCGTGGAACATGTGGGAGCCATCATGGGTATCCAGATCCCGCTGTTGGTTATTGACCGGAGAACGTCTCGGTCATGTCTGCATGATTCCCGAACCCGTAGGGTCTACACACTTAAGGTTCGATGATGCTAGGGTTATAAAGGAAGCTTGTATGTGGTTACCGAATGTTGTTCGGAGTCCCGGATGAGATCCCAGACGTCACGAGGAGTTCCGGAATGGTCCGGAGGTAAAGATTTATATATTGGAAGTCCTATTTTGGCCACCGGAAAATGTTCGGGATTTTTCGGTATTGTACCGGGAAGGTTCTAGAAGGTTCCGGAGTGGGGCCCACCTGCATGGGGGGGACCCACATGAACGTGGGTAGTGGGGGCAAGGCCCCACACCCCTGGTCAAGGCGCACCAAGATCCCCCCTTAGAAGGAATAAGATCATATCCCAAAGGGATAAGATCAAGATCCCTAAAAAGGGGGGATAGCAATCGGTGGGGAAGGAAATGATGGGATTTCTTTCCTCCCACCTTTGCCAACGCCCCAATGGACTTGGAGGGCAAGAAACCAGCCCCCTCCACCCCTATATATAGTGGGGAGGCGCATGGGAGCTTCACCCTTGCCCCTGGCGCATCCCTCCCTCTCCCAAGTGCTCCTCCTCTCTCGCGGTGCTTGGCGAAGCCCTGCAGGATTGCCACGCTCCTCCATCACCACCACGCCGTTGTGCTGCTGCTGGATGGAGTCTTCCTCAACCTCTCCCTCTCTCCTTGCTGGATCAAGGCGTGGGAGACGTCACCGGGCTGTACGTGTGTTGAACGCGGAGGTGCCGTCCGTTCGGCACTTGGTCATCGGTGATTTGGATCACGACGAGTACGACTCCATCAACCCCGTTCACTTGAACGCTTCTGCTTAGCGATCTACAAGGGTATGTAGATGCACTCTCTTTCTACTCGTTGCTGGTCTCTCCATAGATAGATCTTGGTGATACGTAGGAAAATTTTTGAATTTCTGCTACGTTCCCCAACATCAAGCTGTGTCGGCTGGTGGTACTTGGCAGCATGGTGCTGAAGTGTATCAGTGGCGACTGCGACGTCCTCAGATGTTTGCGCGCAGGGAGGAGGTGCTGTTGGGCGCCGTGGTGGCGTCGACGATAGCTGGACCGAGCAAGGTTGATGCATTAGTACAGTTCTAAAGATGGAGCGGTGGAAGTTGGTGGCGGCGGCCTCTAAGTGCACGCCGGACCGGTGAGACCCATGCCCGACAGGCATTCTGAATGGGATCTTAGGTCTTAAATGTTAGGTTTGGCTGCGATGCCTGTTTGGTATTAGGCCCAGGTTCAGAGTGAGTAGCTTCGGTCTCCCGACTCCCGTTCCCGTATGCTTAATTCGTTGGCATGCGAACTAATTAAATGTTTTTCCCTGAATATGGTTCAGATTGACAACTAGCGAGGAGCAGCATGCAGATCCGTTCATGTGAAAAAGAGGCTCATAATTTGTTAGGCACAAATGTGACATGCCCAGTCGCTTTCGAAATAGGCTTTCGCCCCGCTTTATAAATAAAGCAACGGTCCATACAATCCAAGTTCAACCGCACTCAACATATAACGGCTGGGGCCACAGCACAATCAAGCCCAAGAAAGCATTAAAAAAATAGAAAGAAAAAGCCACCTAGTGGCGTCCGCATAACAGTACTACGATGAAGATAGTCGACACGCCGAAGCCAGAAGCGCATCCATCATCAATCCAAGTCTGTCGCGATCACACTGCCTCGAGAGTGGGTGCCAGTGCTGCAGGAAAGCAAGGAATTTGAAGAGGGAGTCAAACGCCTTCCTCGGGAAAACCTTCTCTATCATCATCTTATTCCTAGTCATTCAAAGAGTCCACGTCATCGCCGCAAAAATAAGCCAAAATAGGCGGCGATGACGTGACGGCTGTAAAGCTCTAAGTCGGAGAAACTCAGCGAGATTTAGGGCCTCCCATTCAGGCCCCAACGCCTCGCGGACATACGTCCAAAGTACCCTCGCCGTGGTACACGAGAAGAGGATATGTGTCCTGGTCTCTGGTACCGCACAGAGAGGGCATAGACCATCACCAGGTCCGTGCCGCTTAAATACCTCTGTCCCCGAGGGGAGGCGAACCCGTAGTAATTGCCAAAAAAAGATCTTAATCTTTAAAGGGATGGGGGCTTTCCATAGTGGGGACAGCCAAGGAGTGGCCTGAGACGGGCAAAAGACCTAGTATGCCGTGCTCACCGAGAACTCCGCCGACGACGTGAGCCGCCAGGATATCGTGTCCGGAAAGTCCAGGAGCACGAGCGGGAGGGCAGCCCGCAATCTAGTCCAGTCGTTATTCTCGGCTTGTCCAAAGGTGCGACGAAACCCGATGTTTCATTTGTTGGGGAACATAGTAATTTCAAAAATTTCCTACGCACACGCAAGATGATGGTGATGCATAGCAACGAGAGGGGAGAGTGTCCGTCCACGTACCCTCGTAGACCGTAAGCGGAAGCGTTAGCACAACGCGGTTGATGTAGTCGTACGTCTTCACGATCCGACCTATCCAAGCACCGAACGTACGGGGCCTCCGAGTTCAGCACACGTTCAGCTCGATGACGATCTCCGGCCTCCGATCCAGTCGAGCTTCGGAGATGAGTTCCGTCAGCACGACGGCGTGGTGACGATGATGATGTTCTACTGGCGCAGGGCTTCGCCTAAACTCCGCACCGATATGACCGAGGTGGAATATGGTGGAGGGGGGCACCGCACACGGCTAAGGAACGATCCGTAGATCAACTTGTGTGTCTATGGGGTGCCCCCCGCCCCCGTATATAAAGGAGGGAGGGGGGAGGTGCGGCCGACCCCCTAGGGGTGCGCCTGGAGGAGTCCTACTCCCACCGGGAGTAGGACTCCCCCCTCTTGCCTTGGTGGAGAAGGAAAGGGGGGAGGGGAAAGAGGAAAGGGGGACGCCGCCCCCCCCTTCCTTGTCCTATTAGGACTGGGGGGGAGGGGGCGCGCGGCCTGCCCTGGCCGGCCCTCCTCTTCTCCCACTTGGCCCACTAAGGCCCATTATCCCCCGGGAGGGTTCCGGTAACCCCCCGGTGTTTCGGTAAAATCCCGATTTCACCCGGAACCATTCCGATGTCCAAACATAGGCTTCCAATATATCAATCTTTATGTCTCAACCATTTCGAGACTCCTCGTCATGTCCGTGATCACATCCGGGACTCCGAACAAACTTCGGTACATCAAAACTTATAAACTCATAATAAAACTGTCATCGTAACGTTAAGCGTGCGGACCCTACGGGTTCGAGAACTATGTAGACATGACCTAGAACCATTCTCGGTCAATAACCAATAGCGGGACCTGGATGCCCATATTGGTTCCTACATATTCTACGAAGATCTTTATCGGTCAAACCGCTTAACAACATACGTTGTTCCCTTTGTCATCGGTATGTTACTTGCCCGAGATTTGATCGTCGGTATCCAATACCTAGTTCAATCTCGTTACCGGCAAGTCTCTTTACTCGTTCTGTAACACATCATCTTATAACTAACTCATTAGTTACAATGCTTGCAAGGCTTAGGTGATGAGTATTACCGAGAGGGCCCAGAGATACCTCTCCGACAATCGGAGTGACAAAACCTAATCTCGAATTATGCCAACCCAACATGTACCTTCGGAAACACCTGTAGAGCACCTTTATAATCACCCAGTTACGTTGTGATGTTTGGTAGCACACAAAGTGTTCCTCCGGTAAACGGCAGTTGCATAATCTCATAGTCATAGGAACATGTATAAGTCATGAAGAAAGCAATAGCAATATACTAAACGATCGTGTGCTAAGCTAACGGAATGGGTCATGTCAATCACATCATTCTCCTAATGATGTGATCCCGTTAATCAAATGACAACACATGTCTATGGTTAGGAAACATAACCATCTTTGATCAACAAGCTAGTCAAGTAGAGGCATACTAGTGACACTATGTTTGTCTATGTATTCACACATGTATTATGTTTCCGGTTAATACAATTCTAGCATGAATAATAAACATTTATCATGAAATAAGGAAATAAATAATAACTTTATTATTGCCTCTAGGGCATATTTCCTTCACCATTGTCCAGCTTGGAAAGCCGATGCCCAGTTGCTTGCCTTGGGTGAGTCAAGAATACCATTTTTTTCTGTTATTAGGAAAACTTCATCGCTAATCATCAAATCTCTTGCAAATGTTCCAATTGAACATTTTTTGTTATTACATCATATATGTTTTTGAAAATGGTTCTTACCATGGGAACTTTCATCACAATGCATATTTTTTTAAATGAGTTTTGCCGTGGCAACTATATGTTACAACATGTTAGATCTTGAAACAAATATTTCCATGGCAACTTTTATTAGAGGCATATATGTTTCAAAAATTAATATTTCCATGGCAACCTTTTATTAATTTGTATATGTTTTGAAAATGAATTTTGGCATGGATACTCATACTTCACATATGTTTTATAAATGAATTTTTGCCAGGACACCGATTTTGTCAACATGGGTCCACATGCACTTTTTACTAATAGTAAATTAAGAAAAACTAGAGAAAACCAAAAAGTTTGTTTTTTCTTGTAATATACACAGTCAACCATTATACTCGCCTATGATTTTTCTTGAAGAAATCATAATGAACCGGTACTAATGATCCTAGTGGCCCCAACGGCTCCTAACCATTGGAACCGGAACTAATGATCACATTAGTTCTGGTCCGTAATCAAACCAGGACTAAAGGTGCAGACGAAAGCCCTGTTTTTTACTAGTACAGGGCCGGCCCTAGGACATCGGGGCCCCTAGTGCGAATGAAATGAAGAAGAAGATTATACACAGGAGTATACACAAGATATTGGCCACTTCCCTGGCCGGCCCCTAGGCGATTGCACTCTTTGCCTAGGCCAAGGGCCGGCCCAGAATCAGACAGGACCAGCAGGACTTTTCGGGGATAAGCAGATTCTTGCATCGCGTGTGGAATTTCGTGTGTCGTGGGTTAGTAGGATGGCAAATGGCGTGGCTCATAAGTTAGCAAGAGTAGCTGTTGGGGAGGGACTATGTAATATTTGGTTTGATGCCTCCCCGGACTTGATCTTAGATGTAGTCTCGGATGACATTCCGAGCTTTGTTTCTTAATTAAAGTGGCTGCCATTTTCCCTAAAAAAAACAATGGCCATGAGCTCTTTTGAGGGTCCAAGCATCCAAAAGTCAAAGTTAACAAACTTTGACCGTATATAGGGAAAATTATCAATATCTGCAATATCTATATCTATATCTATATCTACATCTATACCTATACCTATACCTATACCTACTAATAAAGTAAGGTGTGTTTCTCCAATTTTTTCATCCGTTCACCGGCGAAAATATTTTTTTACTATCCTAGGTGGTACTAACCTTTTGTGCATCCATTGTGCTATAAAAAGAAATACGATTGGTCCAGAATTTTGTACATGGGCCGCGCCCTGTGGCCCACTTATTTCCTTGCCCGCAAAGTTAGAAAATACTATTTGCCGCCCATGGCGCTAGATAATTGGAGCTTCGCCCAGATAGCCCTGGACTGGGCCGGCCCTTTTCCTTTTTTCTATTTAACATTTTATGTTCCTTTCTCCTTTTCTTCCTCTTTCTTTTTTATTTTTACATTTTTAAGTTTATTTATGTTTACTCTTTTGATCAATTAAACTTTTCTAAAAAATATCAATTTTTGTAGAATGTTCAGAATTCCAAAATTTTATTACCGTTTTAAAAATATTCGATATTAAAAAAACAATTCACATTCCGAAATTTGTTCAAACTCAAAAAAATGTTTATGATTCCCAAAATTGTTCAAAATTTTCAAAAATAATTGTGTTTTCAAAATGTTTCAAATTCAAAAATATTTTTATTGTAGTGAAAGATTCAAGAATTAAATGTAAACATATTATAAATACACCCATATTGCTCTTTACCTAGAGTCGTACCAATTTATAAATGTGTATGAAACTACATGTAGTAATAAGATGTATGAAGTATGGATCTATTATGCCGGACGAAGGATCAATGAATTGGCACGTGAGCTATCTGGAAAAGGACACTGGATTTTTAAGTGAAGAGTAATGTTCACATTTTTTCAAAAAATGTTGTATTTTCCAAAAATGTTCAATATTCTTAAAAAAATTGCATTTAAAAAAATGCTCAAATATGAAAAATATTCCAGTTTAAGAGAAATGTTCAATAATTAAAATAATGTTCACGTTTTCTAAAAGTATTCTTGATGGTCAAAACATGTTCTTGCTTTTTGAAAATTGTTCACAAATTCGAAAAATGCTCATGTTCTTATAAAAGGTCCATGTTTTTGAATTTTTTTTTGTGAATTTTAGAAAATGTTCCTGTTTCAAATTTTGTTTTTGTATTTATGAAAATGTATGAAACTTTCAAAACTCATATCGCATTTTTGAAAACTGTTCAGGATTTCAAGAATTGTTCATGATTCCAAGAATATTCGACGATTCATAATAATTATTATTTTTGAGAAGTTAAAAAAAGTAATCATAGAATGTTTTGAATCTGACACTGCGGTATGTTCTTAAATATTTACTTGAGCCATTGGTTAGCAGGACGTGTTTGTTCAACTGAATGGCAGCACTGTGTCAGGTGTTTGAGATCGCGAGTACAATCCTTCTACTCATTTTTTTTCTGGATTTTACTCACGCCTTACAGATATAGGTCGATTCCGTGTCTGAGAATTTCACACCCCATGCAATTTAGCCAGCCCAACTATCTAGGAAATAGGGAAATAAATATTTTCAGTAGGCTCATATTGATCGTTTACATACAGTCGTAACAATTTATATACGTGTGCAAAACTATATGTAGCAAACTGAATGAAGGATGGATGAATTAAGCCGGATGAAGAATGGATGGATTAGTACGTGAGCTTTCTAAAAAAAATTAAATCCAGTACGTGAGCTAGATGGATGGATTGCTAGCTGAACTATCTACAAAAGGGCCCTAAATTTCTCAAGGATTCCTACTTGAGGCAAAGAGAAGAGAAGGCCCGACTACGTGCGCTACACTACTGGAATCAGCTATTTTGCCATCTGCCAGCTCTTTGCCGTCAGCTAGCAGACGGCAAAGAAGCTCTTTGCCATCAGCTACCCGAAAGCAGACGGCAAAGAACTGGCTGATGGCAAAGAAAGCCTTTGCCATCAGCCTGTTCTTTGCCGTCCGCCAGCGGACGGCAAAGAATCTTTGCCATCCGCTAGTAGACGGCAAAGAGGGAGGGGGGCCCAACTGAGGAGCTGGTTAAAAAATACTTAACGTCCCCCCCGCTTTGCCGTCCGCAGCAGACAGCAAATATGAACAAAAGCGGACGGCAAAGGAGGGCGGACGGCAAAGGCTATCCTAGCTAACCTAACTAACGGCCGAGCCCCCTCCCCCGCCCTCCCTCGACCTCCCCCCCGATGCACACATCGTCCACCCACCGCGCCGCCCCCGCCCCCGCCGCCCGGCGCCGCCCCCTCCCTCGCCACCCCTGCCACCGCCCCCCCCGCCCAGCGCCGCCGCCGCCCCCACCCCCTCCCCCACCCGCCACCGCCCCCCGCCGCCCGGCGCCGCCCCCGCCACCGCCCCCTCACCCACACGCCGACGCCCCACCGTCCCGCCGCCCGGCGCCGCCCCCGCCCCGCTCCCACCGTCCCGCCGCCCGGCGCTGCCCCCGCCCCTCCCGCCCCCACCCCTCCCGCCCGGCGCTGCCCCCGCCCCTCCCGCCCCCGCCGCCCGGCTATCCCACTGCCCCGGAGCCCTGCCGCCCCCCACCCACCCACCACGCCGGCGCCAGCGTCGCCCCCTGCTCCGGCCGGTGAGTATTTTTTTTCTTCTGTTTTTCTTTTTTTGCTGTTTAATTCTTGTTTAATTGTTAGTGTTAGTGTTAGTGTTAGTGTTAGATTTAGTGTTAGAAAAGAAGAAAATTTAGTGTTAGTGTTAGAAAAAAGAATATGTAGAAGAAAAGAAGAAGTGGGAAAAAGATGAAAAAGAAGAAAAGAAAAGAAGTAGAAAAAAGATGAAAAAGAAGAAGAAGAAAAGAAGTAGAAGAAGTAGAAGAAGAAGAATAGAAGAACAGAAAAGAAGGAAAAGAAGTAGAAAAAGATGAAAAAAGAAGAAGAAGAAAGGAAAGAAGAACAAAGGAAAGAAGAAGAAGAAGAAGAAGAAGAAAGGAAAGAAGAAGAAGGATAGAAGAAGAAGAAGAAAGGAAAGAAGAAGAAGAAAAAAGAAGAAGAAGAGAAGGAAGAAGAAGAAGGATAGAAGGAAACACCCCGACCACTGACCCCGACACCTCGACCCCGACACCACACCCCGACACCTGACCCCGACACCCTGACCCCGACACCCCGACCCCGACACCACACCCCGACACACAGACCACGACACCACACCCCGACACCCCGACCCCGACACAACACCCTGACCCCAAAACAGCACCCCGACACCGACATGACACCCCGACCCCCTAAACCTCCCGAAAAGGTGCTCTTTGGCCTTCTAGAGGCCGATGGGATTATATATTTGTGAATTATTAGTTAGGTCATATATTTTTCGATTTTGTTATGAAAAACATCATATATAATTGTGTTGATCGGGTAGATTTAAATGTGCAGTTGTTTCATCGCTGCGAGGTTTGGTGTTCGACGACCTCACCGTGCGTTTGACGAGCTCTGCCCCTTGTTCATGGGTGAGCACAAATGACATGTCCTTCTCCCCCATTAATTATTTGCACAAATGACATGAAATTTGGTAGCTAGCTATATATGTGTCTTGAATCATCAGTATGCGTAACCAATATGTGTCTCCCGTTCGAAAGCGTCATAGTTATAAATATGCATGCATTTGCATATTTATAACCTTGATTCTTTCGAATTGTCCAACGCTATCCATGGACAGCCCGAGTATGTGTAGATTGGGTTCGTTTTCCCATATGCTTTGCTCCGGATCCGACGCATAAATTTCGTCAGTGCCTCCCCTGTTGTTCTCCGGGTACACATCCTCTCTGTTTATTGCAGAGACGTGTATCAGGAGAACAGCGGGGAGGTGCTGCCGAAATTTTGCGTCGGATCCGGAGCATAGCTTGGGAAAATGAACCCAATCTACACATACTCGGGTGAGATTAGGACCTATCATTACCTATTAGAGTGTAGGTTGCATGGACGTAATAAAATTGACAAAGTAGATCAACTGATGAATATATACATGGTGAACTATATATATAATTGTTGTGTGTCCAGTAGCTCTGAAAGTCAAGATGAGTGATCGTGCATGGATGTATACCGGTCACACTGGTCAGAACAAATGGAGCGCTGAATGGTTCACAAAAACCAAGGGGTTTGTGAAAGCCGCATTTGCAAATGGCCAGAGGAAAACTTGGTGCCCCTGTTTCCGATGCGGCAATTGGGAAAAGAGGACAGAGGCTGAAATGGTAAACACCTGCAGAAGAATGGTTTTACGCCCGATTATACGGTGTGGACATTTCATGGTGAGTCTGCCCAACGTGACCGAGCTGAGGTGGATCATCGTCGCACCGACGAGCATGGTACCGGGATGGAAAACATGGTGCAAGACTATGATGATGCTCGGGATTCGGACGAGGAGATGGAGGAATCTGCAAAGGCCTTCAATGAAATGTTGGAGTCTTCAAAACGTCCGCTCCACGAGCACACTGAGCTTTGTCAGTTGGATGCCATCTCACAAGTAATGGCTTTGAAGGCTCAGTTCAACTTGGCAGAGAATGCTATGACGCAATTATGACAGTATTTGGACGCTTTCTGCCCAAAGGCCATGTAATGCCTGCAAACCTGTACCAGTCGGACAAAATCCTCCGTGCACTGAAGATGCCCTATAAGAAGATACATGCCTATGAGAAAGGATGTGCCTTATTTAGGCTTGACTATGCGGACTTGAACTATTGTCCCATTTGCAAGTGTTCCAGGTATATTGTGGTAGACAACGGTATGGGTGAGAAGACACAGACCAAAATCCCTGTTAGTGTTCTTCGGTATATGCCAATCATACCAAGACTTCAACGTCTTTTCATGGTCGAAGAGACGGCCAGACAGATGACATGGCACAAAACAGGCAAAAGAACCGAACTAGATGCAGATGGTACACACATCGGATGGTGTTGCATGGAAAAAGTTTGATGAATTACATGCTGACAAAGCGGCAGATCCGAGGCATCCTCAAGTCGGCATCAACACCGATGGGTTCAGTGTGTTTGGTATGACGGCAGTCCAATACAGTTGTTGGCCCGTATTTGTCTTTCCACTCAATCTCCCCTCGGACAGATTATGCAAAGAAAGAACATTTTCCTGACGTTGATAATTCCAGGACCCAACTATCCGGGGAAAAATATGAATGTGTACATGCAGCCGCTTAAGGAAGAATTGCAAGAAGCCTGGGATAATGGGTTCAAGACATACGACGCCTATAGCAAACGAAACTTCATAATGCGTGTCTGGTACATGTACTCGACGCATGACTTGCCGGCGTATGCGCTATTCATTGGCTGGTGTGTGCATGTAAGGTTCCCGTGCCCTACTTGCAAGGGAGCTCTTGAGTTTCATTGGCTTCAGGCCGGTCGCAAGTTTTCTTGCTTCGACATGCATAGACAGTTCCTGGATCCTCGCCATAAGTTCAGGAAAGACAAGAAGAACTTCATCAGAGGTAGAGTTGTAAAAAACTCTGCACCACCTGCATTGACAGGCCAACAGACCCCGGATCAGTTAAACGCTCTCGAGCCAGATCCAGAGCGTCCAGGGTACTTCAAGGGGTATAGTTCTGAGCACGCCTGGACTCACAAAACATGCTTATGGGATCTTCCTTACTTCAAAGACCTCCTTTGCCCACACAACATCGACGTGATGCACACTGAGAAGAATATCGCCGAGGCACTTTTTGGTACATTGTTCGGCATAGATGGGAAGTCAAAGGATAATACTAAGGCTAGAGTCGATCTGGAGGCGCTATGTGATAGGCCGTTACAAAACATGAAAGAACCGAAAGGAAAGCAGAACTGGACGAAGCCAAAGGCATGGTTCAATTTTGGAAGGCCAGCTATGAGGGAAATTATCTTGTGGGTGAAAATGCAGTTGATGTTCCCCGATGGGTATGCAGCGAATCTAAAGAGGGGAGCGAGTCTTGATAAATTGAAGATATTTGGTCTCAAGAGTCATGATTGGCACATATGGATTGAGCGGGTAATGCCGGTGATGTTGTGTGGCTTCATCCCTGAGGATGAATGGCTAGTACGGGCAAAACTCAGCTATTTCTTCCGTGTTCTTTGTGCGAAAGAACTATCGTCTGGCGTGCTAGAAGAAATGGAAGAGTTGGCGCCAGAGTTGATCTGCAAGTTAGAGAAGATCTTTCCACCGGGCTTCTTTAATCCAATGCAACATTTGATTTTGCATCTCCCGACCGAGGCAAGATTGGGGGGGGGGGGGGGGGGGGGGGCGTGCAAAATCGTTGGTGCTACCCAACTAAGAGGATGCAGAAGACGCTTCGAGAAAAATGTAAAAGTAAACGTAGAATTGAAGCATCTATGGCTGAGGCATTCATCACTGAGGAGGCGACAAACTTCGTGACAGCACACTACGAAACCAAAAATCGTCATTTGCATAATCCGAAGCCTCGGTACAATGCTGACGAGCCTAAAAAGGGTGGATCCAACCTCAGCCTATTCAAAGGCAATCTCGCACCAGCCAGTGTTTCAAATCCACACTACAAGAAATATGTTAATACGTGACGGTACTAATCTGTCACAAATGAGTGAAAATCTGTCATCGGTGCCCTTGCATGACGGACTTGAATTCCGTCATGTATATCACGTCATAATTTGACATTGTGCCTTCCTTGACGATTCTTGACCGTCATGGATCTATCCCAAGCCCGCCCAGGCCCAAACCATTGTGACGGAACAAGCAGTCATAGCCTGACGCCACGTTGGATTTTCTATTCGCCAATTGGAATGATGTGGACGCCTACGTGGATACTACTTTTCGTCATAGAAATCGTCACGAATGTAGGCAGAATTTAAATATGGTCCAACCAATTTCTTTCGGCCCAATTTTGACACAGTATATTTTTAGCCAATTTTGGCCTAAAGAGAAAGTAATTTGAAATAGTTCACACAATATGCAGCAAACTGCATGTGTATATTTTTCTCAAAAAAATTCTATGTGTATATACAACATAGCAGTTTACAAATCCACCATGTAATGATAATTTACAACATAGATTCACTAAATATATCACACAACAAGGTTACGAAGCACTACAATCCAGTTTACATCAACAGAACATATAAACTTTCGAGGCTGTTGTTCAGGTTCTTCGTCGACTCTCCTGATGGCAAGTATTACATCATGTCATGGCACGGATTATGTTGGGTAGCACTATGTAGCCCACTACCCATTCATACCTAGCATATTTAAAAGAACATTAGATATTTGCAGATTAATAGATAGTAGAGACAAGAGTATTACAACAAGTAAAAAAAATGTATTACATGTTCTCTTGGCCAGTATTGAGAGTATCATTACTTATAACAGGAAAAATAATGAAATGAAACAAACCAGTATATTTGTATAGAAGGTGACAAGAACTACAAATATAATTTATTACATGGCTTACAAATTACATCATGGTTATAAGGTACAGGCTAAATCATAAAACATGAACACCAACAACAAGTGTTATTATGAACTGGATCACCTTGCAACACCCAAATGCTCTCATCTACCCACTTGACCAGCATAGTATTGTTATTTATAACAGGAAACAATAATGAAAGGAACTAGTATACATGTATACAAGACAACAATAGGAACAAGAAATCAGAGGGAGAGTCAAGTCATAGTGAAATCAAGGACATAAGAGGGAAGATAAATTTGACTGTTTTAATGTAAAATAAAGGTTCAGAAATGTGCAGAGATATTCAGTGTTGGACGTTGTGAAGTCCATACTTATTTTTTGTATACATTTACGAAATGAATATTCTAATCTTGTTAGCTAGTTGTCAAGCAAATTGTTTATCAAAACGTTTACTGCAAATTTACGTAACACAACACTTTCTTGAAGACATCGGATAGTTCATATAAAGAATATGAGCCATGAGTTAGAGATGATATCTTCTAAATATTAAGTTATGAATATTCAGTCAAACAATGTAAACTGGATGTACGAAATTAACCAGATAAAGAGCATTAAAACATTAAGCCGATATATGCTTGTGACAAAAAGGGCCTTAAAAGTGCAGAAGCCTTTCTAGTGTCAACTATATAACTCTATAAAGGGACAAGAAATTCTTTATAAGACATAACAGAAATTACATTCAGAAAGGGAAATATATACTTTGATGCTCTAAGTTTATTAGTTCTATGGTAATTGTTGAATTACAAAACAGGAGGACACGAACATAGAGGAAAAAGAGCAGAAATTTACAGAAATGAGCGCAAGATTTAAAGCTTTCACATGCTCAGCTCCATTCCCATGAATAATAGAAAAGGTTTGTAGACAAATGCACTTCTATATATCCCGCAAAAAAATGCAATTCTATAGGACATGCAGAAAAATTGATAATATTCCAAAAGACATGAAATTAACTAACTGAATATACACTTCTTCATATATAAGTGAAATTGAATGTCATGGTAACACAGGGTAAACTTCAGGACTTGCTAGCATGTTAATGTACTGTAAACCTCAGGGACACTAGGGTGTTAATCTCAATCCACAATTGTAGTGGATGATTGTAGTTGTCTCATCTGTTCAATGTTGATTTGAAAGTTGAGATCAAGTTACACACAAAAAACTTCTATGGAAACATTCAAGAGAAGGGGAAAAGTAAGACTTAATTAAGTATTCCACTAAATAAACATAGTACTGCTATAAGCAATTATCAGTTACATAAGTAGAGAGTTGGCATAAAATTATGTAACCGATATTATTATTTACAATATAATATAGCAATATAATATAGGTCCATGATAAATCGATCAACATATGATGCTAATTGATAGCCGAGAAACAAACATAGTAAACATTTGAATTACTGACTTGCCAATAAGAACAACCACCCAAAACAGAAGAGGGGGCTCTAGGTTGGCTCGAAGTAGATGCACAACCGCCGTTCCTGCCGTGCTCCTCTATGCTGGCTGCTGGCCAGTGGCGGCCAGAGGGATGCACGTGTCCATGCACTAGAGTTAGGCAATGACAGAAGAGTTCAGAATATGTATTTACCTCCTGTGTTTCGTCACCATGGATCGCCATTGCAGGGAAGCCTCTGTTGTATAGCCAATATCGCAATGAATCCGCTTCTCGTTTTGTCTCCACGAAAACCAATGCTAGTCTGTTCAGGCTAGAAAAACAAGAAAACTGGCATGAGAAAAATCTTAAAGAATAATAGTAAATAAACCCAATTGTTACAATCCAAGATGGTAGCAAATAATACCATATTGGTGAGTACGACAAGGTGCAATGAACAAAATATATAATATTTGCTGCAACCAAATGACGGTATTAAGTACATTTCACGGATCTGACACTAAACTTGTACGTAATTAGCGCAAGAGCAAGAGTAGGCGAGGAGGATTGATCAACAAAATGATGGTATCAGATAGAAAGTTTGCACAAATATATAAGAGAGAAGCAGTGTAATAGCAGCCCTAGTTAACAATCTTACTCTTGGTCAAACGATTGAGTGAGATTAATGGATTACTTTTATTCCACAAGAAGAAAAATCCAAGGAACCAACAGAAGCATCTCATGGGCACTTAATTATTAAATTATTAGTTGCTTAACTAACTAGCGGATCTCACAAATTCTACACTGCTAGTGCTCGCATGGTGAGAGAAGAAAAAAGGAAGTAGCAAACAGTACTAGTCTATTATTGGCTGTAGCTTACGAGTACCAGGAACAAAGTGGCCACATTTTCTGTCTCAGGTTCAGTCCAAGAGAAAAGGATAGCCCCTGGAGAACTACAGTACATTCCAGCAGAGTAGCAATCACTTAGAAAGAAAAGAAAAAACAGAGCGAGAAGGGGTCAACCTTATTGTTCTCTGCGGAATCATGGTGGTCGGGGCGGAGGACCTGGCCACCGAGCTCGTCCAGCTCGTCGGGCTGGAGTGTGTGGTCCCGGTGGTCCACTTCCATTGAAGTGAAGATACGGAGAGGTCCTGCTGATCTAAATCGAAGCAAGAAACTTTGATTGGGGATGGGATAGAAAATGAAGTAATGAAGGAGAGAGGAGACAGTGGGGGAAGCAGGGAGGGTGTAGGATCGAAAGTATGTCTAGAGGGGGGGGGGGTGATTAGACTACTTGACAATATAAAAATTCTGCCTTTTGATAAAGAACAGTTTTTGGCAGATTCACACTTATGATCAAGTCAAGCATCACCCTACACATGCAATTCTAGAGTATAGGCAGTGGAAAGTAAATTGCAAATGTAGTAAAGAGAGGTGGAGAAGAGCAAACGCAATTTTGGAGACGCGGTGATTTTTCTCGTGGTTCCGATAGGTGGTGCTATCGTACTTCCACGTTGATGGAGACTTCAACCCACGGAGGGTAACGGCTGCGCGAGTCCACGGAGGGCTCCACCCACGAAGGGTCCACGAAGAAGCAACCTTGTCTATTCCATCATGGCCTACGCCCACGGAGGGCTAGCCTTACTCGGGGTAGATCTTCACGAAGTAGGCGATCTCCTTGCCCTTACAAACTTCTTGGTTCAACTCCACATCTCGATGACGGAGGCTCCCAAGCGACACCTAACCAATCTAGGAGGCACCACCCTCCAAAAGGTAATAGATGTTGTAGATGATGATGAACTCCTTGCTCTTGTGCTTCAAACGATAATCTCCCCAACACTCAACTCTCCTCACTGATTTGGCTGTGGTGGAAGAAAGGATTGAGTGGAAAGCAACTTGGGAAGGCTAGAGATCAAGCTTCATATGGTGGGAGTGGAGCAACTTGATCTCAACACAAGGGTAGGTAGTTCTCTTCTCAGAAATATAAGATAGGAGTGGTAGTTCTTTCTGATGGCTCTCTCCACGAATGAAGAGGGGGTGGAGGGGTATAAATAGCCTCCACACAAAATCCAACCGTTACACACATTTGAGCAATCTCGGTGGGACCGAAGTGGACAACTCGGTGAGACCGATAGTTCAAATAATGTGAACGTTGGGATTTTCGGTGGGACCGAAAATACCATCTCGGTTAGTCCGATTCGTGCAATGACAAGTGCATGCCAGTTTCGGTGGGACCGACTTCATCATCTCGGTGACACCGATTTGATGACAGAAGGTTACAGAAGCTTGGTAACTCATGTTTCGGTGAGACCGAGTTCAGAATCGGAAAATCCGAGTTTTCTTGGGTTTGGCTTATGGCTGAGGTGGTTCATCTCGGTGTGACTGAGTTTGGAATATCGGTGGGACCGAGACTACTTATGAGTGTATATGGCAGTGAAAATTGCTGATAGTTTAGGAGATGTATCACTAAGCACTTGAGCAACCAGATCATCATCATAACCTCATCCCCTTTTAATAGTATTGGCTTTTCCTATGGACTCAATGTGATCTTGGATCACTAAACCAAAAATGGAGTCTTGAGCTTTTGCCAATGCTTGCCTTAGCATTTTGAGGGGTCCACCTCTTCAGTCCTTGCCATAGCCATATCACTGAACTTTCTGAAATGATTCTCAAGTAACTATTAGTTCAATGATATATATGTTGTTATTAATTACCAAAACCACCCGGGGATTAGTTGCACTTTCAATCTCCCCCTTTTTGGTAATTGATGACAACATATAGATCAAAGCTTTGACAAAGGATATAATCAATGAATAATATCGTCGCTTTGAGAAGTATGTGATAAGCAAGAGCTCCCCCTAAATTTGTGCATTATTTAAGATTTGCGTTTGAATGCAAATGCACAATCGATTAGGATCATGGGTCACTCTTCCATGTCACATACATCTTGGTGGAGCGCACAAAATGATAAGAATGAACAGCATGCACCCAATCACCAAGACATGAGTAAATGGTCATACGAGATAGGAATGGCATATGATAAGCATTAAGCACACATTAAAGCATAGTACGACCAAGCACTCATTAAGGTAGAATCAAACGGAGTATCAAACACACTAAATGTCTCGAAAACCAAAAGTATCTCAAAGAAGCCGCAAAAGAACGAAAGAACGAAAGCGCAAAGACAACAACACTCTCTCTCTCGAAGTCCTATGATCTATACAATTTCTCCCCCTTTGGCAACAAGTTACCAAAAAGTTCGAAAAAAGCATAGAGCTAAGCGTCACTGGGGACTCTGCTGGCGGCTCCCGTCTGGGTTGATGTTGGAGTGGATATGACAGCATCGGTGAAGACTTCAGCTGATGTCTGTGCTGGAGGAGTGGTCACTGGAGCTGGAGTTGGAGTAACTGCTGGAACTGTGGGAGGTGCTGAAGCTGTAGTCCTGGTGTCAGTCACTGGAATAGCAGCTGATCGGGGTCCTGTGGGAACCGGAGCAGTCTGTTGATAAGCATCCTGGACTAAGTCATCCTGCATCTCACGCATAAGCTCTTCCTTCTCCCGCTTTGCTTCCTCAATGTCTGCCTCAAGCTTGTTGACAGTCACTTGCACTTCAGTCAGCTTCACATCCAAAGCGTGGATCTTGTGCTCAACAATCCTCTCTAAGCTCTCCTGAGACTGTACAATGCTGGCCAGGCGTTGTTCAATCCTTTGGGTAGCTTCAAGAATTTGCACTCCGAAATTCTTTGGTTTAGCTGCTGCTGTTGCTGCTTCCTTGTCAGCTTTGGCTTTCTTGGCAGCTTCAATCTTGGCTTGACCTTCAACAGATGTTGGATCCTCCTCATCCATCACAACAACATTGTCTTCATGCTCTGGCTGCAACGGTACATGTTCTCTATCCAACAAGAATGTGCCCGTGCCAAACTTGGCATTGATAAGCATCTGAATCTGCGGGGCAAATCCACATGACCTTTTCTGGTCAGCTGCAGTCCTCTTAATGGTCTCTACCATCAAGTCCATCACCTTGAAAGGTGCTTTCTCATCAAGTATGTGCAGCATGTTGATAGAGTATCCTCTGATCATGCGATGATCTCCAGACTTGGGCATCAAGGTATGCCTCAAAATGGTATTAGTGGTAGGTAGGCCTGCCTGGAGATAGTAGATTGAGCCGAGCTTCCAGATTCCCAAATCCTCTGCTGGAATCTCTTTATACATGTTCTTCATGGATTCATGATTCTTCTTTGGAATCCCATATACATCAATATTATCTTCTCGTTGCACTGGAGCATTCAGAATTTCTGCCCATTCTTCAACAGAAGAAGAAAACCTTTGACCTTCAGTCATCCACGTAATCTTTCCATCAGGGTAGAAGTGAGCTGTGGCATAGAATTGCATTATCATCTCATCGTTCCAACTGGTCAATTTCTGACCTACAAAGTCTGCAACGCCACATGCAGTGAAACTTTCATGCACATGTGGAAAGAAATCTCTGTGCTCTTCGCTGTCAATGTACTTCCAGTCAACATATCGGGTGTCTGCGACTATGGGCTTCTTGTCCATCAGCACGGTCTCATAGAAGTCCTGCTGCTCTCTGGTGTGAAATCTGGGATCTACAGCAGTTCTTCTCCTCACGGCATATGGGTCAGTTTGTCTCCATAGCCTGAGACCTCTATCTTTCCTTGCCTTTATATCCTCAGCTTGAGGATGAGCATCATCATGGAGTGGCAGTTTTGGACGAAGTTTCAGCAAAACTGGTCCTTCATCGTCTGACTCAGCTGGTGGCACATCATCCTTGTTCTTTTCAGACCCTGGAATGTTTCTGACGGTCTTCTTGGGCTTGGTAGCAGGCTTTGCTGGAGCTGCCTTAGCTGGAGCAGATTTCTTGGGCTTTGATGTGGCTCCAGCCTTAATGACATCACCCATGAGCTTCGGCTTCTGAGGAGGCTGGGGTGCTTCCTCATCCTCAATCTCTACTGCTGCATAATGCACTATCCTCTTTCTCTTGGAGGTTTTCTTCACTTTGCTTGCAGCTGCCTCTCCCAAATTCAGCTTCTTAGCAACAGTTGACTGCTTGACTTTGCTGGTGCCCTTCTTAGTTTGTTGACCCTGTGGCTCTTTGGCAACAACCTTCCTTTTGGGCTTTGAGGTTACCTCTTCCTCAACAACGAAATCAGAATCCTCATCATCTGAATTCCTCTTCTTTCTAGCTCTGGTGGCTCCAGGAGGCAATCCACTTGGTGTACTCCTCTCACCATCATCTGATGAGCTGCTAGGATCAGGACTAGTGCTTGCCTCTGGAATGTCTGCAATGGGTGTTTCTGACCTGTTCTGACTGTCACTGGCATCTGACATGGCTGACAACCTGTGAATAGATAAGGTGTAGGCAGAGAAGAAGAGTTATCACAAACTGCAGAAGTTTTTGCAAAAAAAATGAGTTCAAATTCTAGTATTAGGTTTTCACAGAAGACATTTCGGTCAGACCGAGTTTAAGGTTCGGTGAATCCGAAGTGTTAAACAGGAGCTTGGCACACCACTTTCGGTTTGACCGAAGTGGGTTTCGGTCCTGCCGAAAACACTAGGGTTTCACAGAATCTTCATTTCGGTCACACCGATTTTGCACAACTCGGTTGGACCGAAAGGTGCAGTGCAATGGCCATAGGTCAAATCGGTCATACCGAAATTATAAAATCGGTCTCACCGAGATGTGTTCGGCGGAAACCTAACCCTAAAACTTTTACTCGAATCTAGTCCAAACGAACTAATCTGGTGTACAGGAGGATTTCAATCGTGGCAAGATACTAGGCAAACCAAACGTGCATTGAATCGGAGATGGGAGCACGAGTGGGATCAAAACTCACCCTAACTTGGTGGAGTTTTTCTACGGCGGCAACGGCGCGGAGAAGATGTCTGTTGACGGCGACGAAGACCTGCGGCGAGGGCGCACAGGCGACGACGGCGATGATCCGGAGACCAAGGCGACGGCAGCAAGGGATGTGGGGGCGAAACATTTGAAGGAGGAATCAACGCGCGGGGCCCTCGGAGTATATACCCCTTCGCTGTCGGTGGGACCGAGTTGTAAAACTCGGTGGCACCGAGATGGATAACTGCTAGGCAGTTATGCACTTCGGTCACGCCGAAAATCACAACTCGGTTTCACCGAGGTGAAAACCTAGATCAGTCTAAATGCTTTCGGTTCGACCGAGTTTGAGTGAGTTGGTCTGACCGAAATCAATTAGAAGGTTTTGGAAGTTAGCCCTTGACGGATCGGTGGCTCCGAGTGCTCCTCACCCGGAGGGTCCGAAAATGACTTGTTCAAAGTTTGTGATGTAAGCATGAATAGAATTTGAGACAAGAAAGCATAGATAGCTAGGGGAGGTACTTAGGCATTCTTGTCCATCCATTTGGTCAGAAAAAATCAAAACGACCAAAACAACAAATGGATGTCCTCGAATGGATGAAATCATGCATCCAACATGCTCACACAATAAGATAGCAAATGAAATATGTGTCAAACATGCACAACCAAAACTCTAGCTACTAACACACAATTTGTCGATGACTAGGTCATCTTTATATGAGTATATTGACTTAGGAGCCAAATGAGAACATTTGATCATAGGTCATACTCATCGTTTAAGCACAAGTGGGGTTACCACTTTTACATAAAGCATTGATGTGTTCACATCATTTGAAGATGCTTTAGCTCAATTTTTAGAGCAAAGCTCCCCCTAGATGCGAGAACCCCTTTTAAAGGGTCAAACTAACCTTGGGTTGTCGTAGAAGACTTCATGTAGATGTTGAAGATGTAGATGCTCAATGTTGATGGAGATCATCAAGAGTTGGGAGCTATCCTTTGGATTCGGGCACTTTCAATACCTACATGGGTTAGTCCCACAAGGAACAAACAAGGATATCCATGGACATAGATTGAAGTTCACAACAGATGATGTCCATGAAAGCAATGATTACCTTGTCCCTTGACATACCAACAAGAGGGTTTGTGACTCCATGAACTAGTGCACGATGTGGAAGTTGATTGCACAAGTTTTTGCCAAAATGAATGTGAGTGAAGTATGTTGGCGGAGTCACCCTCAAGAACTTTCTAGTTCTTCTTCTTCGGGATCCACATCATCTTGATGGGAATCCTTGGGGTTGTAGTTGAGCTTGACGAAGTAGAACTTGACGTTTCCTTGGGAACCCACTTGACCATGGCTTGAGGTGCTTCAACAAATGCATCAATCTCCTCTTGAAGCTTGTCCTTGCCTTTTAGCTTGTGGTCTTGTGGTGGAAGGTCATCTTGAGCTTGTTCCGCATTGGAAGAAGTAGGATCATACTTCTCCTTTTGAGGAACAAACTGTGGAGTAGGATATTGACCTTCTTCCCACTCAACGCCTTCGGCATTGAACTTTCGCTCAAAACCAATTCCATGATTCTTCCGGTGCCTTCCTTGCTTGCGAACAATTTCCTCAAAGTTCTTGCTTCCGGCAAGGCTCTTGTAGACACCTTTCTCTATAATCCCTTTCAATAAACTATTTTCTTGCTCAAGTGTAACTTGGCTTGAAACATTGTTAGTGGAATCAAGAGAACTACTAGAAGCAACAACATTGGATTTAGCATGGTTATTGTTACTGCTAGAGGAAGAATTTTTCTTATGCTTGTCATGCTTAGTCTTAATGGGTGGCAAGAGATTAGATAAGAGAAGTCGTTTGGCAAGATATGAAGAACTCTTCTTTCGAAGATCGTCATTGATTGCTTTTAGAAACTCATGTTCTTGCTCTAGACTGAGCTTCTCGAAGCGTAGCTTCTCATGAGATCTTAGGAGCTCTCTATGATCTTCTTGAGTTGTTTCATGAGCTAACTTAAGAGTGTTTAGTTCTTTAGTTAGACGCTCAATCTCCTTCATAGCATTGTCATTCGACTCTTCTCGACTATAAAGACTATTAGCATGTTCATCGTTACTAGGCTCACTGGATTTATCAAGCAAGAGCTCATCTTCACCAAGCAAGTCATCCTCATCACTATTGAAGTCAATGAATTCAGGGTGTGATACCTTGGGGCCTTTAGCCATGAAGCATCTTCCAATTCCCTCATTTGGTGAATCAAATAAGTCGTAGGAGTTGGAGTTGGAGGATACGAGAGCAAGACCGGCAACACCTTCATCTTGACTGTAGTCGGAGTCGGAGTGATAGCTTCCTTCGGATTGATTGTCGGAGTCGGAGACCCATTCACCTACATGAGCTTGATGTTTTCTTCTTGTGTAGCTCCTTGATGACTTGTCTTTCCTCTCCGAATCCTTGCTTCTCCGAGAGGGTCTTCGTTCATAACCATCATCTCTGCTCCTTCTCTCTTTCCGAGGTGACTCATCTCTTGAGCTTCTTCTTCTTGGAGATTCTTCTCTTCTCTTGTGGGGAGCCGTACACTCATTTGAGTAGTGTCCGGGTCTTCCACAATTGTAGCAGTTTCGATCACGACTAGAAGATCTCTTTTCATCATATGATCTAGACTTTGAGCTTCTCTCTTTGCCTCTATTCTTGTAGAATTTGTTGAAGTTCTTGACCATTAGGCTTATCTCTTCATTGGAAACTAACTTGTCACTTGAGGTTGTGGGAGCATCACTTGTAGCTTTGTAAGCACCACTTGACTTGTTGTGAAGCTCTTCCTTATCCTTAAGTGTTATCTCATGAGCAACAATTCTTCCAATGACTTCGGTTGGCTTGAGATTCTTGTAGTTTGGCATCATTTGGATCAAAGTGCACACGGTGTCATACTTTCCATCCAAAGCTCTAAGAATCTTTTTGATGATGAATCGGTCGGTCATTTCTTTGCTTCCTAAGCTGGCAATCTCATTTGTGATGAGAGCAAGCCTAGAGTACATTTCAGCGACTCCTTCACCATCCTTCATCTTGAACTTGTCAAGTTGACCTTGAAGAATATCTAGCTTTGATTCCTTCACGGACTCGGTACCTTCGTGCATTTCAACCAAAGTATCCCAAATCTCTTTTGCATTCTCAAGACGGCTGATTTTGTTGAACTCCTCGGGACACAAGGCATTGAAGAGAATGTCACAAGCTTGAGCATTGTTTTGCAACATCCGCAATTCTTCAGTTGTAGCTTCGCGATCCGGAACTTTTCCTTTATCGAAGAATTCACCTTGCATACCAACACAAAGAATGCCCCATGCGGCTGGATTATGACCAAGAATATGCATTTTCATTTTATGCTTCCAACTAGCAAAATTTGTACCATCAAAGTAAGGACCTCTACGAAAATTACCCTCACTAGACGCCATACTCTCCTAGGTTGTGAAACCAAGCTTATGGAGTCCAATGCAATGGAAACCAATACAATGGAGACCAAAGCTCTGATACCACTTGTAGGATCGAAAGTATGTCTAGAGGGGGGGGGGGTGATTAGACTACTTGACAATATAAAAATTCTGCCTTTTGATAAAGAACAGTTTTTGGCAGATTCACACTTATGATCAAGTCAAGCATCACCCTACACATGCAATTCTAGAGTATAGGCAGCGGAAAGTAAATTGCACATGTAGTAAAGAGAGGTGGAGAAGAGCAAACGCAATTTTGGAGACGCGGTGATTTTTCTCGTGGTTCCGATAGGTGGTGCTATCGTACTTCCACGTTGATGGAGACTTCAACCCACGGAGGGTAACGGCTGCGCGAGTCCACGGAGGGCTCCACCCACGAAGGGTCCACGAAGAAGCAACCTTGTCTATTCCATCATGGCCTACGCCCACGGAGGGCTAGCCTTACTCGGGGTAGATCTTCACGAACTAGGCGATCTCCTTGCCCTTACAAACTTCTTGGTTCAACTCCACATCTCGATGACGGAGGCTCCCAAGAGACACCTAACCAATCTAGGAGGCACCACCCTCCAAAAGGTAATAGATGTTGTAGATGATGATGAACTCCTTGCTCTTGTGCTTCAAATGATAATCTCCCCAACACTCAACTCTCCTCACTGATTTGGCTGTGGTGGAAGAAAGGATTGAGTGGAAAGCAACTTGGGAAGGCTAGAGATCAAGCTTCATATGGTGGGAGTGGAGCAACTTGATCTCAACACAAGGGTAGGTAGTTCTCTTCTCAGAAATATAAGATAGGAGTGGTAGTTCTTTCTGATGGCTCTCTCCACGAATGAAGAGGGGGTGGAGGGGTATAAATAGCCTCCACACAAAATCCAACCGTTACACACATTTGAGCAATCTCGGTGGGACCGAAGTGGACAACTCGGTGAGACCGATAGTTCAAATAATGTGAACATTGGGATTTTCGGTGGGACCGAAAATACCATCTCGGTTAGTCCGATTCGTGCAATGACAAGAGCATGCCAGTTTCGGTGGGACCGACTTCATCATCTCGGTGACACCGATTTGATGACAGAAGGTTACAGAAGCTTGGCAACTCATGTTTCGGTGAGACCGAGTTCAGAATCGGAAAATCCGAGTTTTCTTGGGTTTGGCTTATGGCTGAGGTGGTTCATCTCGGTGTGACTGAGTTTGGAATATCGGTGGGACCGAGACTACTTATGAGTGTATATGGCAGTGAAAATTGCTGATAGTTTAGGAGATGTATCACTAAGCACTTGAGCAACCAGATCATCATCATAACCTCATCCCCTTTTAATAGTATTGGCTTTTCCTATGGACTCAATGTGATCTTGGATCACTAAACCAAAAATGGAGTCTTGAGCTTTTGCCAATGCTTGCCTTAGCATTTTGAGGGGTCCACCTCTTCAGTCCTTGCCATAGCCATATCACTGAACTTTCTGAAATGATTCTCAAGTAACTATTAGTTCAATGATATATATGTTGTTATTAATTACCAAAACCACCCGGGGATTAGTTGCACTTTCAGAGGGACCTTGTGCGGGTCGTTGACGTCGCCGGAGAGATCGAGCTCAGGCCTCCCGCAGGTCACGGTCCTCGTCCTCTCCTCATCCGGCACTTGCTACTCCAAATATTCAGATGGCGAGGCAGATGCGCCGCTTGGGAGGAGGAGGGAGGCCCCTGTCGCAGATCCATGGCCCAGGTCGTGAGTAGCAGAGGCGCGCCATGGCGGCTAGGGTTGGTCGCCGCTTCCATCGGGCCGGTGCAACCGCGGTAGCCATGGATCTTGGGCGGAGAGGTGGAGGTGGGGAGGTGGAGGCGGATGACGGGGCCGAGGAGAGGCGGGGCGTGCTGGCGGCGGATGGAGAAAGAGATTGGGGACGAGAGTGTGTTAGGGTTAGAATTTATACGGGGGAAACTTTTCGGGCTTTAGGCGGGCTTTAGTGGGCTTGCGGGTCTGTACTGGGCGGTTCATGACGAATTCCAGGATTGTCACCGGAAATCCATCATGAATTAACAGGTTTCTTGTAGTGCCAGTATCTTTGGATAACGAAGAATGGCGGACCATTTCGTTGTATCAACAACCTGATAGAAGTGCGGCCGTACATCGAGTAAGTTCTCGGTACATTGTTTCGCAACTTCTATTTCCTTTGAACTACTCTTATTCCTGGATATTTCATACAGTCGATACGTCGCCCTATTCTCGTATGGAGCGGTGATCCAAAAGGATTCCGTCGAAGAGTATGAGCTTCTCGCAAAGCAAGGAGGCGGCTATCCCGGTTTCATCTCTTGGTTCAAACAAATGGTAAATTCTATTAGACAATTTCATTTCATTCGCTAATTTGTGCGTAATGCAACAATCCTTTCATATTAAACTTGTAGGCTAATTCAGAGTCTATGGACGCCGAATTGAGACAAGTCGCTAATGGTTTTGACTATAAGGTCCGTTCATTTGACAAATACGACATCAACGGGTATCGTTTTTTGTACCTATGGCAAAGAGCTATCTATGGCCGACCAAAAGTCTACAAATTGTTGTGTATCTGCTATCGGCGAAGGAGGTACCGAGTATTATGGGAGAGTTGAAGCAATTTATGAACTTCTATTCTACGGTGAAAACCCACCGAATGTCATAGTCTTCAAATGTTATTGGTTTCAGCCGAAGGAGACTAGAAGGACTCATGAACATATAGGGCTAGTTGAAATCAACCAAAGCACCCATTTAGATGTTCCTGATGTCTATATTATGGCTCAACAGGCGACCCAAGTATTCTATCTACCCTGGGCCTGCCAAACTAATCCAAATCTAAAAGGTTGGGATGTCGTTTATGAAGTGCCGCCATGTGCTAGACTATCTCCCCCAAAGGAAGAGGATTATGAACCTCACATTAACCCAGACACATATGAAGGAGAATTCTTCCAAGAGACACGTCTTTCCAAAAAGTGTTTCAAGAACCGGTATACTTCACCCCAAAACATTGAAGTAGACAGCGACAGTGAATCCCACATCATCCCAGAGGAGGAACAAGAAGAGCCGGAACAAGAAGAGGTTACTGCTGCGGACGACCTCTCAATGCTTGACCGATTACGTAAAGGTGGCCTTCCACATGTTGATGCCACTGAACCCTATGAGCCCGTCATTGATTATAGTGATGATGATGATTATGCATTTATTGATGATACTGATTGAGATTATTAGTAGTGTCAGGTATTCAATTTTTTTATGTTGTACTTGATGATGATACACTTAAGTGATATACATATTATTATTCATGTCGGTATTTTTTTTGTTGTACTAATTTCGTTTACTCTTTGTCATGGCAGGTGTTGAAAGATGAAAGGGGAGCCGACTGAGGCCAAGGACGAACGTGCCCAAATTGAAGGTGTGCCACACCATCAAGGTAGCTCCAGCTTATATCAGTTCGGGCGGAATTGGGTAATGTGGTTTGCTTCATTATTAATGCAATTCATTCATCATGCTAGCTAGCTTGATCCCTTTAATTACTAATTTACTTTGTTTCTCTCTTTCAGGCATGCTACAATAAGACGGATAAGGTGCCAGAGGGGTACGACCTGTATGCCATGGCCCACACTACCTCTTACAAGCAAGTCAAGGGGAAGGCGAGGAAAGGGGAGGAGTTTAACCTGAGCCAGATCCCCTACAATCCAGAGCAGGTGATGATATCTAGTGGCGGGAGGTCCCGTGGCTCCATAGCCATTCATCCAGAGATTGCTCCTGAGACCACGGTGAGTTTAATTTGAATGGACGTTACTTGCTAGTCTTAACATTTGAGTGTCATCATGCTAACGAAACATTGGAAATTATCTTTGGTGCAGCGTTACTCCACACAAGCATCACACGATCCTTCTCCAGCTACTGGCATGAGCCAGCCCGCTCCCACACCTCCATGATCAAGGTAAGTTTCTCTAGTTTTTTGCTTAACAAATGCATAAAGACCTAGACTTAGCTTTATTTCATCCAATATGCTTACCTTAATGACCTAGAGTTAGCTTCTTTTCCTGCAAAATGACTTAATAAGCTTACTGACCTCCAAAACCAGCCATTTTACCTAAGTTAGCTCTAAAACGATCTATACTTAGCTTTGTTTCCTCCAAAATGACCTAAGTTAGTTATAATATGCTTAGTTAACTAGGTTTGCTCAATAATGACATGTACTTACCTTACTTATGTAAAAAACAACATAATTAGCTTAGTTAGCTCATAAACGATCCATTTTACCTACATTAGCTCTAAAATGATGCATTTTACCTAAGTTAGCTCATAAACGATCCATTTCACCTAAGTTACCTCACAAACGATGGTGTGCTTCTTCTTCTAGTCACCTTTTCCTAACTTTCTTATTTGCCATTTTGCAGATTTCATTCACTTCGCGGAAGCTAGCTTGCTATGATGGAGTGCTTGTTTTTTATTTCATTCTCTTCTAGTATTCTTCTAGCTTGCTATGATGGAACTTGCTATCTTGATGAAACTTTGCATTGTAATATGTATGTGCAACTTCCTAATGGTTGCAACTTATGTGTATGTGCAACTTCCTATGTATGAGTGGATGGAACTATATATGTATGTACGATGAAACTTATGTGCTGTTAAATAGCCCTGTGAAATATATCTATATATGTCATATATATTTGCTGTGAAAATTGTTGGATTTAAAAAAAAATAGGGAAAAAAGACATTATGCAGGCTCTTTGCCGTCTGCCACCGACGGCAAAGGGCTCTTTGCCATCAGCAGCGGACGGCAAAGAGGCCACGTGGCAGGCAACTGTGCTTCCTAAGGCTGACCTATCTGGTCAGTTTGCCAACAGTGGCTGACGGCAAAGAGAAAGTAACTTTGCCTACAGCGGCAGACGGCAAAGGCCTTCGGATATTTGCCGTCAGCGGCCGACGGCAAAGGCTTGCCGTTAACCACCTAACGGAGTAACAGTGCAATTATTGCCGTCAGCATTCTTTGCCGTCGGCAGCTGATGGAAAGGACCCTTTGCCGTTAGCCGCCCGAAGCGGACGGCAATGTAGCTCTTTGCCGTCCCTTACATTGCCGTCCACTTTTGCCGTCCGCGGCGGACGGCAAAGACCTTTTCCGTCCGCCATCCATGCCTTTGCCGTTCGCCGTGGCTGATGGCAAAGTAGCAGATTCCTGTAGTGCTAGATGCATGAAAAAGAAAAGACCCGGCGACCTCCAACATTATGGAACTTCAACCTTAAATCCCCTCGACCCATATCGGTGTACATATTACCTCCGGGTGTACATATCGGTGGCTTGTACATGGAAAAGAGAAGACCCGCCTCATATCCATATTATTAAACTTACACTACTAGGGAAAAGCCTAGCAGGAGCGCGGGTTCTAGGTATATCAGTAGCGCGGGAGACAGCGCTACTAATAAGGCGCTACAGCTAACCCGTAGCAGCAACGCGTGCGCGCCCGCGCTACTGATATACAAGTGTAGCAGCAGCGTTCTTCCATGGAGCTCGCTACTGCTAATAGCTATAGCGTGCTTCTCCTGTGTGCGCTACTGTTACTATCGCGCTGCTGCTAACTTTTCTCCACTCGCTACTGCTAATTTTAGTAGTTTTTTTTGCATATTTTTTTTGTATTTGAACATGCTTTATAGAAGAATCTTTAGCACATACAAATGTCATCATGATACACATACAAATGCCTGCGAGACCACAAATGTAATCGTAGCATATACATACAAATAGTCTCATCATAATTATCATCCAACACAAAGTGGTATCTTGTTATTATCTCGAAAATAGCGATACATGCAAGTCTCGAATACTTGCAACTACAACGTCATCCATCTAAACAAAGGTATACGCGAGAAGAGCTATCACTATGAGTGAGAGCGGAACTATGCAGTACATGAGGTGGCGTTAAGAGTCCTCTCTCGCGCTAGCGTGAACCACAAGTAACTAGCTTCTCCTTCTTGTCTGCTTTTGAAGCCTTTATGGCTAGCGCCCGAGAACCCATTCACTTGCGCCTGACACTCAGGCCACTCGTTGTACACCCCCGGAACCTTCCCTTTGTACACGACATAGCACTGCCATCTCGCCATCAAGAAACTAGGTACCTGTTAGAGATGCATCTTCATGAAGAGGATGTACAATCATATGCAACAAAATATACTAGAGCAACACGAAAAAGAAATGGTTAGCAACTAGATGCAACATACAGTATGCAAACTAATTTACTAGAGGTACGCAGGTCATCGTACACAAACTAACAAAGTAGCGTTACGCAAGTTCGGCAAGGACCGTGGACATCACAAAGTTTCATCGCTACAAAAAGTATACAAGTTCAACCGACACATATCATCATCATCGACATCATAAATCACTAGAAGTTCCATACTTCCATATCATCGAGGATGGACCCTAGCTTCTTGAACGGCGTGAGGTCTAGACGTTGCATGCCTATGCGAGTTCGGACGTCAGCTCGCGATATAGGGCCGTGGTGGAACATCCCCTTCTCATCGACGACTTCTTTCATGATGATCGTGGCAATGTCCCTCTGGATGCGAAAGAAGTCATCTCTAAGTTTATAATCCGCTTCTCCATGAGATTCTAGCCACTTGTGGATATGATCATCATTTCTGCTTATCATGCGAAGCTTTTGGTGATCCGTGTTGAACTGAATCATGAGATGGACGATGTAGAATCCATCCTTCTTGCTTGGTTTTGGGACATGGATGCAGGAGAAGTTAGTTTTATGCGCGAAACCCATCTTCTTGTTCCTTTGTTTCCTGATCTGCATGTGGCCACCTCTAATGCTGAAGCCTTGGAGAGCATCAACTAGAATATTCATTATGTGGGTGTAGTCCTTCTTCTCGTAGTCTCTGGAAGGGTCAAAATACACGGCGTGGGAGACTTGCGGGTAAAGAACGATAAGGACGACGCGCCCGTTGCTGCGGGGAAAATACACCTCAAATTATTCTCCATATGAGCGAGAAGGAATGATTGAAATGTACGAAAGGGTTTTCCGGAACTGACTTACTTTGGATGATAAGGCACGAGGACAACTTCCTGGTCCTTATTCTGTACCATGAAGTTTTGGAGGTAGTCCCTAGCAGTTTCACGCTCAAAGTCGCTGAGACTCAAGAAAGACCTGTGCATGTAGTATGGATCCGCCACACAGATTTGCGAGACTTCTTCACTCTTCATGACGGAGCTCATATGTAGGGCAAAAAGGCGGACGATTGTAAAACGAGCCGCCTTGTCAGAAACATCTCAAAGATATGGTCAAAGCGCAGGAAGAACACCTCCGCGGGCCGTGTGTCAATGTAGCACTTCCCCTCAGGCACACAAGCCGCGTATGTCGGATATCTTGGATCCTTTGAGGCTAGTAGGCTTTTCTCAGTCGACAGCACATGGTCGTGCAGTCTCCCGAGATCCCCTGATAGTGCCTCCAGCGGTTTCGGCAGTAGCATCAGCTCGCCCATGAGATGGAACATGGCCGCACCTTTCACGGGTACACGCTCTTCAGAATCCATCATCTGGCTGCTATGTGCTCTTGCTTGTTTGGAGGTAGTTATCTTCCCTGATCTCTTCCTCTCCTTTTTCTTGGGCACAACTTCCAGACCCTTCCTTAACCCCTGCCCCAGGGTTCCCGGGCTAAGCACTGTACGACCCCCGGCTAGCTGAGCCTGTGTTGAGGCGGCATATTCAGGCATGTCCTGTGAGGAACTCAGGAAGAGAGACTTTTTGCAATCCTTCCAACGACCTTCCTTCCCGGGCATATCATCCATATCCTCATTAGCATGCTGATAGCCCAATTCATCATATGGTTGACTCACCATATCTATGTCACAGTCATATGCTTTTGTATTGAGGAAACCCATAGGGTCGACCTCCGTCTCATCATCCATTCTCTGTTCTACAGGACCGATTACATCGGCCAGTACTATTGCACCCCCTTCATCATGTCGTCCGCCGCTCTCACCCGTCACTACAGGAGCTGGTAATTGCGTAGGCGGGGTGGTGGTCTCCGCACATGCTTGTTGATGTGTGGTTATTGGTGTGCTCTCGGCCGGCTCCAGACGAATAAGATTCTTCGGCCATAGCAGCACCCAACCCTTGCAGCTTCCAATCTGCGGCGGGGTCTCGTCGTCCTCTCCCACATGCTGTACTGGAGGAGGCAAAGCCTCGTGCCCCAATTTCACACTGGACAAGCTAACCCTGAAGTGCCCAGCGGGGATCGGCTGGTTGTGGAACGTGGGTTTCAAGGGGTTCAATATCATCCCCTTTCCTAGGTCCACCTTCTGGCCTTTGATCAAGTAGAGTATGGTGCACGGGGTTTCTTCGCCCTGCAAACACATATGTCTGTGGCGTAAAACATTCGAAAGGCAACGAAAATGGAATATTCTATATATATATGTTGGTGCGACATGTAATTACCGTGACGGCATCGAGCTCAACCAAAGACGAAGGCCCACCTAGCGCGCCAGAGACTGAGGAAGGGCTGCTATGAGCGGGAGTGACTGCGAGAGGAGGCCCGGTTGCGTGAGCAAGTGATGGTGCGGTGTTGTTGTTGTTGTTGTTCATGGAGTTGCTCTCGACGAAACTGGGCATCGGGAAATTATGTCCCGTCTTGTCTGGATTTTCCTTCGTCCAGTTGATGATACCTAGAACCAAGTTAGTAGCGAAATCATTTCTGCAGGCAGTTACGGCTGCATTGACTGCCTGTTGTAGCAACTCATTTTTCTCCTCAGCCGATTTTTCCGTGTCCTCAGCTACTTTTTTCTCGACCGCAAGCTTCACCTTCGCGTCGATGTTCGCCTGACTAAACTTCTTTTTCTGCTTCTTGGCCTCCGGGCCCTCGTTGTAAAACACCTTCCACGTGGCGCCGTCTCCAGCGCCGTGCACACGACCATATTGCGGCCACTGGGCCAAAGGGAGTCCCTTAAGTTCGTTCAAGGCCCGGTTGAGAGGGGTGTCCCACTTGGGCCTCATCGGAGAAGTAGGGCTTTCGGCTACAAGCTGGTGTTGCTTCTCCTGCAGAAGGAGCTAAATGTAAGGTGCTAAAAAAATAATTACCAGTAGTCTAATCAATTTCCTCGTGATCTGGTCCGTGTAAAAAACCTTTTTTTCCTTGTCCCACTTGTAGCGGGCCCTGATGAAGTCACGCTCCAAGGGGTTGGTGAACTTCGCGAAGGGGTCTGGGAGACCCGCGGCTTCACGTTCCGCATCCTCCTTATCCCATATGGGCCTTTTACCAGTGTAGTCACGGCTTCCGAGGCGATGCTTCCCCATGTTCCTTTGCTGAAGGCTCTTGAATTTTGCAGCCTTAGCCTTGGCTGCCTCGGTAGCGCAAGTGTCCTTGAACTTTTCGAACTCCTCTTCCGTAAGTGTCGGATTTTCCACCAGAATCTTGGACAGGGGTTCCTCAGCCTCAATAGCTCATTTCACCCTCCCTTTCCAGGAGGCCAAATCATTGCTGAACATGCCCATGGCGTGATTGTTAATCTTTTTCATCTTCCGATCATCCCATGGTTGTTCTATGTTATCATCCCGGTCGGGTAACTTGAATCTCTTATGCAACTTCGTTAGGAGCAACTGCGTCAAATGTTCTTTACTCCTTAAGTCATCGTCGTTGATGCTCGCGCATTCCCGTAGGATGCATCCTACATGGTTCCCATAGCACTTGCGAGGTTCTTCTGGCTCTAATGGCTCAAACTTGCCAGGTGCCATCTTTGTGATCACTAGTCGTCCAATCCCTAGTTTGTTAGGTTTTCGTATCCTCTGCTTCTTATGCTTCTTCTTTTTGGTAGCGGCATCGGCACCGGTACCTTCCCCGCCGGTATCTTCCCCTCAGGTACCTTCGCCGCCGGTCTTCGCACCGCCATCGGTGCCGGCGCCGTCGTGTCGATGTTGGCATCAGTACCATCATCGAGGCCGACCTGCAAACCTAGCTTAGCAGTCAAATAGTCGAGGTACTCTTGTTCACCCTCATAATCCATTTCGTCTGCATCTTGGTCAGAAGGCCCAGTTTCTTCGTTGTTTGACATGTTTGCTATGATTAAGTCTCCTCGTTTATTTCTAAAAGTATGAAAAGAAAATGAGAAATGACATAAAAAAGAAATCTATGTGCCAGCACTCGATATGCGCACTATCTAGCACAAATCATGCCAAAATTCACGGAAAATTTCAGCATGACCTTTGCTAAAAAATGGACATATCGCCTGAAATTCACCGGAACAGAAATGAATCAACATTCCGGCGTAACATAGGCCACTTGGATCATTTACCAAAATTGAACCAAAACATCACATGTCCAAATGACATGTCCAAATTCCAAACATGACATGTCCAAAACATGACATGTCCCACTAGTGCAGAACCGGGCATTAGCACCGGTTCATAAGGCCCTATAGTGCCGGTTACATAACCGGCACTAATTTGTGGTCACTAAAGGCCCCCCCCCCTTTAGTACCGGTTCAGCACGAACCGGTGCTAAAGGGCAACCACGTGGCACGAGCCAGCTCCGGGGGCCTGGAGCCCTTTAGTACCGGTTGGTAACACCAACCGGTACTATAAGGTTTGGTGGGTTTTTAGTTTTATTATTTCTTTTTCATTTAATTTTGTGTTTCCATTTTAATTCTTTTTCGTTTGCTGGTATTTTACGATACTACACACTGTACACGTTATGCATCATACATCATGCATGCTTTGTTTATCAACGCTGCTGCTATGTTCATTGCACCCGCAGATATAACATGCTCATGCATGCTTTGCATCATTACATCATCATATATATATAATAACAAGTCCTACTAATCATGCATCATCATACAACTTCTACTCGTTATTAATAATAAGTCATACGATCATCATCCTCATATATAGTCATCGAACCCAACCCTACATAATTGTTCTTAGCACATGATCAGTATCAGGTAGGACCTAAACACCCTTAAGGTAAAATAGCATAAAACTATATAGACCCTGACTCTCCATTATGAAGAATGGTGATCATCCTGTCTCCAATTCTTGCCTTTCGCTGCTTATTGCTTTCAAGAAGCTCCTTACGACTGTCCATACATTTTTTCCATTCTTTGATTGTTATGTCTCCACTTCTTTTAGAAACCCGGTATGGACAGTTGAGATTCGTAGGATGACCTGGTCGTATGTTCAAAATATGAAGGCTACCACGCGTATACATCAGATGAGGCACACAATCATTCGGGATTATCTGTTGAAAAACATA
>OY997274.1:5813899-6133899 GCA_963921465.1 Triticum timopheevii | reverse complement strand
TGACACATCCCCTTTAGTACCGGTTCGTGGCATGAACCGGTACTAAAGGTTCGCCACGAACCGGTGCTATTGATCGCCGCCACGAACCGGTGCTATTGATCGCCACCACGAACCGGTGCTATTGTACACATTAGTGCCGGCTGAAATTCAAACCGGCACTATTGGGCTTCACGTATGACCCTTTTTCTACTAGTGCCCCCAAAAGACTAGTCTGTTAGGAGGGGACACCCGCCCTTATAAATCGTGTTATGTCTCCCCCCACAACCGATGTGGGACTAAACCCAACAAACTACACAGAGTAGCGGTTGTGTGTTAGTACTACCCGTGCTCATGCACACTAGCAAAGCACACACATACACTGATGCAGGGCCGGGCGGACAAAATCCGGGGCCCCGTGCCAAACTAAAAAATGGGGCCCTATCTCACAAAAAAATAACCTAACGAGCAATTGTAATGTATATATTAATATAAATCAAGCAGAATTTTTTCATAATATATATAATATAATGTCTTACATAAGAATTGGACATATAAAAAATCATACCTATTCAACTCCCGGCTGCTATTTATTCGAAAAACTTCATTCTTTTAGTATTCTTTGATATGAAATCTTCAATGATATCCTCATAATCAATCTTCTCTAACACTTCACTCTCAAGTGCTATTGTGGCCAAATCATTGAGTCTTTGTTATGTCATTGAATTTATACATAGCATATATCAATTGGACATCATGCGTCAATGCTTGGGAATTAGACGAACCGTCTAACTCACCTAATTTTCGGTCCTGTGATCTTTAGCCGGGGAGGTAAGAACCAATCTCTAATGAAGTAACAATCCCTGCCAATAAGTAATTAGAAAATTAAGAATTAGGATTTAGGAGTAGGAACCGAAGTTAACCAAAAAGAATGACTCGCTAAGCACCTGAAGGCTAGCGTCGGTGACCGATCAATCCGATGAGATGACGCCGACGAGTCTGAAATTTAAGAAAGGAGTCAAGGAAGTCAACGGCGGCACCGCAGCAGTGGCCTGTCGCTTAAGTCGGCCTGAATCCGAAATTCGATCAGTCTAAGGAGTAAGGACCAGGGACCGAGCGAGACCTACCGAGGGAGGAGGCGGGACGAGGCGTCGACGTGACGACGTCAAGGGCTCCAGGCGTCCAGCCGTCGAGGGCTCCGGCGATCCGATCCCTGCAGGGCTGCAGGCTGTAGCGATATAATGTTTTTTTATGGTAGTGATCTAGTATTTTTTAGATACCGTAGCTAATTAGCGATGCCCTCGTCGCCTTTTTTTTCTGAGTGCTGCCTCGTCGCCTGATCTCGTAGCGATCTGGAGGAGTCCTAGCGCTCTGTCCGCTCGATGGCCTCGCTCTGGCTCCATGGGCCTAGTCGCTCGCCGCTCGGCCCAGTTACGTTTACTGTTACTATACCTATATAAATAATATGGGGCCCCTCAGAATTTTGGGCCCTGTGCGGGCCGCACCTTTGGCACCACTGTGGGCCCGGCCCTGCACTGATGGAGCTACTCGTACTACTGCTACTTGGCTTGTAGACAGCCGGTTGAGCTCACACACAAGCACTAGTAGAGGAGGCTTGATTGATATTGAAGTGGAATGGCCTGCTTACAACCGAAGGGATACAACTCCTTTTATAGGAGAATTTGAACCGACTTGAGCAAAATATCTGCTATCTCTTAGCTAAGCACTTACGTCATATACTAGCTTCACTAGTAAGCTACGTTGCTAACTTATATTACCTTAGCTAGTAAGGCATGGCCACTGTTGCTACCGACCTGCCCAGTACAACCTAACTACGTAACTGCTGCTGCTGGTGCTGCATGCTGCCGACATGCCCAATACTTCCTGGCAAAGTATTTGCTGCTACTGCCTCTGCATGCATGCCTCGGAGACAAGGTTTGACCCAACACGGGTAAGTTGTGGAGAGGATTTTGTCAAGGGTGTGTCAACCTGCAGACACATTATTTATTAGTATTCAGTAGTACTCCCTTGATTATATACACATATAAAACTATTGAGAGATAAAGATGTTGATAAATGAGTTTGACAGCAAATGACAGAGAAGGGTGAATCTGAAGAAGTTGTGTGCCTTTAGAAATACAGTAGTAGAGAATGTTATTTCAGTTAAGATAAAAGAGTTGCTATATTTCATGCGCAGTTTATTTTGCATGATTCTTGACGGATAAATGATGATAAATTGATATAACCAACAGTATCCGATTACTAGTGGAACATCATAATTATCTCACCGCTGATGTAGTTCTATATATTCAGTTCAGGGGCCCATTGCTTCCCACTCACTAGAACAGAACAGAGGGAGCAGAGAGAAGAGTTGAGGGTGAGAGAAGAGGAACGTGTGCAGCAAAGGAAATTTGATGGTGGAAATCGTACCGGTCGGAGTTGGAGAGGAGCCGCTGCCATACGGGCACGGGGTGAGGAATTCGGCGTCGGAACGTCGACCCGCGCCTCCGGGTGCTTCGAACTGGACCCTTTACGCAGCCGTACCGGCACACCCGTGCGCGCCGTCTCCTGCGTGCGGGCGGCCGCCTCCGCGACGGCACGGCCAGCCGTCCCAACTCGCCTGCGCAACGAGAGGGACGGCAGGCGGCGATCATCTCCGGCGGTCCGGCCGGATACAGACCGGGTCCGCAACACACGGACAGACTAGCTACGGTGCGAATTGGTGACAACTAGTGGATGGGGCACGCCCATGGCGCGCCGCCAGAGGCGTTCTGGTGCGGTGCCAGGTAGTAGGACGCACTTTTCACAAAAAAAATTACGCTGTGGGGCAGATCACATGTACAAGCTTAGTGCAACTAACTGATAGTTTTGCATTGACCATTTATCCATTTGGCACTGAGTACAAATTTAGTATGGAATAATCAATATCTAGACAAAATATACTTGCATGTAAAGGTTGTTCCCCATCAAGGCTTAATCTTCATAGGGCAATCAGCCTTTCCAGCAACTTCAGCTCTCCTCATGGCTAACTGCAAAATAGAATCAGCAACCCATAACCAAGCATACACTTGAAAACCAAACTGCATAGATGGAAGCAAACAGAACCTTAATGTGGAGAACACCATCGAACTGGAAGCATTTCATCTCAACATCAACACGAATCTTGAGCGTCTGTAGTGCCATTCTCCTCCTCACTACCGGAACAGGGCCCTATGCCGACGGCCCCCGTCGGCCTTGTCTGGGCTATGCCGACAGCCATATCCAGGCCGTCGGCATATGTCTGGATAGCCCGACGGCTTTATTACGCCGACGGCCTGGATATGGCTGTCGGCATAGCCCAGACAAGGCCGACGGGGGCCGTCGGCATAGATATGGCCGTCGGCGTAGGGCCCTGTTCCGGTAGTGTATGTTCTTGACAGGGCATCCTTAACATCAGGGGTGACAGCCGACACAACATTAGTCACTTGTAGAAAATGTCGACACAGATGAATCTTGACAAACATCCAATTTCTAGTCACATACTATAAACGTAGTTTATGCATGCATAATCAGCGCCAGCCCTATGGCAATATAAGATTTTATGATCCGTATCGTACTGCCATAAGCAAACTCAATCTATAGAGTGTGTCAATTTGCTCTGCAAGAACTGAAACAACATAGCATACATTGTGATTAAGACAAATCGCCAACGACATGAAGACGACACATACGGCTTGGCCTCATCGTCCGTCTCCTCGTCTCGACACGCTGTGGGAAGAGGATGAAGGCACGGACTGCTTGACCACCTTGTCCATCTCCCCCCAGCGCCACGTGTGAAGGTGCGAGAACGACACGGCGCCCATATGGCCCGACTCTGGAGAGAAGGGGGACTCAGCATTGAAACTTTGAAATGACAAGAGAAATCAAATGTATATAAAAAAAGCAATGCTATAAAATGTCAAATGTATAAAAAAAGCAATGCTATATATCAACACGCAACTGGCATGTAAACCAAGACATAACATTTGCACATCTCAAATTATTAAGATTTCCAAGCGCCAAAATATATAACAATGGCACACATAAAAAAGTTCAGAGGATAGACCTGTTGTCTTCCAATTTCATGTCTAGTTCCTTCATGTTGCTTACCCACAAGAGAATGCAATGCAGCTTCTACTCGATTATGTGCAAAGCATTTGTAATTATAAGTCAGTATGGACAAATATTCATTGTGGACAAACATGGAGAAAACAGATGTTATGTTAACAAGGAAGACTGAAAGAACATGTATTGTCTCATTCAAAACATTCAGGTCACTAAATGGTAGAAATAAGAAAATAAAAGTTCAATCAACCAACAAGAATGCAATATAAAAAACAGAAACACCTTTAAAGCTGCACAATTGATGGTGCTGGTTGTATTACTCTTAAAATGCCATGGCAGCTGAAGATGATCTGCACAAATAAACAGTTGAAGATGACCTGCACAGTTAAATTATCTATTGTGCCATGAACTTATTACAATTTCCTTGATGTACCTGTATCTTGGGATCCGTGGGATTCATGGCTTAGTGATCACTAACCATGCCAGGTAACCCACCCATTGTCATTAACCTCTGAATGTAGTTTTTCTCCTCCAAGCATTGACATGGAGATGAGGAAGAGTCATATTGTTGAGTTATCTAAATGGTCTATGCTTAACTTTCCAACACAAAACGATTGTCAAATAAACATGCTGGCCTAGTTTGCTATCAAATAAAAACAGAGCTATAAATTTTTCCGTAGCTAACAAAAAAAAATCAGGGTATTATAAAACTCAGGCGCCCTGATTTAGATCACTACAGACATCACAAATCCAACACTGTAGATAATACTACCATGGAACCAGGAATCATAATAGTACCATGGCGGACAATTCACGTTTTTTTGAGTACATACAGGATACTACTAGGTCAGAACCTACAGACGCAGGACCATTGATTTGTACAGTCCAACAACACTGAAACAATGCAACCCGAAAATTAAGTGGCCCGAATGGCAGCCCAACACATGAATAAAGCGGCATCTATCTGAAACACGGGACAAACCGTGCATTGCGGATGCAGTTTCAGTATGGATAAGCATAAGTAGCATGTATTAAAAAAAGGCTTGTGTTCCATTGGACATGAACAACCTCATGATTCCTGAGGCGGATGAACATAGCAAAGTCAAATCAGCACGAGGAAAGGAGATACTGCATTGCGCAATTTCTACAATCGGCATCACCACACTTCTAAAAAAGATAACAGATTTACTAATTCCAATGCATCAATTTCTACATAAACAAAATTACCACATAATGAAATTGACGTCACAGGAGGTAAATTACGCAAATTTGCTGAACACTCACGGGTAGAGGATAGCCATCAATAGTAGTAGTATTGGAGGTTGCGGCCGTACTGGTGTCACGGCTCGATCTGTTCAGCTGGGAACCTTTGCCATTCCTCACCTCGATGATGCTGCAATGGATCTGGAGCTCGAGGGAGAGGCGGCACTGTTGCTTCCCATCTGACTTGCCTGATCACGGCTGCCGAGGTACGACACCATCGACCCAATGTCGATGGCATGCTCGCAGCCACTTCCCCTCCTTTGATAGGGAGTCGAGGTTGGGCGCAGACCCTACTCTGCTGCTGCTTGGATTGCTTCTCAGTGGGCGACGAGATCACCCTCCGAAGAGGAAATACATAACTGATGACCGTTGGTAAGAATGGAATTTATCAAATCGAGCAAGTCAAGATGTAAATCTAATTATATGATCAAAATAGAACCATTAAATAGTAGGCGAGTCAACATGATTTTAACTGACCAAACTTCAAGTGGAACATAGTTTATATAATTGTATAATTTAGTCATGAAAACTTGCAAACATACTTCCTACTTGTCTTCCCGGGAGATAATCAACCTTCTAAATATTCATCCAGCTGACGTGACTTGTCATACTAATCAAACTGTACTTAATTATCCAACTGAGTGCAGGTAAAATCTTGTCAACTCCAAGAAAATGACAAACTTAAACCGAGTATACTTGCAATGGAACTAAATTTTGAATGTCGTGCTCAATATAATGCAGTTCAGCTCATCTTTTTCCCCGGAAAATAAACTCATCTTTCAAAAAAAATTCCTACATTAATACCTTTGATTTGATAATGTCCACAAAGCAGAAGTCTAAACAACTGCACTGGACCAGACTAGCATCTATGTTATTGTTTTCTGTATGTCTCGTATGACTCCGGCAATTCACACTAACACTGAAATGGAAATTTGTGTAGCACAATTTGAATGACCAGTGAAGGTATGAATGCCGTACAGGAAAGTCATAAACCATAAGAGACGTTATTCATGTACCTCAACATCATTAAGAATGTCACACACAAACTTCCATCCCTTTATATGTACTCGAACAACAATATCCATGTCTTCAACTGTCGTTCTCTCCATCCATATTCCAGAGTCCTCGAGTGCCTTAATTCTCCACACTCATGCGGTTCTGTTGAACCCCAAAAAAATTGAGGAACGCTCCCTTAACCTGTTGTTCAACCTCAAAGTGGAAGAATAGATTTATGTTTTGCAGCCTAAGTATTTGAAGTTTTATGAACATATGTGATTGAGAGCTTCAACTGAGTTATCACTCACCACTATTCAGTACAGACAGAAATCAAGGAGTTCAGATTCTCATTGTGCATCCTATTTGCCACCCAAATGAGTCCAAGTTCTCTCATGGCATGGTTGTAGTCATCACAAAACCATCCGTGGGGAACCCAACGCTTTGCGCATGATTACACCCTAGCTACCTCCTGCACTTATATGAAAGCTTATCACAAACAGGTTATAAATAGTAAATTAACAACTAAATATGCAGGCATATAGTCATCAATTTTAGTACTTTAGCGAGTATTAGCTTCTGTAATTCATGGTGAGAATGCCATCCCTATCTGGTGACAGAATTGGCAGTGTGCATCAATTCAACTGATTTAGTTACCTTGTCCATCATATGTCAGAGCGACTCAGTACAGTGGAACCGTCGAACGAAGCAACCAAATCAGAGCCTCGACCGGACCCAACTGCGAGCCAGCAACAAACCTAACGTAGCAGTGAAGGTGATTGAACTCGTGGAAGCTGACGTCGCTGTCGCGGCCGTCCATCGCCAGCCACCACAGCTCCGCATCCAACTCTGCGGCGCCCGCGTCGGAGCTGCAGCTGCAGCCGCAGGCACCGTTTTCCGTGTGCATCGGCTTGGACCACGTCGTCACTTCGAGCCCTGAGCTTGAGATATAGGTAGCCGGGGGAGATCACGTAGGTTGGTGGCTACGACTGGAGCCGGCCGGCCATCGGAGGCGCCGAGGCCGGCAAGGATGTAGGCGTTCTCGGCTTCCTTGAGGGTGCGGGCTGGTACGTCCCCCGACGGCGCCATGCGCTCAAGCGACAAAGTGGAGGAAGGGGCAGAGCACAGGCAGGGGTTGGAGGAGGTGGAACTCCGGCCGGGGGATGGAGAGGGCGCGAGCACAGGGAGGGCGGCGGCGGTAACCCTAGCCGTGGGAGGAGGGGCGCTGTGCAAGAAGGAGGAAAGGTCACTGGCTTGCTGCCCAGTCCGCCTCTCGATGGTGGTTTTTTAGGATGGATCGTGTTTTTTTTTTGTCTTCGTTCGGTACAGTAAATCTCGGCAAGTGGATCAACCAGCGAACGCCCTTACCGCCATGCTTAATGGGTTTGATGATGATGGGGAATGGAGAGACGAGAGGGAGACAGGGTAATCAAGTTTTTTTCTTCCTACAAATAACGGGGTAGTCAAGAAAGGCCAACTCCAACACATGACTCCAACGCCGGTCGGAGTCTGTTTGGGTGAAACGGACACAAATCACGATCCTATGCGCCCTCGCGAACGGACAGATGTCCGGTTTTTGTCTGCCGTCGACCCTTTCCCGGCTGGTCGCATCTGCGTCGAAACCGACAACACGCGGACGCATGTGGGCGCTCTCTTTGTCCTCCCCTGGTCATCCTGCCGGAGAGAAAGTATCCTTCCCTCCTCCCTACTTGATTTTGCTACCTTCCCTGCCGCCACGCCATAGCCTCTGCCTTCATATTTCGGCCGCCCCTCCTCCATAGCCGCACCACCCTCGCCCCAACACATCCAAAAATCCCGCCGCCCCTGGCCGCTTGTTGCATTGATTGTCAATGACCACATTGCTAGGCAACGACATAGGTTTAGGGGATCAATCCCGAGCCATGCCGCGGCCTTGAACCGCAAAAAGGTGAGCGGTCATGCCCTACTCTTTGCCAATTACTTTGAGGATTCCCCGCTCTTCAAACCCCATCTTTTCTGGCGCCGCTTCCGGATGGCTAGGCATGTGTTCAATCGTATTCGGGAGGGAGTGGTTGCATACATGATTACTTTGAGTGCAAGGAGGATGCTCTTGGCAAGGTTGGCTTCTCTTCTTATCAAAGATCGACTGCGGTAATTTGTATGCTTGCATACGGAATTCCGAATAATCCTGTGGATGAGTATGTACTATGAGTGAGTCCAGATGTCTCAAATCAATGTATTGGTTTTGCAAGGCCGTGGTGGCAGTGTTTAGCCCTAAGTACCCAAGAGAGCCAAATGCTGCATATACATCCCGGTTGTTGACGATCAATGCATGTAGAGGTTTTACGGGAATGCTTGGCAGCATAGATTGTATGCACTAGAAGTGGAAGAACTGTTTGTTTGCTTGACAGGGGTGGTACAAGGGGCATGTGAAAGGTTGCACTGTCATAATAGAAGTAGTGGCTTCACAAGATCTGAGGATATGACACTCTTTCTTTTGTAAGGCTGGTTCTCACAATGATATCAACCTGCTTTAGAATTCTCCAGTGTTTGCAAGGCTTGCAGAAGGCCACTGCGCAGAGTTCAGCTCCGAGATCAATGGCCACCATTACAACAAAGGATACTACCTAGCTGATGGTATTTATCCTCAGTGATCGACTCTTGTGAAGAAAATATCCAATACAAATGGAGAGAAGAAACGAAGATTTTCCCAAGCCCAAGAGAGTGTTAGGAAGGACGTGGAGCGTGCATTTGGTGTGCTTCAATCACGATGGGGTATCGCACGCCAACCTGCACTAACATGATGCACCGAGAAGTTTTGGGAGGTGATGAGTACATGCGTGATCATGCACAACAGGATCGTGGAGGATAAGAGTGATAACAACATCTACGACCAAGGGTTTGATTATCAGGGTGAAAATATTGTGCGTGGGCACCAATAACTGGCAACGTTTGAACAGTTCACTCAATTTCATCGTGAAATGCGTGATTGACATACTGATATGCAACTTCAAGATGACTTAGTTGAGCACATGTGGACTTACATTGACAACCGGTAGATGTATCTGTTCATTTTCTTTTCATGTATTCATGATAATTTTGATTTGGCTATAAATTTTGTGTTTTTATTCGGTTGTGAAACTATTTGATTGTAAAACTACATGCAATGTTTGATTTATTTGGTCGTATAACTAGCAATGTATAGTTAGAAAATTGTCTACATTTGGCCTCCGGCGGACGGGGGCAGACCAGATGCATCAACAGAAAACGGTCGGACGCCGCCCCTTTGGCCGACCAAAATGGATAAAATCCAGACATTACGGACGTCTACGTCTCGTCGTATCTATAATTTTTGAATATTTCATGCCAATATTCTATAATTTTCATATAATTTTGGCAACATTTTTATATTATCTTTGAGACTAAAATATTGATGCAGTGTCCAGTGCCAGTTCCTATTTGTTGCATGTTTTTTGTTTCGCAGAATATCCATATCAATCGAAGTCCAAACGCAATAAAAAATTACGGAGATTTATTTTGGAATATATGTGATTTTTGGGAAGAATAGTCAATGACATACGGTGCTCGTGGGCCCCACGAGCCACCAAGGCGTGGCCAGGGGGTAGGGCGCGGCCTTGTGGCTTGTGAGCATCTCATAAGCCGGTTGACCCCCTTCTTTCGCCGCAAGAAAGATAATATTGGAAAAAAATGTGTTAAAATTTAGCCTAATCAGAGTTACGGATCTCTGGAAATATAAGAAACGATTTTCGGCCAGAAAAGGGGGGACGCAAAACAGAAGAGAAACAGAGAGAGATCCAATCTTGGAAGGGCTCTCGCCCCTCCGTGGCCATGGAGCCATGGACCAGAGGGAAAACCCTCCCCCCATCTAGGGGGAGGCCAAGGAAGAAGAAGGAGGAAGGGGGCTCTCTGTTGGAAATATGCCCTAGAGGCAATCATGTATGATGATATTTCCTATGTGTTTATGAATAAAGATAGTCCTTGGATGTAATCAATGATACTTCTTGGCAAGTACGTGACTTGTCTGAGAGATCTTGTATTGTATGATACATCCTAAATTGTCCCAAGTCGCAAGTGACGTGTGGGCACACGTCGGACTAGACTAGCATATGACACGGTGGATGGCTGATAACCCACAAGTATAGGGGATCAATTGTAGCCTCTTTTGATAAGTAAGAGTGTCAAACCCAACGAGGAGCTAAAGGTAGAAGAAATATTCCCTCAAGTTCTATCGACTACCGATACAACTCTACGCACGCTTGACGTTCGCTTTACCTAGAACGAGTATGAAACTAGAAGTACTATGTAGGTGTTGTTGGATAGGTTTGCAAGATAATAAAGAACGCGTAAATATAAACTAGGGGCTGTTTAGATAAAGAAGCAATAAAGTAAATATAGCGAGTGTGGAAAAGCGGTGGTAGGAGTTGCGAAATTGTCCCTAAGCAATTGACTACTTTACTAGACCGATAGCAAGTTTTATGTGGGAGAGGCATAAGCTAACATACTTTCTCTTCTTGGATCATATGCACTTATGATTGGAACTCTAGCAAGCATCCACAACTTCTAAAGATCATTAAGGTAAAACCCAACCATAGCATTAAAGTATCAAGTCCCCTTTATACCATACGCCACAACCCCCTTACTCGGGTTTATGCTTCTGTCACTCAAGCAACCCACTATAAACGAATCATGAACATATTGCAACACCCTACAACGGGAATCCCTCACGCTTGCGCGACACGGAGAGCTGTTGGGGAACGTAGTAATTTCAAAAAAATTCCTACGTACACGCAAGATCATGGTGATGCATAGCAACGAGAGGGGAGAGTGTTGTCCACGTACCCTCGTAGACCGTAAGCGGAAGCGTTATGACAACGCGGTTGATGTAGTCGTACGTCTTCACGATCCGACCGATCCAAGCACCGAACGTACGACACCTCCGTGTTCTGCACACGTTCAGCTCGATGACGATCCCCGGACTCCGATCTAGCAGGGTGTCGGGGATGAGTTCCGTCAGCACGACGGCGTGGTGACAGTGATGATGTTCTACCGACGCAGGGCTTCGCCTAAGCACCGCTACGATATGACCGAGGTGGAATATGGTGGAGGGGGGCAGCGCACACGGCTGAGGAACGATCACGATGATCAACTTGTGTGTCCTAGGGTGCCTCCTACCCCCGTATATAAAGGAGCAAGGGGGAGGCCGGCCGGCCCTAGGGGGCGCGCCAAGGAGGGGGGAGTCCTCCTCCTAGTGGGAGTAGGACTCCCCTTTCCTAGTCCAACTAGGAAGAGAGAGGGGGAAGGAAAGAGAGGGAGAGGGAGAGGGAAAGAGGGGCCGCGCCCCCCCTCCCTAGTCCAATTCGGACTCCCCATGGGGGGGGCACTGTTGGAAATATGCCCTAGAGGCAATAATAAAAGTATTATTATATTTCCTTGTTCATGATAATTGTCTTTTATTCTTGCTATAACTGTATTATCCGGAAATCGTAATACACGTGTGAATACATAGACCACAATATGTCCCTAGTGAGCCTCTAGTTGACTAGCTCGTTGTGATCAACAGATAGTCATGGTTTCCTGGCTATGGACATTGGATGTCGTTGATAACGGGATCACATCATTAGGAGAATGATGTGATGGACAAGACCCAATCCTAAGCATAGCACAAAGATCGTGTAGTTCGTTTGCTAGAGCTTTTCCAATGTCAAGTATCTCTTCTTTAGACCATGAGATCGTGTAACTCCCGGATACCGTAGGAGTGCTTTGGGTGTATCAAACGTCACAACGTAACTGGGTGACTATAAAGGTGCACTACAGGTATCTCCGAAAGTGTCTGTTGGGTTGACACAGATCGAGACTGGGATTTGTCACTCCATGTAAACGAAGAGGTATCTCTGGGCCCACTCCGTAGGACATCATCATAATGTGCACAATGTGACCAAGGGGTTGATCACGGGATGATGTGTTGCGGAACGAGTAAAGAGACTTGCTGGTAACGAGATTGAACAAGGTATCGGTATACCGACGATCCGATCTCAGGCAAGTACAATATCGTTAGACAATGGGAATTGTATACGGGATCGACTGAGTCCTTGACATCGTGGTTCATCCGATGAGATCATCATGGAACATGTGGGAGCCAACATGGGTATCCAGATCCCGCTGTTGGTTATTGACCGGAGAACGTCTCGATCATGTCTACATGTCTCCCGAACCCGTAGGGTCTACACACTTAAGGTTCGATGACGCTAGGGTTATAAAGGAAGTTTGTATGTGGTTACCGAATGTTGTTCGGAGTTCCGGATGAGATCCCGGACGTCACGAGGAGTTCCGGAATGGTCCGGAGGTAAAGATTTATATATGGGAAGTCCTGTTTTGGTCACCGGAAAAGTTTCGGGTTTTTCCGATAACTTACCGGGACCACCGGGAGGGTCCCGGGGGTCCACCAAGTTGGGCCACCAACCCTGGAGGGCTGCATGGGCCATGTGTGGGAGGGAACCAGCCCCAGGTGGGCTGGTGCGCCCCCCCCCCCCCCCACAAGGGGCCCAAGGCGCAGGGGAGAGTGGGAGGGGGCAAACCCTAGGGCAGATGGGCCCTAAGGCCCACCCCAGGCGCGCCTCCCCTCTCTCCCCCTCTGGCCGCCACCCAGATGGGATCTGGGGGCTGACGCCACCCCTGGGGAGGGAACCCTAGAGGGGGCGCATCCCCCTCCCCTCCCCCTATAAATACTTGAGGTCTGGGGGGCTGCCAAGACACGAGAACTTCTCCTCTTGGCACAGCCCTACCTCTCTCCCTTCTCCTCATATCTCGCGGTGCTTGGCGAAGCCCTGCTGGACTACCACGCTCCTCCATCACCACCACGCCGTTGTTCTGCTGCTGGATGGAGTCTTCCCCAACCTCTCCCTCTCACCTTGCTGGATCAAGGCATGGGAGACGTCACCGGGCTGTACGTGTGTTGAACGCGGAGGTGCCGTCCGTTCGGCACTAGGATCTCCAGTGATTTGGATCACGACGAGTACGACTCCTTCAACCCCGTTCTCTTGAACACTTCCGCTTAGCGATCTATTGCGTAGATTCTTTGCACGAGTAGAACACAAAGTAGTTGTGGGCGTTGATGTTGTTCAATATGCTTACCGTTACTAGTCCAATCTTGTTTCGACGGTATTGTGGGATGAAGCGGCCCGGACCGACCTTACACGTACTCTTACGTGAGACGGGTTCCACCGATTGACATGCACTTGGTGCATAAGGTGGCTAGCGGGTGCCAGTCTCTCCCACTTTAGTCGGAACGGATTCGATGAAAAGGGTCCTTATGAAGGGTAAATAGCAATTGACATATCACGTTGTGGTTTTGCATAGGTAAGAAACATTCTTGCTAGAAACCCATAGCAGCCACGTAAAACATGCAAACAACAATTAGAGGACGTCTAACTTGTTTTTGCAGGGTATGCCATGTGATGTGATACGGCCAAGAAGAATGTGATGAATGATATGTGATGTATGAGATTGATCATGTTCTTGTAATATGAATCACGACTTGCATGTCGATGAGTATGACAACCAGCAGGAGCCATAGGAGTTGTCTTAATTTATTGTATGACCTGCATGTCATTGAACAACGCCATGTAATTACTTTACTTTATTGCTAACCGGTAGCCATAGTAGTAGAAGTAATAGTTGGCGAGACAACTTCATGAAGACACGATGATGGAGATCATGATGATGGAGATCATGGTGTCATGCCGGTGACGATGATGATCATGGAGCCCCGAAGATGGAGATCAAAAGGAGCAAAATGATATTGGCCATATCATGTCACTATTTGATTGCATGTGATGTTTATCATGTTTATGCATCTTGTTTACTTAGAATGACGGTAGTAAATAAGATGATCCCTTACAACAATTTCAAAAAGTGTTCTCCCCTAACTGTGCACCGTTGCTAAAGTTCGTCGCTTCTAAGCACCACGTGATGATCGGCTGTGATGGATTCTTACGTTCACATACAACGGGTGTAAGACAGATTTACACATGCAAAACACTTAGGGTTAACTTGACGAGCCTAGCATGTACAGACATGGCCTCGGAACACAGAGACCGAAAGGTCGAGCATGAGTCGTATGGAGGATACGATCAACATGAAGATGTTCACCGATGATGACTAGTCCGTCTCACGTGATGATCGGACACGGCCTAGTTGACTCGGATCATGTAATCACTTAGATGACTAGAGGGATGTCTATCTGAGTGGGAGTTCATAAGATGAACTTAATTATCCTGAACATAGTCAAAAGATCTTTGCAAATTATGTTGTAAGCTCGTGCTTTAGTTCCACTGTTTAGATATGTTCCTAGAGAAAATATAGTTGAAAGTTGACAGTAGCGATTATGCGGACAGTAGAAAGCTTATGTCCTTAATGCACCGCTCAGTGTGCTGAACCCCAAACATCGTTTGTGGATGTTGCGAACATCAGACATACACGTTTTGATAACTACGTGATAGTTCAGTTAAACGGTTTAGAGTTGAGGCACCAAAGACGTTTTCAAAACGTCGCGGAACATATGAGATGTTTCGAGGGCTGAAATTGAGATTTCAGGCTCGTGCCCACGTCAAGAGGTATGAGACCTCCGACGATTTTCTTAGCCTGCAAACTAAGGGAGAAAAGCTCAATCGTTGAGCTTGTGCTCAGATTGTCTGAGTGCAACAATCACTTGAATCGAGTGGGAGTTGATCTTCTAGATGAGATAGTGATGTTTCTCCAAAGTCATTGCCACCAAGCTGCTAGAGCTTCGTGATGAGCTATAACATATCAGGGATAGATATGATGATCCTTGAGGTATTCGCGATGTTTGACATCGCGAAAGTAGAAATCAAGAAGGAGCATCAATTGTTGATGATTGGTGAAACCACTAGTTTCAAGAAGGGCAAGGGCAAGATGGGATACTTCATGAAACGGCAAATCAGCTGCTGCTCTAGTGAAGAAACCCAAGGTTGAACCCAAACCCGAGACTAAGTGCTTCTGTAATAAGGGGAACAACCACTAGAGCGGAATTACCCTAGATACTTGGTAGATGAGAAGGCTGGCAAGGTCGATAGAAGTATATTGGATATACATTATGTTAATGTATACTTCACTAGTACTCCTAGTAGCACCAGGGTATTAGATACCGGTTCGGTTGCTAAGTGTTAGTAACTCGAAATAAAAGCTACTGAATAAACGGAGACTAGCTAAAGGTGAGCTGACGATATGTGTTGGAAGTGTTTCCAAGGTTGATGTGATCAAGCATCGCACGCTCCCTCTACCATCGAGATTTGGTGTTTGCGTTGAGCATAGACATGATTGGATTATGTCTATCGCAATACGGTTATTCATTTAAGGAGAATAATGGCTACTCTATTTATTTGAATAATACCTTCAATAGTCTTGCACCTAAAGGAATGGTTTATTGAATCTCGATCGTAGTGATACACATTTTCATGCCAAAAGATATAAGATAGTAATGATAGTACCACTTACTTGTGGCACTGCCATGTAAGTCATATTGGTGTAAAACGCATGAAGAAGCTCCATGTTGATGGATCTTTGGACTCACTCGTTTTGAAAAGTTTGAGACATGCGAACCATGTCTATTGGTGTATACGCATGAAGAAACTCCATGCAGATGGATCGTTTGGACTCACTTGATTTTGAATCACTTGAGATATGCAAATCATACCACATGGGCAAGATGACTAAAAAGCCTCGTTTTTCAGTAAAATGGAACAAGATAGCAACTTGTTGGAAGTAACACATTTTGATGTGTGCAGTCCAATGAGTGATGAGGCATGCAGTGAATATCATTATGTTCTTACTTCACAAATGATTCGAGTAGATGTAGAGTATATTTACTTGATGAAACACAAGTCTGAATTATTGAATGGTTCAAGTAATTTCAGAGTGAAGTTGAATATCATCGTGACAAGAGGATGAAATGTCTATGATATGATCATAGAGATGAGTATCTGAGTTACGAGCTTTGGCACGAAATTAAGACATTGTGGAAATTGTTTCAGAATTAATACCGCCTGGAACACCATAGTTTGATGGTGTGTCCGAACATCATAGTTGCACCCTATTGGATATGGTGCGTACCGTGATGTCTCTTATCGAATTACCACTATCGTTTATGGGTTAGGCATTAGAGACAACCACATTCACTTTAAATAGGGCTCCACGTAATTCCATTGAGATGACACCGTATGAACTATGGTTTAGAGAAACCTAAGCTGTCATTTCTTAAAGGTTTGGGGCTGCGACGCTTATGTGAAAAAGTTTCAGGTTGATAAGCTCGAACCCAAAGCGGATAAAATGCATCTTCATAGGACACCCAAAACAGTTGGGTATACCTCCTAATTCAGATCCGAAAGCAATAGGGATTGTTTCTTGAATCGGGTCCATTCTCGAGGAAAAGTTTGTCTCGAAAAGTTGAGTGGGAGGATGGTGGAGACTTGATATGGTTATTGAACCGTCACTACTACTAATGTGTAGCAGGGCACAGGAAGTTGTTCCTGTGGCACCTACACCAATTGAAGTAGAAGCTTATGATAGTGATCATGAAACTTCGGATCAAGTCACTACCGTACCTCGTAGGGTGACAAGGATGCGTACTGCTTCAGAGTGGTACAGTAATCTTGTCTTGAAGATCATGTTGCTAGATAACAATGAATCTATGAGCTATGGAGAAGCAATGGTGGGCCCAAATTCCGACAAATGGTTAGAAGCCATGAAATCCGAGATAGGATCCATGTATCAGAACAAAGCATGGACTTTGGTGGACTTGCCCGATGATCGGCAAGCCATTGAGATAAATGGATCTTTAATAAGAAGAGGACATGGACGGTGATGTCACCGTCTATGAAGCTCGACTTGTGGCGAAGAGTTTTTCACAAGTTCAAGGAGTTGACTACGATGAGAATTTCTCATCCGTAGCGATGCTTAAGTCCGTCGGAATCATGTTAGCATTAGCTACATTTATGAAATCTGGCAGATGGATGTCAAAACGAGTTTCCTTACCAGTCTTCGTAAGGAAAGGTTGTATGTGATACAATCCGAAAGTTTTTGTCGATCCTAAGGATGCTAAAAGGTATGCTGGCTCCAGCGATCCTTCTAAGGACTGGAGTAAGCATCTCGGAGTTGGTATGTATGTTTTGATGAGATGATCAAAGATTTTGGGTTTATACAAAAGTTTATGAGAAACTTGTATTTCCAAAGAAGTGAGTGGGAGCACTATAGAATTTCTGATGAGTATATGTTATTGACATATTGTTGATCAGAAATGATGTAGAATTTCTAGAAAGCATATAGGGTTATTTGAAAAGTGTTTTTCAATGGAAAACCTGGATTAGGCTACTTGAATAATAAGCATCAAGATCTATAAGATCGATCAAAATGCTTAATAGTACTTTCAAATGAGCACATACCTTGACATGATCTTGAAGGTGTTCAAGATAGATCAGTCAAAGAAGGAGTTCTTGCCTGAGATGTAAGGTATGAAGTTAAGACTTAAAAGCTCGACCACGGCAGAATAGAGAGAATGGACGAAGGTCATCCCCTATACTTCAGACGTAGGCTCTATAGTATGCTATACTGTGTACCGCACCGGAAGTGTGCCTTGCCATGAGTCAGTCAAGGGGTACAAGAATGATCCAGGAATGGATCATTGGACAGCGGTCAAAATTGTCCTTGAAGTAAATAAGGACATGTTTCTCGATTATGGAGGTGATAAAGAGTTCGGCGTAAAGGGTTACGTCGATGCAAGCTTTAACACCTATCCGAGTGACTCTGAGTAGCAAACCGGATACGTATAGTGGAGCAACCATTTGGAATAGCTCCAAGTGGAGCGTGGAAGCAGCATTTACAGAATGACCTAGAGATTTGCGAAGTACATACGGATCTGAAAGTTGCAGACCCGTTGACTAAAACCTCTCTCACAAGCAAAACATGATCAAACCCCAGAACTCATTGAGTCTCAATCACATGATGATGTGAACTAGTTTAATGACACTAGTAAACTCTTTGGATGTTGGTCACATGGTGATGTGACCTGTGAGTGTTAATCACATGGCGATGTGAACTAGATTATTGACTCTAGTGCAAGTGGGAGACTGTTGGAAATATGCCCTAGAGGCAATAATAAAAGTATTATTATATTTCCTTGTTCATGATAATTGTCTTTTATTCATGCTATAACTGTATTATCCGGAAATCGTAATACACGTGTGAATACATAGACCACAATATGTCCCTAGTGAGCCTCTAGTTGACTAGCTCGTTGTGATCAACAGATAGTCATGGTTTCCTGGCTATGGACATTGGATGTCGTTGATAACGGGATCACATCATTAGGAGAATGATGTGATGGACAAGACCCAATCCTAAGCATGGCACAATTCGTTTGCTAGAGCTTTTCCAATGTCAAGTATCTCTTCCTTAGACCATGAGATCGTGTAACTCCCGGATACCGTAGGAGTGCTTTGGGTGTATCAAACGTCACAACGTAACTGGGTGACTACAAAGGTGCAATACAGGTATCTCCGAAAGTGTCTGTTGGGTTGACACGGATCGAGACTGGGATTTGTCACTCCGTGTAAACGGAGAGGTATCTCTGGGCCCACTCGGTAGGACATCATCATAATATGCACAATGTGACCAAGGGGTTGATCACGGGATGATGTGTTGCGGAACGAGTAAAGAGACTTGCCGGTAACGAGATTGAACAAGGTATCGGTATACCGACGATCGGATCTCGGGCAAGTACAATACCGTTAGACAAAGGGAATTGTATACGAGATCGACTGAGTCCTTGACATCGTGGTTCATCCGATGGGATCATCATGGAACATGTGGGAGCCAACATGGGTATCCAGATCCCGCTGTTGGTTATTGACCGGAGAGCGTCTCGGTCATGTCTACATATCTCCCGAACCCGTAGGGTCTACACACTTAAGGTTCGATGACGCTAGGGTTATAAAGGAAGTTTGTATGTGGTTACCGAATGTTGTTCGGAGTTCCGGATGAGATCCCGGACGTCACGAGGAGTTCCGGAATGGTCCGGAGGTAAAGATTTATATATGGGAAGTCCTGTTTTGGTCACCGGAAAAGTTTCGGGTTTTTCCGATAACTTACCGGGACCACCGGGAGGGTCCCGGGGGTCCACCAAGTTGGGCCACCAACCCTGGAGGGCTGCATGGGCCATGTGTGGGAGGGAACCAGCCCCAAGTGGGCTGGTGCGCCCCCCCCCCCACGAGGGGCCCAAGGCGTAGGGGAGAGTGGGAGGGGGCAAACCCTAGGGCAGATGGGCCCTAAGGCCCACCCCAGGCGCGCCTCCCCTCTCTCCCCCTCTGGCCGCCACCCAGATGGGATCTGGGGGCTGCCGCCACCCCTGGGGAGGGAACCCTAGAGGGGGCGCAGCCCCCTCCCCCTCCCCCTATAAATACTTGAGGTCTGGGGGGCTGCCAAGACACGAGAACTTCTCCTCTTGGCACAACCCTACCTCTCTCCCTTCTCCTCATATCTCGCGGTGCTTGGCGAAGCCCTGTTGGACTACCACGCTCCTCCATCACCACCACGCCGTTGTTCTGCTGCTGGATGGAGTCTTCTCCAACCTCTCCCTCTCACCTTGCTGGATCAAGGCATGGGAGACGTCACCGGGCTGTACGTGTGTTGAACGCGGAGGTGCCGTCCGTTCGGCACTAGGATCTCCAGTGATTTGGATCACGACGAGTACGACTCCTTCAACCCCGTTCTCTTGAACGCTTCCGCTTAGCGATCTACAAGGGTATGTATATGCACTCTCCTTCCCCTCGTTACTAGTCTCTCCATAGATAGATCTTGGTGTTGCGTAGAAAATTTTGAATTTTTGCTACGTTCCCCAACAGGCACCTCCTGGGCTGCCGCCCTCTCTCTCCCCTCAGGCCCACTAAGGCCCAATACTTCCCCAGGGGGTTCCGGTAAACCCTCCGGCACTCCGGTTTTCTCCGAAATCACCCGGAACATTTCCGGTGTCCGAATATAGTCGTCCAATATATCGATCTTTATGTCTCGACCATTTCGACACTCCTCGTCATGTCCGTGATCACATCCGGGACTTCGAACAACCTTCGGTACATCAAAATTTATAAACTCATAATAAAACTGTCATCGTAACGTTAAGCGTGCGGACACACGGGTTCGAGAACTATGTAGACATGACCGAGAACTGTTTCCGGTCAATAACCAATAGTGGAACCTGGATGTTCATATTGGCTCCTACATATTCTACGAAGATCTTTATCGGTCAAACCGCATAACAACATACGTTGTTCCCTTTGTCATCGGTATGTTACTTGCCCGAGATTCGATCGTCGGTATCCAATACCTAGTTCAATCTCGTTACCGGCAAGTCTCTTTACTCGTTCCGTAATACATCATCCCGTAACTAACTCATTAGTTACAATGCTTGCAAGGCTTAAGTGATGTGTATTACCGAGAGGGCCCAGAGATACCTCTCCGACAATCGGAGTGACAAAACCTAATCTCGAAATACGCCAACCCAACATGTACCTCGGAGACACCTGTAGAGCACCTTTATAATCACCCAGTTACGTTGTGACGTTTGGTAGCACACAAAGTGTTCCTTTGGTAAACGGGAGTTGCATAATCTCATAGTTGTAGGAACTTTGTATAAGTCATGAAGAAAGCAATAGCAACATACTAAACGATCAAGTGCTAGGCTAACGGAATTGGTCAAGTCAATCACATCATTCTCCTAATGATGTGATCCCGTTAATCAAATTACAACTCTTTTTGTCCATGGCTAGGAAACATAACCATCTTTGATTAATGAGCTAGTCAAGTAGAGACATACTAGTGACATTATGTTTGTCTATGTATTCACACATGTATTATGTTTCCGGTTAATACAATTCTAGCATGAATAATTAACATTTATCATGAAATAAGGAAATAAATAATAACTTTATTATTGCCTCTAGGGCATATTTCCTTTAGTCTCCCACTTGCACTAGAGTCAATAATCTAGTTCACATCGCCATGTGATTTAACACTAATATTCATATCTGTATATGATTAACACCCATAGTTCACATCGTCATGTGACCAACACCCAAAGGGTTTACTAGAGTCAATAATCTAGTTCACATTGTTATGTGATTAACACCCAAAGAGTACTAAGGTGTGATCATATTTTGCTCGTGAGAGAAGCTTAGTCAACGGGTCTGTCACATTCAGAGCCGTATGTATTTTGCAAATATTCTATGTCTACAATGCTTTGCATGGAGCTACTCTCGCTAATTGCTCCCACTTTCAATATGTATCCAAATTGAGACTTAGAGTCATCTGGATCGGTGTAAAAGCTTGCACCGATGTAACTCTTTACGACGGGCTCTTTTATCACCTCCATAATCGAGAAATATTTCCTTAGTCCTCACTAAGGATATTCTTGACCAATGTCCAGTGATCTACTCCTAGATCACTATTGTACTCCATTGCCCAATTCAGTGCAAGGTATACAATAGGTCTGGTACATAGCATAGCATACTTTATAGAACCTATGACTGAGGCATAGGGAATGACTTTCATCTAAATAGCTGTACAAGAGCCCAAAAGGAAACATATAGTATTAAGTGCAGACTTCATCTGAATAGCCTTGCTTGTTCAGTGTTCCTAGTTATTGTGCGGACTTTAATCCTAATTTAACCGACCTCATCCGGGTCTCGAATCAAATGTACCACAGCTCAAAGAGCCGCAAATCTGAAGATATACTAAAGAGCCGCAGCTTTCTTTGCTTCAGCCTTCCGCCCTAAAATATAAAGTGCACATTCAACCTGCAGGTTGCAGTTTCAAGTAATCACAAGGCAAAACAAGCACAAGAAAGTAGCCTGAACCCTGCAAGCCAATTGTTTTCCTCACTTCTGAACCCACACTATGTTGGAAAATGTTTCGCATCAGGAGTGCAGACGTATCAAACGGACCAGTCCAAACTCTAAGCATCAACAAATTCAGTTTTTCATTGCACCCCACAGACTATACTGCCTTAATACCGACGGGGTTGCATAAAGTAAGAAACATAGAGACAGGAAAACAATTTGCAATGTCAATAGCTCTCGCCTTTGAGGTTGCCGTCAACGCCTCTGTTATCCACGAGATCCTCCTTCGGCGTTCCGCTTGCTTCAAGCTCTGAAAACACACGGACGCCACAACACACAGAGGAAACACAACTTTAAACGGTCTCCATAAATACAATAATTGATCCGACAGCGCAAGAAAGATTCAAAACCCACTCACTGTATAATGGTTGACCAGGAGTCCAGGAAGGCTTCCTTGAGCTGGCTTTGGTGCATGAGCGAGTCCTGAACCAGAGAAACACCAGAAGAAACAGATATATCAGAATATAACAAATACACGCGACTTACGGAATTTTTCTGTTGGAGTGAGAACACAACATAAAATTGCAGTCTCACTTACAGATAATTGCATGGCATGGTCAGACTATAACTAATCATCGACACACTCTCAGGTGTTGCCTCTTTATGTCTATATCTGTATATATAAATGCGAGCATACATAAACGGACGCACAATCATATCCCTTGACCAGACGCATTGCTACTGTCCTAGGGATCATCTTGTGTTGTCTTTGTTTCTAGTCTCGCCACTTTCTTTTATTTGTGTGGTGTGGTTACCCTCACAATCACACATCCATAACTTTTCAGAAAGATCAGAATGGGCGTACCATTGCGAAGAGAAAATAGATCAGACGCCATAATCTTGGACTACCATAATTCATTTTGGGATACCACAATCATACATACATGCAGATGGCAAAGTTAGAAATATCAATCTAATCAAGTTTCAAGTGCCAAGATTGATTTTAATTTTCTGAAAGAACTTGAGATGACTTCTCTGAACTCTACTTGATCATCTACATCCATATATCAGGGACTCTCACAAAGCACATACGCAGAAGAGCAATGGCAGCGAGGCAATATATGCTTGCTGACATTGATGCAGACACATAACCTAGAGAGGATGTGGTGGACGGTAGTACTTAAACATGGGAATCATAGTCGAGAGGCTGCGCCAAGATGGCGCGCTCCAGGGCCTGGATATGGAGCTTGTAGCCGGCGTCCCCTTGCTCTTCCTCTTCGTAGGAGTTGGAGCCCTTCTTCCGTGCCTCCTCCAGCGACGTCCGCGGGCGGCGCCGCGATCACCTCCAACATGTCCGATTCCATCGGATGCGGGCAAGCACTATTATTTGGGGGACCGACTCCTCCTCCCTTGACTTCTTCACATTGAAAACTTCACCACGGTCACCTCCTAGGCCAGGGGCGCGGCGAAGGAGTGGCAGAGGAGGGAGGCGCGGCAGCTGACGAGGAGTGCGGTGGCGGCGCAGCAGGGAAGGGGCGGGGATGGAGGAGAGATACGGAGAGAGGGGGGAGGGTCGCGTGCGTGGATTTTCTCTCCATTGCTAGTACTGTTCATCTCATTGCTGCTGCCATGGATCTGGAGCTCCAGGGAGAGGGGCGCCGCTGCTTCCCATCTGTCTTCTCCATCACGTGACCATATCCTCTCCCACTACATCTATCTCTCCAAGCTCATCCGTACACTGCATCCCCATGATCTCTCAGTCCTCTCTAATCTATCACGCATCAACCACAACAGGGAGCCTCTCTAATCCAAACAAATAGCAGCAGCGGCATCTCTAGCTAAATCAAAGGAGAAATCTCTACTACCTGGTGGCTGGTGCTTGATGGATGCAAAACTGAGTGGATGGATCTCGCTGCTGGCGGACGGCCATCCTTCAACCTGGCTCGACTTTTGAGGATGGCAGCGACGGTTGTCAGCCCGCGTGGCCTAGGCTACGGGGTGGAAACAGTGTCACGACGCACGCGGACGGTGAGGCACGGGCGCTCCGGTTGGGGCTCGACAGTGTTGAGTAGCCTGGATCTGAGAGAGATGGTGCCACACAGAGGAGATGAGTGATCACGGCGCCCAACCGTGGCCTGGGGCAAGGCCTTGACCGGAGCGCCTGGACTGGCGGTGGCGCATGGAGAGCAGGCGGCGTGCCTGGGCCGGCGGCACCTAGAGGGCTGGTGCCGTCACGAAGGAGTGGCTATAGGTGAGGACCAGATGAGGTGGGGAATGGGGTGCGGTGTGCTGAAGCCGGCGGCGGACACGTCTCGGCGCAGCGTGCATCCAGCTGCCACTCGTCTTCCCTTGTGCGGCGGCTAGGGTTTGCGGATGGAGAGCAGCCTCGTTTGTGCGAGGGGCTTCGCTCCCTGGTTCGTGCGATGGGTTGTCGCTCGGTTTTTTTCTTAGGTACGAGGGGATCGTGTAGGTGGGAGGAGGACGAAAAAAACCAGCGAGTTAACGGAGATGGTAGGATGGACGAAAAAAAAACAGCGAATAAAAACCGTGAAGACTATTCACCAACTGCTCCATTAGGAGTAGAGATAGTGGGTAGCGTGAGTGACAGAAACACATACCCGAGTAAGGGGGTTGTTGCGTATGGGAGTAAAGAGGACTTGTCACTTAATGCTATGATTGGGTTTTACCTTAATGATCTTTAGTAATTGCAAACTCTTGCTAGAGTTTCAATCATAAGTGCGTATAATCCAAGTACGGAAAGTATGTTAGCTCATGCCCCTTCCTCATATAAAATTGTATGATTACCAGTCTAGTTATCGATTGTTTAGGGACAAATCTTTCTCTTGTGTTACCAAAAGCTCTCTACTAAACAATTAACTTAATTGCTCTTTGTCTAAACAACCCCTAAATTTTATTTACGTGCTATTTATTATCTTGCAAACCTATCACTTTACACCTACAAAGTAATTTTAGTTTCATACTTGCTCTAGGTAAAGCAAACATTAAAAGTTTGTGTAGAGTTGTATTGATGGCGGTCGATAGAAGTTGAGGAATATATGTTTCACCTTTAGCTCCTCGTTGGGTTCAACACTCTTACTTATTAAAAAATGCTATAAACGACCCCCTATACTTGTGGGTTATCAACGTCGGTTTGGGGTCATGCTTTGGATTTGACCTAAGAAGTTTATTGTAAAAAAAAGTCATGTAGTAGGCGGTGTCTAGGAGACCCTACCTATCTATATCACTGCTGGGTGGGTATATGCTGGTACGTTGTCCGGTAACTATCTGTCCATATTAATATGATTGCGTAAATAATACTAAATTCTACATGTGATATACCTATCTAAATACTAAGCTTATCAAAGAAAACATATGTTTATTTGAAAAGGTAATAAAGGGTGGAACAGCTATCAAAAATAAAATAAAAGGTGAAACAACTAAGACGGTTTTCAAGAAATGTTGCTTAGAAATAAGGATGGGAGATTAGACGAAACGCTCCACCTCACAGGGAAAGGAACACTATTCTTTTTTAGGTAAATAAAAGTAGAGAGTTGAGATGATTTTTAGCATTTCGTTAAAGCAAATATTTCCCTTTTTTGTCGATCAGTGTTTCATTCCACCCTCGTCCAATCTAATAAGTGTTTCACTCCATCCTTACCCAACCTTAACAACATGTTTGGTTGGAGGTAAGTAGAGAGAGAAAATGAAAATTTAGGGGTTACAAGATATAAAGTCATATGTTTGGTTGGTGGGAATGAGAATTTCTAAAAGATTGGATGTGGGAGTTTACGGGAGGGGGGGGGGGGGGGGGGGGGGGGGACTGAGAGCAAATTGATCTATGAAGAACATCTCGACTCTTCATGATAACTTAAACTTGTCATCTTCCGACTAATCCACGAGTTTCCATTAAACAACCAATGGAATAAACACCTCTGTCAAATTCCCACATATAATACTCACCCGATACAAAACAAGTGACCGAAAATCAAATGCCACTTTTCATGTCTAATCTCATCACAACTCTCTCGTCTAAATTCCAACCCCCTTCCCAATAGTTTGTTTTAAGCCCGTTTCTCCCTTTTTCTCTCTGGATTGGTTTTTTTTCTCTCATCTGATTTCCCCCCATCACTTCTCCTTGAAAACCAACTCGACTAGACTACTACCCATCACTTATTGACTTACGCAATAAAATTTTGTTTTTTAATAAGTTCATATTATGTATAAAGTAAAAATTATACATTTTTTCGCAAAAACGTATTAATACGAGCAAGCAATTCACGGACTAACATACTAATTTTTTATGGACGGAAATATACATCTAACGTCAGCTCAGGGGTCGCTTGAGCAGTCGATCGGTCCCCCAGCAAGGAGGAACGAATTGGTCAAAAAAAACTAGTCCTAGCGAACACTCCAGAATTGCTATGTGAACACAGATAAAACGAAACCGTACTGATGTAAAGGATCTGCTATGTTATAAAGTAAAAATTGTCGTGTGGAAAAAAGCCATGCTGAGTGAAGGGAACTGCCATGCTACACCAACAGAAAAAGCTGATAATCGACATGCTTTACAACCGAAATTGCCATCCTAGATGTGGTTGCTCAGATTGCCATCCTGAGCCAACCGTTTTTAATATCAGTTCCGTGGTGTACATGGGAGTGAATGAAATCCGACAAGCCTGAGGGTGTTTGCTCAGATTGCTTAAAACTCTGCCGTCGGTTCTATGGCATTTAGGATATTTATACCCCATTGCAATGCAAGGGCAACTATCCACTTCATATAAACCTGATTTTGCCCACTAGCTAACCCTCCTAAAAATGTAAATTAAAAAATTCCTAAAATTATCGTTGTGGGTTTTAAATGGTATATTGCTAAAAATTCCATTGGTATATTTGTGAAAACATTTATGGAACCAGTGAAATATCTTATACTAGTATGATAGATTTGTCTCCCACAAAAGGTTATTGAATTCGAATCAAACATTATGTACGGTAAGATGATGGAAGTGAAATGAACTTGTGGAGAAGAGGCAAAGGATGGAAGGAATCCTACATAGCAACAATAATATATACTGGAGGTAATTTGTACCTTGGTGAGTTGGATGAGAAGCCGGGCGGGCGCCGATCCATACGTGAGTGTTTGAGTGTTGCCTGCGAGGACGCGGGTGACGGGGAAAGAGCAGCCAGGTAGAACGTGTATATAGTCTCAAGTCACTGCCTCTCATGGCAATTCCTTTTCCTGCGCCTCGGGGCATGTCCAATGCAAGGCGCCTAAACAAGCGCTTGAGCAATAACTAGCAAAAATCCCCGTACGTTGCAACGGGAGGTGTGAGAGCATCTCACAGAGAAGACAAGCCGGCGAAAATCGACCCTTGAGAATTCTTGAAAGTTCTGTTATCTCTACCAAATCTGCAGGGTCCAGATATTCACGCCGTGCATGTTATGTGCTTGTAGTGACGTTGCAATTCTTGACTGAGACTTATGTGAACATTGTTGATCAAGTCATGTGGTGAGATAATGACTTTTAAAAGGCCATTCCAGGAACTGGAAACATAACAACGTTATCATGACTTGATTTCCGAAGGCGGCACTCCCAAATATTATGCGGCTGATTAGTTTTGTTTGGGCTATGTTGATGGACACTATATTTACATTGATGAATCATTCACCTCACCTCGATGTAGCCCTATACATCGTTACCTGAATCATAGAGATTTGTCATCAAATGTGAGTATATCCTTCTGTCTTAACAAAGAGCATGGGAACATTCCATTGAGTTTGAACATGCTTACGACGGGGCAAATGCAGAGCTGAAGAAACCATACACACTATCGCACAATACAAATTAGTTGCATCACCAAAAACACTTGAAGCAAAATAAATTTTAATGTCGTCATGCTATAACCTCTCGAAGCTAGTGGTCTACTTAGCTAAATTAAGCTATGTCAAATTACGTAGTCAAAAGCTATATATACTTGTTTTATCAATGACAATCATCAAACGCATATTGGTTTTGGAGAATTAATCTGAAGCTTATGTGTTGTTCTCAATTTCTTCATGGTTCATTAGCTCTGCTGAGTTCCTTTTCTCTAAGCACATTTCTCCATCCATTTCCTCCTTTGAGCTACTCTTTTTTTAGAAAGCAAAGCTTAGAGTACAATGGAGAATTCTATTTCAAGAAGAAATTGTACAAATCGAAATTCAGTTACCATTAAAATTTGTCTGATCAATACAAAATAACTGTGAGGTGTGCATAAATACAGTACCAATGAAATCTTCCTCAAAAAGTTCAGTCTGGGTACTCTTTTGCAACTTTGAGTCCACGATCATATCTGCCATATATCACATAAAAGTGTGATTACCGCTCTGCAACGCAAATAAATCAGCAAAAAAATGCTACGTATACGTAGTTATGTACTAAGCTAGTAGTGCTTGAAACTGAAAATACAACATTTAAAGATCTGTACCTTTGATCAATGGCGGAGCTACTTGAAGCGTCAGGCAGGGCCGCGGATCCCCCAGCCCAAACGATTTTTTCTTTTCATCACGTACATAGTAGTAGTACTGGCCCCTCGCCCCTGCTGCCTTGCACCTTGCATTAGGCGTTAGGTTCATCTTGACGCACGTTGAATGCGTAAGCCCATATTCAAAAATTGACGCACACACGTACTTCTCTGCTGCTGGTGTGTTGTACTTGTACTCCATCACACCCAAAAGGATTCCAGTGGCCAGCATCGACCAGCCGACGCCTACGCACAGGCTCGAGCCCAGACACCGTCACCGAGGAGACGATGAGGTGTTGGAACCGAAGCTCTCTAGCTACCTCTCCTCTCACTCAAACGAAGGTGGAAGAAGAACAACAGTGAACATAAGATTTTCTGGCCGGCGACGAACGCCGCCACGGGCGCTCAAACGCCCCAATCTTTCCTTCTTTACAGTGGCTACATGGCTTACACTCGGTTTGATTATACTAGCATTACACGGGATGGTTATATAGGCGGAGCACGCACGCATGCCGCGCTCCACTCCTGCCCACGCACGCCCATGAACGCACAACACTACCACGCTTCCGCTGCGCGCGCACAACACGGGGCTGCCGAACCAATCCCTACATGCATGCAGCTCCACTCTAGCTAACTAACTCAGCCATGCAATCCTCACGCCATCTCGGCCCGGGCCCCCGAAACGGAGGGGCCCCCACCCGGGATGTGTGTACGTAGGCCTGCTGTGGCGTGGACTGAAAAATCTGTATCTTGGCCCAAGTTACTGGGTACACACGATAATAATGCATATCCAGGCTTTGCGGAGAAGATAGGAGCGATTGTGGATCGAGTCCGCGGCTAGCCAGGGGACGCATCAGTTATGACCTTGTGGAAGCACGCACGGGGCACGATGTCGGCGGCTGCCACAGGATGCTTCGCTGCCTTTTCTTCTCGCCGGTGACGCCACAGCCTCGGCCTGATCGTTCTTTCCCTTTTAGGCGCCATGACCGCGAGAAACAGTTGAACCGGCAGGCCACGAGGGATGCTGGATGCAAACCGCGCATAGGGCTGCCACAACTTCAGCCAAAGATGCCCGTCACCGGTTCCTCCACCAAGAGATTAGAAGCTGATTCTTGAACAGGTACCTATGCCCTAGCGATTTTGCCATAATAATTAATAAAAAATTATGAACGATAATCAATATTTAGTTTTCATTGTGGAAATAGGTAATTGATGATAGATTGATTAGGTATTAGCGATAGATCTCATCGGGGTTTGCCATTACTAGTTTAACGTGACAATCAATAAGATTTTATCGAGGTATTTGTATAGATTTTCTCTAATGTGTTTGTTCTCTGCAAGAGCAGATGCAAGCGCTCATCAAAGAATAGAAACCGGTCCGTGATTTTCCGCAAGGCGCTGGATTCAGTAGCGCTTCAAATTCTCCATGCTCGCCTTTAATTTTTGTGAGACGTGAGACAGAAGATTTAATCTTAAGATCAAATGAAAGCGGGGGGAATGGCCAGGAAATCACTTTTGGCGACATGCTCTAAGGGGCCCCGAGCTTAAGCTTCGCCCTGGGCCCCTAAAATCCTAGGACCGGCCCTGGACTCGGCCAGCACACCTAACTAGATAGCTAATATCGCATGCACTCAACTATCTATGGCCGCGAGCACACACACTCATGACACAGTCGCACAGACGCGAACGTATGCACACAGCGCTGATCATCGCCGCAGCGTCGTGGTTTACTTCTAACCTACTCCCCCTAAACCACGACATCGCCGTCCTCTCGGAGTTGGTGTAGCTCCCTTTGTTGATGTCGCCACGACCGTGACCCAGCCCGCGGACCCGACCTGGCGCAATGACGCCGGTCTCACCGTGCTCGTCACGTCTCCTGCGGCATACGCCGAGCTCCTCCTCTGTTGGCGACACACGCCTGGCGTTCCTCTGCGCCCCGCATGTTCCGCGTGCACCCGACGCGCCGAACGAGCACGACTGCACCAGTGCGTCCCGCACGTCCCGTGCGCATTCGACGCGCCCGACGAGCCCGACCGCACCAGACGCCATGGACTCACCGCACACCGCCTCCGCGTCTGCCATGGCAGCCGCATCTTCTCTTCCCGGCGCACTGAAACTGCCGGCCGCAACTACGGCCGATTTCCTCAAGCACGAACTTGAGCCACACCTGTTACAACGCATACAGGGGGTTCTTATACCCTGGGCGCGTCAGGGCATGTACCCCACGCCCCAGTCCACGCCGAGCGCCTGGTCCGGCCTGCTCTGGCCACTCCCGCAACATGCACGCACACGTCCGGGTCGTGCGAGCCCGCCTAGGACCAACTCCACGCTCCGGCGATCTCGCTAACAGAATGCACACACGCTGCACTCGTGCACGGACTTGCCCGTGCACACGACCCGCATGCACACACACGACCCGCCATGGACCCGACGCGCCCAGCGCGCCCAAACACACGCCCGACGCGGCAAGCTCATCGCCATGGTTGCTGCCGCCCGACGCCACCGCGTGCTTCCAGCACGAGCCGCCGCAGATGCCGTGCAACGCGCCCATCTCGCCGGCCGCCGTCGTGCACCGCCGCCTATGCAGCTACCGCCGTGCTGCGCCCCGTCGAGAGCCCCTCGCTGCCGCTGTCGAAACCCGCAGCTCAGTGCGCCGCCGTGCCGCGTCTCCGTGCCTCGCGCCACCGTGCTCTCCGCACGCCGCAGCCTCCATGTCCGTTGCGCGCTCCACGGACGCCACCGCGCGCCACGGCCGCCCATCGAACTTGGCTTTGATACCAATTGTTGGAACCGAAGACCTCTAGCTACCTCTCCTCTCACTCAAACGGAGGTGGAAGAAGAACAGTGGACACAAGATTTTCTGACCGGTGACGAACGCCGCCACGGGCGCTCAAACGCCCCAATCTTTCCTTCTTTACAGTGGCTACATGGCTTACACTCGGTTCGATCGTACCAGCATTACACGGGATGGTTATATAGGCGGAGCACGCACGCACGCCGCGCTCCACTCCTGCCCACACACGCCCACGAACGCACGACGCTACCACACTTCCGCTGCGTGCGCACGGCGCGGGGCTGCCGAACCAATCCCTACATGCATGCAGCTCCACTCTAGCTAACTAACTCAGCCATGCAATCCTCACGCCATCTCGGCCACATGACTCGGCCAGCACACCTAACTAGTTAGATAATACTGCATGCACTCAACTATCTACGGCCGCGAGCACGCACACTCATGACACAGTCGCACGGACGCGAACGCATGCACACAGCGCTGCTCACCGCCGCCGAGTCGTGGTTATTTACTTCTAACATGAGGAACTCATCTACTCTAGACAGGATGTGAGGAGGAACTCTACGCCGTGTACGCTGTCGGTGACTACCCTGAGGCTAAGGTGCAGGTGGGGGTTGTGGGGCTCAAGGGCACGCACGGCATCACCACTGGTGGGTGTTCATCGATGCGTCAACTGCATGAACTCCGGCCTGCTGGCCGCCATCATCGCCAGCTACCAGGCCCACATATTGCGCTGCCAAAAAATCCGTATGGTTGAGGCGATCTTAACAGCATGGCGTAGAGCAGTAGATTGCAAGAAGGCAGCGGCCTTGTTAATGTCAGCTCGTCATCGTTGTGGTTTTGATCCAGGGCTCCATGGTCCCATCGAGCTGGAAAGGTTGCAGTGTTCGATCGGTTCAAAGCTCCCGCTAGCATACGTCTAGGAATCTCATGTCGAACGGGGATACCTTGAGCTCATCGGACAAGAATCCGTCCCTTCACGATGGCGTCTCCCCGGTCCTGATGCATCCACCTGTTGTGGCTCCAGGGGATGGACTTGGGCTTGGGCGCCACTATCGAGGTCGCGCGATGAGCCGATCCCGAGGAACAGAGCGACTGCCAACAGGTAGTGCGAGGAGCTGTCACCGGGCTAGGGCGGCAGCCATAGCTGCTCCTCGCATATGCCGTTGGCGTATGTCTTCCTTGTCTTTTCTTTTTTTACTTTTGCCATAGCTGATTGTGTAGCGCCCGTGGTTTTCTTCGTATTTATTGGCTGAAGGCAATAGGACGCAAGAGGGAGGACTGCACGCGTACGAACACCCTCCTGTTCTGGTATGATTCGTTGCATAGCTCTATTTCTAAATCTCGACCATCGATCTTTACAGGGCCAGTCCTGAGATTATGGGGGCCCGGGGCGAAACTAAAAACTGGGGCCTTTTCATATAAACATCAATATTCAATATACACATTTTCTATGCACTCATATATTAGAGGTCTAATTTGAAATATTCTATGGGGAAGGAGCCATCAACATGCGTTTGAGATAACGATTTTGCAGGATTGCTACAAAACCATAAAATTGATCATCTAATTAAACATACGAGTTCATAAAGATTTATGTAGTTTATTAGTTAATCATGTTTTAGTAGACATTATCTCATATTCAAATAACACAACTATGTAAATTCTCTGTCTTCCTTCAAATTCGACAGGTGTAACATTCTCCAAAACATATTCTGCATTTCCTAATTTTTTAGTTTCTGAATTACAAAGTGTAAATTATGGTCTATTACTCAAAATCATGTGCTCCTACTTCCTCCACCCAGTAGTATAGGGCTTGTGCATGTTTTTAGTTCGGCAATTTGATTAATCAAATATGTATCATGTGCGACTAAAAGTATATGTTTGGAAACTATATTTGGAGATGAATCCTAAGATAAGCTCTTGTGACATATTAAGTCAGTCAAATGGATTACCTAGAAACACACACATGCGACCGACAGTGAGTAACATTTGCTACAGTACATCATAAGTGCCTTGCGTAAACACATGCTAATAGCTAGGGTTTGTACTTGACTTGCTACTGGAGTAAGCAGTGCCGGTAATTAATACTCTATAATTGAACAATAAAGTAATGGCTCCTAATAATTTGGTAATTGCAAGTGAAAAATCATTCTCATGGTGGCTACAATCTTTTCTGCTGGGGGTAAGGAGGGCTAGAAACCTCGAAATCCATACATCCCCACATGCCACGGGATTCTGTCAAAAAAGAGCAAAGCAATCCTTACCCAAACCTGACAACAAGTCTACAGGCGTACTCCTTCTCAGTCACCGCTGCCGCAACGCCGCCGCATTGGTGCGGATGGTCATGCCGCGATTGGAGACTGGAGTTTTGGAGAGCAACTAATTAACGAGCGCTCCTTCGTGAGCCTCGCAACAATCAGCGCCACTTGGTGCGCTCTCAGCCATTCGCCACGTGTCGCGCTCTGGACGCTCCCTTCGGAATTTGCTTTTTTATTTTTTCGCATGCGTTTTCTGCTTTTTAAACAGTTTTTTGACGTTTTGGTTTTCCACCGGTCTTCCCTAGCTTTTTAGGAAAAAATTGCGCAAAAAAAATTCGCGAGAGTCACGGTTTTGTTTTCGCCAGAAGCACGGTTGTGCTTTCGCGAGAGGCACGGCCATGCCTCTTGGAAACAGAAAAAAAACGTTTTCTTTTTTTTTCCTTTCACGAGAGGTACGGTTTTGCTTCCCTGAGAGGCACGGTGGTGCTTTCGCAAGTCACGGCCATGCCTCTTGAAAACGAAAAAAACACGTTTTCTGTTTTTTTTTCTTTCACGAGAGGCACGGTTTTGCTTCCGCGAGAGGCACGGTTGGGCTTTCGCGGGAGTCACGGCCGTGCCACCTCGGAAACGGGAAAAAACGCGTTTTCTGTTTTCTTTCTTTCGCGGGAGGCATGGTTTTGCTTCCGCGAGAGGCACGGTTGTGATTTCGTCAGAGGCACGGGCGTGCCTCTTTCGGAAAGGGAAAAAACCCGTGCTCCCGGTTTGGTTGTTTCGTCCGTTTTTTTCGTGGAAAAAAAGTTCGTCAAAACCTATCAACATTGGATCTTGTTTTGAAGATCTCGACGCGAGGAATCCAACAGTGAAAGCGGATCGAGATTTGAACGCACAGTTTAAGAGATAAAATGTTTTGAATAAACGGATCTACGAAAAAAAGGAAAACTCCCAGGTTGCGACAAGTGGCGCACATGTAGCACACGACACTTGTCGTAACCTGGGGAAGTTGGAGTGATCTCCGCAAGGAGTACTCCTTAACTAGTGATTTCGAGTGTTCTGCGTGGGCGAAAAACAAGGGGAAAACGAGACGGACATCAGGGAGCTCCTATGCAGCGCTTCAGGCGCCCGTTAACGATCCAGCGCCAGCAGCGTTGCTAGCCTCGGCCGGCCCACTAGTGTGTCGCCCCCATTTTGTTATTTGTTACGAAAATAAAAATATGAAATCAAAAGAGGTTAACAGATTGAAATAAAAAAGGTTCAACCATTTGACAAAAAAAGTTAATGTTTTCAAAAAAGGTTCATCAATTTTGAAAAAAGTTCATCAATTTTAAAAAAGTTCATTCAAGTTGAAAAAAAGTTCAGCCAATTTAGCAAAAGTTCACTAAATTTGTAAAAATTTCATAGAAATTCAAAAAAAGTTCATGTATTTTTAGGAAAAAAATACTTGAACTGAAAAAAAAGTTCATCCATTTTTTTTAAAAGTTCATCGATATTCAAAAATGTTCATCAATCTGAAAAAGAATTGTTGAAATCGAAAAAAAGTTCATCTATATTCAAAAATGTTCATAGAATTATCAAAAAGAAAATACTCAACTAGCGCCTAGATGGACCGGCCCATTTACAGACGCCACAGGCGCCAGTTAACAAAAATGCACGTTAACTGACGCCTGTGGCGCCAAATAGGAAATGCCCGGACATCGTGCGCTAATATGCCAAGGTATTGCCTCTAGTGGGCCAGGCTCGTTATCTCGGCCTGGTTGCTGTTCGCTACTACTCGTACATAGAGGGCCTCTACGATCACAAGAAAATAAACGAGGAATGTTCATGAGGCTGGTTGTGCGATCTGACCAACGTGCTCCGTCCCAGCAGGCCTTGTGCCATGGGCTGGGAGGGGCCCCTGGTCTTGGGGGGGTCGGGGCAGCCCCCCTTCCCCAGGGCCGGCCCTGTATCTTTATAGTTAATATAAAATCAACGGATATAAAGAGATGATGTATGGAGAAATATGAAAGCCTCTGTACTTTATTATGAGGTAAAGATAGAATTTTTTTTAAGTAGCGCCAGTGTGGAATCCCATCGTCCAACGCATGTACGTAGGCGCTTGCCCTTCCATCAACTGAGTTTTTTTTTGAACATCAGTACAGACTTAAGCGCCCATACATACGCGCATACACTCACCCTATGAACGCACACACGCACACCCTACCCCTATGAGCACCTCCGAGAGACTGAGCCGGCATGTTCATCTTGAAATTTACGAAGTCACCATAGGCGCCTCGTCGTCGACGGGAACGTCTCCTCCCACTGAAAGCGCATCGCCGGAAATCTTGAAATAAATCCAGAAATAATGTGAGCACCAGGACTTGAACCCTGGTGGGCTGGGGATACCACAGTCCCTCTAACCATCCAACCATAGGTCGGTTCGCATCAACTGAGTTTTTGTGGAGAAAAGAACGAAGCGCTCGGTGACTCGGCTGGCATCGATGCCACATATTTTCCTTCGATCGACCGGGATTCCGGAGTAACTGCATGGAAATCAATCCTAGCACTCTATCATAGAGCATCTCCAGCCGCGCCCCCAGAACGGCCTCTCCAGGCGATTTTTTTTTGCGCCGGCGCCAAAAAACGGCCCAGTCGCGCACCAAGACGCCGAATTCCGCCGGCTCGGTCCGCTTTTGCTGCCGGCGATCGCAGGCTGAACCCGGCGCACTGGAGGCGCTCGGGGGCTCCGGCGCAAGGGAAAAGCGTTCCTGGGGCCACATTGGCAGGCGAAAAGTCAAGCCACCCGCCCAGATTCGCCTCCTACCCCCCGCGCTCGGCCGCCACCCTGCCGATCCCAGCACCGTCCACCACCCACCGCAGCTAGGTAGACCATCTCCCACCAGGAAAAAGAAGGGGTTTCACCGAGGCAGCCTCTTCGCCGCCGTCCGGGCACCTTTTCTACTTTCCGGCCGCGCAGGGCCTGTACACCGGCGAGCTTGTGCCCACCTCGCCCGCAAGGTGTTCGGTGAATTGCCTGGCCCGGCGATGGATCCGAAGACGAGGAGGCGCTCGCGGCGTTGCTGGAGGAGGAAGCCGAAGCCGACGTCCAGGAGCAGGAGCATCTCATGGTGCTCGCCACCCTCGCCGGCCTGCTCGGGAGTAGTGAAAAGCCGTGGCGAGGTGGCTCGGCACTTGGGCGGGTGAAAGCAAAGAACCGGCATCGTCTGGAAGGCTACTGCATGCTCTACTCGGATTCTTCGCCGACGCTCCATTGCAAGGTGAGAAAACATTTCGGCGCCGTTATCGACAAGAACGCCTGGTTTGCGAAGATTCAGGAGGCTTGAAGGAAGGATGTCGAGCGGGCATTTGGTGTGGTCCAATCTCGATTTGCTGTTGTCCGGTTCTCTGCTCAGACCTGGTCGAAAGATCAAATGTGGGAGATCATGACTTGCTGTGTCATCTTGTATAACATGATCATTGAGAGCAAGCAGGAAGAGCCAGTGTTTGACAATGGACCATATTACAAGCAGGGTCCTCTTGCCCAAGTTGATCACCAGCTACAGGCAAACTGGACTGACTACCTCAATATGCGTCAGGAGATCCGAGACCCACAGGTGCATCAAAAACTGCAATACGATCTGGTGGAGCACCTATAGAGGCTCAAGGGCGAGTCCGGAAATGACGTGTGATGAAACTTGAGTTTTTATTTGTTAAACTATATAATTTGTATTGAACTATTTGTTGAACTACTTGATTTATGTGATGAAACACGCCGAAACACGCCGAACCATGCCGAACCATGTAACAAACTAATTGATTTCTATTTGTATGCAAAAATTCATGCCGAAACACGCCGAACCGCGTCGAATATGGGCCGATTCACGCAGATATCGGGCCATTTTTGGACATAATTGCACCGAACACTGGGCCGAAATCGACGCCTGGGGGCGACCTGGGGGGCGACGGCTGGGTGCCGAACCGCCCCCAGCGCCGAGTTTATCGCCGGCTCATCCCCAGCCGCTCTTTTTTGGCGCTCTGGAGGGCCGAACGGCTGAAGATGCTCTTAGGGGCCGTGTTGGAGGTGTCCTTGTGGTTCGAAGCCGGAGCTGGTGCCAGTGCCAGTGTCGTCCAAACCTATTTTGCACGAGCTTTTTCGATCGTTGTATGTGGGGCTGCTCCACATACGGCCACCATAGAATCTGCCTATTTGAATATCGCTACTGATAATGTCGTTAGTCTACGTGCCAGGTCACTCTCCATCCAGCTGCTCCCGATCCATCACTAGAAAATTTCTACTTTCCATCCATCATCACACGATTTCTACTTTCCCAAGAGGCCATTTACATTAATTTAATGCATTGCTGGTTAGGCTGATTGTAATGGTAGTATCATAGCTAGTATCATGCATGCCAACTAGGCAACTTTGATGAGGTGGCATAGAATTAAATGAAGTAAGAGAGGGTTGAGTATCATATCATGATACCGTATCATAATAAATGCTACACTAGTATGTGTCATGCATGACAATAAATAAAGTCATCTATGATACTACCATATGATACTATGCATTAGGAAGGTAGTATCATACACTAGTATCATATGCATGATACTAACTTATGATACTACCCATTACAACCAGCCTTAGTGTTGGAAAAGCATCCTAAGTGGGCTGCATCACTTGATTTCTACTTTCCATCCATCGTCACACGATTTCTACTTTCATCCTCCCGGTTGCTCTCCGTAATAAAACACATAAGGATGAGATTCCTAGTTTCGCTTCCCGGGTCGCTCTCCATCCAGCCGTTCCTTATCTATCACCAGAGGACTACTAGTTTAATAGGCCATTTAATTGTGCATGCAGCAAGCCCAGGCACTTGTTTTGTACCGGTCCAAAGATTCCTAATTAAAAAGAGGCCATTTAGATTATTTTAATGCATTGCTGGTTAGTGTTGGAAAAGCATCCTAACTGGTGGGGAGCATCACTTCATTTTAAAGGGGCCTCAGAAAAAGGAAAAGAAGATCTCGGATGGTAGTTGAATTGGTAGTTACAAAATAATACTCTTAAAATATAGGAGAGAGAATATAAACATTTTACTGTAAAATTGGACGTGTATACGAGGGAATTTTTTTAGACCATTGTCTATATGTATATATAGATATCCAAATTTACACACGTTGTTGGAGATGCTCTCACCATCCACACTATGGGTCCAAACCATGAGGAGACACTAGTAGAAAACATGGAAGTAGTCCTGGTTCCAGAGAGCCTTTACACCCGGTTCTGGAACCGGGACAAAAGGGTCGGGACTAAAGCCCAAAACCTTTAGTCCCGGTTCGCTTACAAACCGGGAAAGAAGGGGCTCCACGCGGGCGCTGTGGGGCGCCCAGGCAAGAGGACCTTTCGTCCCGGTTGGTAACACCAACCGGGACCAAAAGGTTGCCACGCGTCAGCAGCTCGCTGATACGTCTCCAACGTATCTATAATTTTTGATTTTTCCATGATATAATATTACCCGTTTTAAATGTTTATGGGCTTTACTTTACACTTTTATATTATTTCTGGGACTAACTACTAACCGGAGGCCCAGCCCGAATTGCTGTTTTTTTTGCCTATTTCAGTGTTTCGAAGAAAAAGAATATCAAATGGAGTCCAAACGGAATGAAACCTTCGGGAGCAATCTTTTCGGAACAAACGCAATCCATGAGATTTGGAGTGGACGTCAACCTGCAAACTAGGCGGCCACAAGGGTGCCCGGCGCGCCCTAAGGGGGTGGGCGCGCCCCCACCCTCATGGCCCCCTCGTGGCTCCACCGACGTACTTGCTTTGCCTATATATACTCCCGTACCCTGAAAACATCGAGGAGCACCACGAAAACCTAATTCCACCGCCGCAACCTTCTGTATCCGCGAGATCCCATCTTGGAGCCTTCGCCGGCGCTCCGCCGGAGGGGGAATCGACCACGGAGGGCCTCTACATCATATCCAAGGCCTCTTCGATGAGTTGTGAGTAGTTTACCACAGACCTTCGGGTCCATAGTTATTAACTAGATGGCTACTTCTCTTTCTTTGTATCTCAATACAAAGTTCTCCTCGATCTTCTTGGACATCTATTCGATGTAAATCTTTTTGCGGTGTGTTTATCGAGATCCGATGAATTGTGGGTTTATGATCAAGTTTATCTATCAGAAATAGTTGAATCTCCTCTGAATTCTTTTATGTATGATTGGTTATCTTTGCAAGTCTCTTCGAATTATCGGTTTGGTTTGGCCTACTAGATTGATCTTTCTTGCAATGGGAGAAGTGCTTAGCTTTGGGTTCAATCTTGCGGTGTCCTTTCCCAGTGACAGCAGAGGCAGCAAGGCACGTATTGTATTGTTGCCATCGAGGATAAAAAGATGGGGTTTATATCATATTGCATGAGTTTATCCCTCTACATCATGTCATCTTTCTTAATGCGTTACTCTGTTCTTATGAACTTAATACTCTAGAAGCAGGCAGGAGTCGGTCGATGTGTGGAGTAATAGTAGTAGATGCAGAATCATTTCGATCTACTTGTTGCGGACGTGATGCCTATATACATGATCATGCCTAGATATTCTCATAACTATGCGCTTTTCTATCAATTGCTCGACAGTAATTTGTTCACCCACCATAATACTTATGCTATCTTGAGAGAAGCCACTAGTGAAACCTATGATCCCCAGGTCTATCTTTTATCATATAAGTTTTCCATCTACTTTTATTTGCATCTTTACTTTCCAAATTTATGTCATAAAAATACCAAAAATATTTATCTTATCATATTATCTCTATCAGATCTCACTTTCGCAAGTTACCGTGAAGGGATTGACAACCCCTTTATCGCGTTGGTTGCGAGGTTCTTGTTTGTTTGTGTAGGTGCGTGGGACTTTTGAGGAGCCTCCTACTGGATTGATACCCTGGTTCTCAAAAACTGAGGGAAATACTTGCGCTACTTTGCTGCATCACCCTTTCCTCTTCAAGGGGAAACCAATGCAGTGCTCAAGAGGTAGCAAGAAGGATTTCTGGCGTCGTTGCCGGGGAGGTCTTCGCTCAAGTCAAGACATACCAAGTACCCATCACAAACTCATCGCCCTCGCATTACATTATTTGTCATTTGCCTCTCGTTTTCCTCTCCCCCACTTCACCCTTGCCGTTTTATTCGCCCTCTCTTCTCCGTTTGTCTCTCTTTCGCTTGCCTTCTTGTGCTTGTGTGTTGGATTGTTTGTCACGATGGCGCAAGATAATACCAAATTGTGTGACTTTTCCAATACCAATAATAATGATTTCCTTAGTACTCCGATTGCTCCTCTTAATGATGCTGAATCTTGTGAAATCAATGCTGCTTTGTTGAATCTTGTTATGAAAGATCAATTTTTCGGCCTTCCTAGTGAAGATGCCACTACTCATCTAAACAACTTTGTTGATTTGTGTGATATGCAAAAGAAGAAAGATACGGATAATGATATTGTTAAATTGAAATTATTTCCGTTTTCACTTAGAGATCGTGCTAAAACTTGGTTTTCGTCTTTGCCTAAGAATAGTATTGATTCGTGGAATAAGTGCAAAGATGCTTTTATCTCTAAATATTTTCCTCCCGCTAAGATCATCTCTCTTAGAAATGATATTATGAATTTTAAACAACTTGATCATGAGCATGTTGCCCAATCTTGGGAAAGAATTAAATTAATGATTCGCAATTGCCCTTCTGATGGTTTGAACTTATGGATGAGCATACAATTTTTTTATGCCGGATTGATTGCTTCTAGAAATCTTTTATATTCGGCCGCGGGAGGCACTTTTATGGAAATCACCTTAGGATAAGCTACTAAACTCCTTGATAACATTATAATTAATTATTCTCAATGGCACACCGAAAGATCTACTAGTAAAAAAGTGCATGCTATAGAAGAAATTAATGTTTTGAGTGGAAAGATGGATGAACTTATGAAATTGTTTGCTACTAAGAGTGCTCCTATTGATCCCAGTGATATGCCTTTGTCTACTATGATTGAGAATAATAATGATGTTGGGGAACGTATTAATTTCAAAAAAAATCCTACGCACACACAAGATCATGGTGATGCATAGCAACGAGAGGGGAGAGTGTTGTCCACGTACCCTCATAGACCGCAAGCGGAAGCGTTAGCACAACGCGGTTGATGTAGTCGTACATCTTCACGATCCTACTGATCCAAGTACCGAACGTACAACACCTCCGAGTTCAGCACACGTTCAGCTCGATGACGTCCCACGAACTCCGATCTAGCAGAGCTTCACGGAGAGTTCCGTTAGCACGACAACATGTTGACGGTGAAGATGTTTCTACCGACGCAGGGCTTCGTCTAAGCACCGCTACAATATGACCGAGGTGGAATATGGTGGAGGGGGGCACCGCATACGGCTGGGAGAGATCAATAGATCAACTTGTGTGTCTAGAGGTGCCCCCTGCCCCCGTATACAAAGGAGCAAGGGGGGAGGGGCGGCCTACCAACGAGGGCGCGCCAAGGGGGGGGGGGGAGTCCTACTCCACCGGGAGTAGGACTCCTCCTTTCCTTGTTGGAGTAGGAGAAGGGAAGGAAGGGAGAGAGGAGGAGAAGGAAAAGGGGGGCGCCACCCCCCTCCTTGTCCAATTTGGACTAGAGGGGGAGGGGGGCGCGGCAGCCCTGGCCACCCCTCCTCTTCTCCCACTAAGGCCCATTAGGCCCAATATACTCCCCGGGGGGTTCCGGTAACCCCCCGGTACTCCGGTAAATGTCTGAAACCACCCGAAACACTTCCGGTGTCCGAACATAGTCATCCAATATATCGATCTTTATGTCTCGATCATTTCGAGACTCCTCGTCATGTCCATGATCATATCTGGGACTCCAAACTACCTTCGGTACATCAAAACACAAAAACTCATAATACCGATCGTCACCAAACCTTAAGCGTGCGGACCCTACGGGTTCGAGAAATATGTAGACATGACTGAGACACGTCTCCTGTCAATAACCAATAGCGGAACCTGGATGCTCATATTGGCTCCCACATATTCTACGAAGATCTTTATCGGTCAAACCGCATAACAACATACGTTGTTCCCTTTGTCATCGGTATGTTACTTGCCTGAGATTCGATCATCGGTATCTCAATACCTAGTTCAATCTCGTTACCGGTAAGTCTCTTTAGTCGTTATGTAATGCATCATCCCGCAACTAACTCATTAGTCACATTGCTTGCAAGGCTTATAGTGATGTGCATTACCGCGAGGGGCCATAGATACCTCTCCGACAATCGAAGTGACAAATCCTAATCTCGAAATACGCCAACTCAACAAGTACCTTCGGAGACACCCGTAGAGCACCTTTATAATCACCCAGATACGTTGTGAGGTTTGGTAGCACACAAAGTGTTCCTTCGGTAGACGGGAGTTGCATAATCTCATAGTCATAGGAACATGTATAAGTCATGAAGAAAGCAATAACAACATACTAAACGATCAAGTGCTAAGCTAACAGAATGGGTCATGTCAATCACATCATTCTCCTAATGATGTGACCCCGTTAATCAAATGACAATTCATGTCTATGGTTAGGAAGCTTAACCATCTTTGATTAACGAGCTAGTCAAGTAGAGGCATACTAGTGACACTATGTTTGTCTATGTATTCACACATGTATTATGTTTCTGGTTAATACAATTCTAGCATGAATAATAAACATTTATCATGATATTGATGAAATAAATAATAACTTTATTATTGCCTCTAGGGCATATTTCCTTCAGTCTCCCACTTGCACTAGAGTCAATAATCTAGATTACACAGTAATGATTCTAACACCCATGGAGTCTTGGTGCTGATCATGTTTTTCTAGTGGAAGAGGCTTAGTCAACGGGTCTGCAACATTAAGATCCATATGTATCTTGCAAATCTCTATGTCTCCCACCTGGACTTGATCCTGGATGGAATTGAAGCGTCTCTTGATGTGCTTGGTTCTCTTGTGAAATTTGGACTCCTTTGCCAAGGCAATTGCACCAGTATTGTCACAAAAGATTTTCATTGGACCCGATGCACTAGGTACGACACCTAGATCGGATATGAACTCCTTCATCCAGACTCCTTCATTTCTGCTTCTGAAGCAGCTATGTACTCCGCTTCACACATAGATCCCACCACGACACTTTGTTTAGAACTGCACCAGCTGACAGCTCCACCGTTCAATATAAACACGTATCCGGTTTGCGATTTAGAATCGTCCGGATCAGTGTCAAAGCTTGCATCGACATAACCATTTACGACTAGCTCTTTGTCACTGATACGTCCATTTTGCATCATGCTTTTATATCAATATTTATTGCATTATGGGTTGTTATTACACATTATATCTCAATACTTATGGACATTCTCTCTTATTTTACAAGGTTTACCATGAAGAGGGGGAATGCCGGCAGCTGGAATTCTGGCTGGAAAAGGAGCAAACATTGGAAACCTATTCTGCACAGCTCCAAAAGTCCTGAAACTCCACGAAACATCTTTTTGGAATTTATAAAAATTATTGAGCGAAAGAAATACACCAGGGGGCCCACACCCTGTCCCGAAGACAGGAGGGCGCGCCCCCTACTGGGCGCGCCCTATCTCCTGGGCCCCCTGGTGGGCCTCTGGTGTCCATCTTCTGCTATATTAGAGCTTTTACCCTGGAAAAAATCGTGGGCAAGCTTACGGGACAAAACTCCGCTGCCACGAGGCGGAACCTTGGCGGAATCAATCTAGGGCTCCGGTAGAGCTGTTCTGCCGGGGACACTTCCCTCCGGGAGGGGAAAATCATCACCAATGTCATCACCAACGATCCTCTCATCGAGAGGGGGTCAATCTCCATCAACATCTTCACCAGCACCATCTCCTCTCAAAACCCTAGTTCATCTCTTGTATCCAATCTTGTATCAAAACCACAAATTGGTACCTGTGGGTTGCTAGTAGTGTTGATTACTCCTTGTAGTTGATGCTAATTGGTTTACTTGGTGGAAGATCATATGTTCAGATCTTTTATGCATATTATTACTCCTCTGATTATGAACCTGAATATGCTTTGTGAGTAGTTACGTTTGTTTCTGAGGACATGGGTGAAGTCTTGCTATTAGTAGTCATGTGAATTTGGTATTCGTTCGATATTTTGATGAGATGTATGTTGTCTTTTCCTCTAGTGGTGTTATGTGAACGTCGACTACATGACACTTCACCATTATTTGGGCCAAGAGGAAGGCATAGGGAAGTAATAAGTAGATGATGGGTTGCTAGAGTGACAGAAGCTTAAACCCTAGTTTATGCGTTGCTTCGTTAGGGGCTGATTTGGATCCATATGTTTAATGCTGAGGTTAGGTTTACCTTAATACTTCTTTTATAGTTGCGGATGCTTGCAATAGGGGTTAATCATAAGTGGTATGCTTGTCCAAGTTAGGGAAGTAACCAAGCACCGGTCCACCCACATATAAAATTATCAAAGTACTGAACGCGAATCATATGAACGTGATGAAAACTAGCTTGACGATAATTCCCATGTGTCCTCGGGAGCTTCTTTCTCATTATTAGAAATTGTCCAGGCTTATCCTTTGCTACATAAAGGATTGGGCCACCTTGCTGCAGTTTGTTTACTTTATTTACTTGTTACTCGTTACCATTTATCTTATCACAAAACTATTTATCACCTACAATTCCAGTGCTTGCAGAGAAAACCTTACTGAAAACCGCTTATCATTTCCTTCTGCTCCTCGTTGGGTTCGACACTCTTACTTATCGAAAGGACTACGATTGATCCCCTACACTTGTGGGTCATCAAGACTCTTTTCTAGCGCCAATGCTGGGGAGTGTAGCGCTTTTGGTGAGTGGAACTTGGTAAGGAAACATTTATAGTGTGCTGAAATTTTATGTTACTTGTCACTATGGAAACTAATCCTTTGAGGGGCTTGTTTGGGGTATCTTCACCCCAACCAGAAGAGCAAAGAGTTGCTCCTCAACCTACTGAACTTTATGAAAATATTTACTTTGAGATTCCTTCGGGTATGACAGAGAAACTGCTAGCTAATCCATTTGCAGGAGATGGAACATTGCATCCCGATTTACACCTTATCTTTGTGGATTATTTAAGCTTGCAGGTATTCCCGATGATGTTGTCAAAAGGAAGGTCTTCCCTTTATCTTTTAAGGGAGATGCATTGACATGGTATAGGCTATGTGATGATACGAGATCTTGGAATTATAAGCGATTGAAGTTGGAATTTCACCAGAAGTTCTATCCTATGCATCTTGTTCATCGTGATCGCAATTACATATATAATTTCTAGCCTCGCGAAGGATAAAGCATCGCTCAAGCTTGGGGGAGGCTTAAGTCAATGTTATATTCATGCCCCAATCATGAGCTCTCTCGGGAAATGATTATTCAGAACTTTTATGCTCGACTTTCTCTTGATAATCGCAACCTGCTCGATACTTCCTGTGCTGGTTCTTCTATGCTGAAGACTATTGATTTCAAATGGGACTTATTGGAAAGAATTAAATGCAACTCTGAAGATTGGGGTTCCGACGATGGTAAGGAGTCAGGTATGACACCTAAGTTTGATTGTGTTAAATCTTTTATGGATACCGATGCTTTTCGTGGATTTAGCGCTAAGTATGGTCTTGACTCTGAGAGAGTAGCTTCTTTCTGTGAATCTTTTGCTACTCATGTTGATCTCCCTAAAGAGAAGTGGTTTAAATATAATCCTCATGTTGAAGTGAAAGTAGTTGCACCTATTACAGTCGAAGAAAAGACTATCACCTATAGTGATCCTATTGTTCCTACTACTTATGTTGAGAAACCTCCTTTAACTGTTAGGATAAAGGATCATGCTAAAGCTTCGACTATTGTTCGTAAGAGTAATACTAGGACTTATACACCTCCTGAGCAAATTAATGTTGAACCTAGTATTGCTATGGTTAAAGTTCTCTTGGATGATGATTTAGATGGGCATGTTATTTATTTATGTGGTGAGACTGCTAATATTGCTAGACCAGATAGTAAGACACGTAGACCTGTCGTAGGCATGCCAGTTATTTTTGTTAAAATAGGAGATCATTGTTATCAGGGCTTATGTGATATGGGTGCTAGTCCTAGTGCAATACCTTATATCTTGTATCAAGAAATTATGCATGACATTGCACCCATTGAACTAGAAGACATTGATGTTACTATTAAGCTTGCTAATAGGGACACCATTAAACCCTTTGGGATTGTTAGAGATGTTGAAGTTTTGTGTGGGAAGGTTAAATACCCTGCTGATTTTCTTGTTCTTGGTTCCCCACAAGATGATTTTTGTCCCATTATTTTTGGTAGACCCTTCTTGAATACAGCTAGTGCTAAGATTAATTGTGAAAAGAATACTATCACTGTTGGCATAGATGGTATGTCTCATGAGTTTAATTTTGCTAAGTTTAGTAGACAACCTCGTGATAGGGAACCACCTAGTAAGGATGAAATTATTGGTCTTGCTTCCATTGCTGTTCCTCCTACTGATCCGTTAGAACAATATTTTCTAGACCATGAAAACGATATGTTTATGAAGGAAAGAAAGGAAATAGATGAAGTGTTCCTTAAACAGGAACCTATGCTGAAACATAACCTTTCTGTTGAAATTCTTGGGGATCCCCCTCCACCCAATGGTGATCCCGTGTTTGAACTCAAACCATTACCTTATAATCTTAAGTATGCTTATCTTGATGAAAAGGAAATATATCCTGTTATTATTAGTGCTAACCTTTCAGAGGAAGAAGAAGAAAGATTATTGAAAACTCTGAAGAAGCACCGACCAGCTATTGGATATACTCTGGATGATCTTAAGGGCATTAGTCCCACATTATGCCAACACAAAATTACAGTGGAAAAATATGCCAAACCAGTTAGAGATCCTCAAAGACGATTAAATCCCAAGACGAAGGAAGTGGTAAGAAAGGAGATACTAAAGCTCCTTGAGGCAGGTATTATTTATCCCGTTGCTGATAGTGAATGGATAAGCCCTGTTCATTGCGTTCCTGAAAAGGGAGGCATTACCGTTGTTCCTAATGATAAAGATGAATTGATCACGTAAAGAATTATTACAGGTTATAGGATGGTAATTGATTTCCATAAGTTAAATAAAGCTACTAATAAAGATCATTACCCTTTACCTTTTATTGATCAAATGCTAGAAAGACTATCCAAACACACTCATTTCTGCTTTCTAGATGGTTATTCTGGTTTCTCTCAGATACCCGTGTCAGTGAAGGATCAATCTAAAACTACTTTTACTTGCCCTTTTGGTACTTTCGCTTATAGACGTATGCCTTTTGGTTTATGTAATGCACCTGCTACCTTTCAAAGATGCATGATGGCTATATTCTCTGATTTTTTGTGAAAAGATTTGTGAGGTATTCATGGATGATTTCTCCGTTTATGGATCCTCTTTTGATGATTGTTTAAGCAACCTTGATCGAGTTTTGCAGAGATGCGAAGACACTAGTCTTGTACTGAATTGGGAAAAGTGTCACTTTATGGTTAACAAAGGCATTGTTTTGGGGCACAAGATCTCCGAGAGAGGTATTGAAGTTGATAAAGCCAAGGTTGATGCTATTGAAAAGATGTCATGTCCCAAGGACATAAAAGGTATAAGAAGTTTCCTTGGTCATGCCGGTTTTTATGGGAGGTTCACTAAGGACTTTTCTAAAATCTCTAGGCCTCTGACTAATTTATTGCAAAAAGATATTCCTTTTGTATTTGATGATGATTGTGTAGAAGCATTTGAAATACTTAAGAAAGCTTTGATCACTGCACCTATTATTCAGCCACCTGATTGGAATTTACCTTTTGAAATTATGTGCGATGCTAGTGATTATGCTGTAGGTGCTGTTCTAGGGCAAAGAGTCGATAAGAAATTGAATGTTATCCATTATGCTAGTAAGATTATTGATACTGCCCAGAGAAATTATGCTACTACTGAAAAAGAGTTCTTAGCAGTTGTGTTTGCATGTGATAAGTTTAGACCTTATACTGTTGATTCCAAAGTTACTATTCACACTGATCATGTTGCTATTAAATATCTTATGGAAAAGAAAGATGCTAAGCCTAGACTCATTAGATGGGTTCTCTTGCTCCAAGAATTTTATTTACACATTATTGATAGAAAGGGAGCTGAGAACCCCATTGCAGACAACTTGTCTAGGTTAGAGAATGTTCTTGATGACCCACTGCCTATTGATGATAGCTTTCCTGATGAACAATTAGCGGTCGTTAATGCTTCTCGTACTACTCCTTGGTATGCTGATTATGCTAATTACATTGTTGCTAAATTTATACCGCCTAGTTTCACATACCAACAAAAGAAAAAGTTCATTTATGATTTAAGACATTACTTCTGGGATGACCCACACCTTTATAAAGAAGGAGTAGATGGTGTTATTAGACATTGTGTGCCTGAGCATGAACAGGAACAGATCCTATGCAAGTGTCACTCTGAATCCTATGGAGGACACCACGCTGGAGATAGAACTGCACACAAGGTACTACAATCTGGTTTTTATTGGCCTACTCTCTTGAAAGATGCTCATAAGTTTGTCTTATCTTGTGATGAATGTCAAAGAATAGGTAACATTAGTAGACATCAAGAAATGCCTATGAATTATTCTCTTGCTATTGAACCATTTGATGTTTGGGGCTTTGATTATATGGGACCTTTTCCTGCCTCTAATGGTTATACACATATTTTAGTTGTTGTTGCTTACGTTACTAAGTGGGTAGAAGCTATCCCAACTAGTAGTGCTGATCATAACACTTCTATTAAAATTCTTAAGGAAGTTATTTTTTCGAGCTTTGGAGTCCCTAGATATCTTATGACTGATGGTGGTTCACACTTTATTCATGGTGCTTTCCGTAAGATGCTTGCTAAGTATGATGTTAATCATAGAATCGCATCTCCTTATCATCCGCAATCTAGTGGTCAAGTAGAGTTGAGCAATAGAGAGCTCAAATTAATTTTGCAAAAGACTGTGAATAGATCTAGAAAGAATTGGTCCAAAAAACTTGATGATGCATTATGGGCCTATAGAACTGCATACAAAAATCCTATGGGTATGTCGCCATATAAGATGGTTTATGGAAAAGCGTGTCATTTACCTCTTGAACTTGAACATAAGCCATACTGGGCTATTAAAGAGCTCAATTATGACTTCAAACTTGCCGGTGAGAAGAGGTTGTTTGATATTAGCTCACTTGGTGAATGGAGAACCCAAGCATATGAGAATGCCAAGCTATTCAAAGAAAAAGTTAAACTCTGGCATGATAAAAGGATACAAAAGCATGAGTTTAATGTAGGAGATTATCTACTATTATTCAACTCTCATTTAAGATTTTTTGCAGGAAAACTTCTCTCAAAATGGGAAGGTCCCTACGTGATCGAGGAGGTCTATCGTTCTGGTGCTATAAAAATCAACAACTTCGAAGGCACAAGTCCATGGGTGGTCAACGGTCAAAGAATTAAACATTATATTTCAGGTAATCCTATCAATGTTGAAACTAATATTATTGAAACCGTAACCCCTGAGGAATACATAAGGGACACTTTCCAGAACGTTCCAGACTCTGAAAAGGTATAGGTATGTGGTACAGTAAGTAAACCGACTCCAAAACAACTCCAATGGCAATTTTTATCAGTTTTGGAATATTTAAGAATTTTTGGAAGAAAGAAGTAGTCCGAAAGGGACACGAGGACCCCACGAGAGTGGAGGGCGCCCCCCCCTACTGGGCCCCCCTATCTCGTGGGCACCTCGTGTGCCTCCCGGACTCTGTTTTCTGGCACGTTACGTATTTTGGTCGGTAAAAATTCATTATATATACTCCCGAAGGTTTTGACCACCGTATCACGCAAATATTCTCTGCTTTCGTTTCGAGCTGTTTCTGTTTCAAACTTAAGAGCAATATGTCGTCCCAAGATTCAGAAGGGGAAAGTTATGTGGCTAATTACCTCACAGACCCTAAGGTCTACGGGGACTTGGACCATGATGGCTGGACGTCTGAGGAAGGGGAAGACTATGAGCCTAAAGTAAAGGAGGAGACGAGTTCAGACGGAGACGAATCCCCATTACCTCAGCCTGGGGACATGCATGTGGAGTTTAAAAAGTCAAGCCTCCTTGATAGAGCAAAGAAGCCAAAGATCGAGTTTATCCCTTTTCGTCTCTTGCAGGAAAATAAACAGGAATTATGCAAAAGAGTATTAAGCCTTGAGCAGGAGATCGAGGACCTAAAGGAGCAAAAATATTATACTCAAGCGTAAATTGAGGAACAAGCATACATCATCAACAACTCCTTCTTCATCACCTCCGAGGACATAATTACATGGGTATGGGCACTCCCCTTGGCAACTACCAAGCTTGGGGGAGGTGCCCCGGTATCGTATCACCATCACACTCCTATCTTTACCGGTTTATTTAGTTTGATCCTTTTAGTAGTATCTTGATCTAGTAGATTAAAGTTTTGATATCAAGTAGTTTGAGTTTTGCTTTGTGATCTCTTTTTGTAATCGAGTCCGTGAGCTATCTATAATGAAGATTAGTGTTGAGTCAAGAGCTTTGCTATGTTGCTATGATCTTGAGAAAGTAGAAACAATAATAGAGTTCATATTGATCTTATGGATAGTGATAACTTCACACATAGAAAGTATGAGGCACAAAAATTGTTGAGAATTGATGAACGTAGTTTTGGTCATCGTTGCAATTAATAGGAAGTGATAAGGAAAGAGGGGTTCACATACAAATATATTATCTTGGACACCTTTTTATATATGGGAGCACTCATTAGGTATGACATGCTAAAAGAGTTGATGTTGGACAAGGAAGACAATGTAATGGTTTATGTTTTTGCGCATCTCAGTTAAAGTATATTGTCATTGACCTTCCAAACATGTTGAGCTTGCCTTTCTCTCTCATGCTAGCCAAATTCCTTGCACCAAGTAGAGATACTACTTGTGCTTCCAAATACCCTTAAACCCAGTTTTGCCATGAGAGTCCAGTATACCTACCTATGGATTGAGTAAGATCCTTCAAGTAAGTTGTCATGTTGCAAGCAATAAAAATTGATATCTAAATATGTATGACTTATTAGTGCAGAGAAAATAAGCTTTGTATGAACTTGTTGTGGAAGTAATAAAAGCGACGGAGTGCATAATAAAGGTCCACATACAAGGGGCAATATAAAGTGACGTTCTTTTGCATTAAGATTTTGTGCATCAACCCTAAACGCACATGACAATCTCTGCTTCCCTCTGCGAAGGGCCTATCTTTTACTTTATGTTTTTTACTTTATGCTTGAGTCAATGTGATCCTCACCTTCCCCCTTTTCATTTTATCCTTTGGCAACCTCCTCGTGTTTGAAAGATCATGATATATATATCCAATTGGATGTTAGTTAGCATGGGCTATTATTGTTGACATCACCTAAAGGTGAATACGTTGGGAGGCAACACAATAAGCCCCTATCTTTCTCAGTGTTCGGCTGAAACAACATAACCACAAGTACTGCGTGAGTGTTAGCAATTATAGAAGACTACAAGATAGTTGAGTATGTGAGCTTGTTGAAAAGCTCTATTGTTGACTCTTTCTGATGTTACGATAAATTGCAATTGCTTCAATGACTGAGATTATAGTTTGTTAGTTCCCAATGAAGTTTTTGAACCATACTTGACATTGTGAATTGACTGTTACTTGAGCATAAGAAATCATATGATAAAATCTATTTATGTTGCTGTTATAAGAATGATCATGATGCCCTCATGTACGTATTTTATTTTTATCGACACCTCTATCTCTAAACATGTGGACATATTTTTTGATTTCGGCTTCCGCTTGAGGAAAAGCGAGGTCTAAGCTTGGGGGAGTTGGTACATCCATTTTGCATCATGCTTTTATATCAATATTTATTGCATTATGGGCTGTTATTACACATTATATCTCAATACTTATGGCTATTCTCTCTTATTTTACAAGGTTTACCATGAAGAGGGGGAATGCCGGCAGCTGGAATTCTGGCTGGAGAGGGAGCAAACATTGGAAACCTATTCTGCACAGCTCCAAAAGTCCTGAAACTCCACGAAACATCTTTTTGGAATTTATAAGAATTATTGAGCGAAAGAAATACACCAGGGGGCCCACACCCTGTCCAGGAGACAGGAGGGCGCGCCCCCCCCCCCCTACTGGGCGCCCCCTATCTCCTGGGCCCCCTGGTGGGCCTCCGGTGTCCATCTTCTGCTATATCAGAGCTTTTACCCTGGAAAAAATCGTGGGCAAGTTTACGGGATGAAACTCCGCTACCACAGGGTGGAACCTTGGCGGAATCAATCTAGGGCTCCGGCACAGCTGTTCTGCCGGGGACACTTCCCTCCGGGAGGGGAAATCATCACCAACGTCATCACCAACGATCCTCTCATCGAGAGGGGGTCAATCTCCATCAACATCTTCACCAGCACCATCTCCTCTCAAAACCCTAGTTCATCTCTTGTATCCAATCTTGTATCAAAACCACAAATTGGTACCTGTGGGTTGCTAGTAGTGTTGATTACTCCTTGTAGTTGATGCTAATTGGTTTACTTGGTGGAAGATCATATGTTCAGATCCTTTATGCATATTATTACCCCTCTGATTATGAACATGAATATGCTTTGTGAGTAGTTACGTTTGTTCCTGAGGACATGGGTGAAGTCTTGCTATTAGTAGTCATGTGAATTTGGTATTCGTTCGATATTTTGATGAGGTGTATGTTGTCTTTTCCTCTAGTGGTGTTATGTGAACGTCGACTACATGACACTTCACCATTATTTGGGCCTAGAGGAAGGCATAGGGAAGTAATAAGTAGATGATGGGTTGCTAGAGTAACAGAAGCTTAAACCCTAGTTTATGCGTTGCTTCGTTAGGGGCTGATTTGGATCCATATGTTTAATGCTGTGGTTAGGTTTACCTTAATACTTCTTTTGTAGTTGCGGATGCTTGCAATAGGGGTTAATCATAAGTGGGATGCTTGTCCAAGTTAGGGCAGTACCCAAGCACCGGTCCACCCACATATCAAATTATCAAAGTACCGAATGCGAATCATATGAACGTGATGAAAACTAGCTTGACGATAATTCCCATGTGTCCTCGGAAGCTTCTTTCTCATTATTAGAAATTGTCCAGGCTTATCCTTTTCTACATAAAGGATTGGGCCACCTTGCTGCACTTTGTTTACTTTATTTACTTGTTACTCGTTACCATTTATCTTATCACAAAACTATTTATCACCTACAATTTCAGTGCTTGCAGAGAAAACCTTACTGAAAACCGCTTATCATTTCCTTCTGCTCCTCGTTGGGTTCAACACTCTTACTTATCGAAAGGACTACGATTGATCCCCTACACTTGTGGGTCATCAGTCGCCTCCATAAACGAGAAACATATCCTTAATCCTTTTCAGGTATTGCAGGATGTTCTTGACCGCTGTCCAGTGATCCACTCCCGGATTACTTTGGTACCTCCCTGCTAAACTAATAGCAAGGCACACATCAGGTCTGGTACACAACATTGCATACATGATAGAGCCTATGGATGAAGCATAGGGAACACCTTTCATTTTCTCTCTATCTTCTGCAGTGGTCGGGCATTGTGTCTGACTCGACTTCACACCTTGTAATACAGGCAAGAACCCTTTCTTTGCTTGATCCATTTTGAACTTCTTCAAAACTTTATCAAGGTATGTGCTTTGTGAAAGTCCAACTAAGAGTCTTGATATATCTCTATAGATCTTGATGCCCAATATATAAGCAGCTTCACCAAGGTCTTTCATTGAAAAACTTTTATTCAAGTATCCTTTTATGCTATCCAGAGATTCTATATCATCTCCAATCAACAATATGTCATCCACATATAATATTAGAAATGCTACAGAGCTCCCACTCACTTTCTTGTAAATACAGGCTTCTCGAAAAGTCAGTATAAAACCATATGCTTTGATCACACTATCAAAGCGTTTATTCCAACTCCGAGAGGCTTGCACTAGTTCATAAATGGATCGCTGGAGCTTGCACACTTTGTTAGCACCTTTCGGATCGACAAAACCTTCTGGTTGCATCATATACAACTCTTCTTCCAGAAATCCAATCAGGAATGCAGTTTTGACATCCACTTGCCAAATTTCATAATCATAAAATGCGGCAATTGCTAACATGATTCAGAAAGACTTTAGCATCGCTACGGGTGAGAAAGTCTCATCGTAGTCAACCCCTTGAACTTGTCAAGAACCTTTTGCAACAAGTCGAGCTTTGTAGAAAGTAATATTACCATCAGCGTCAGTCTTCTTCTTGAAGATCCATTTATTCTCAATGGCTTGCCGATCATCGGGCAAGTTAACCAAAGTCCACACTTAGTTCTCATACGTGGATCCCATCTCAGATTTCATGGCCTCAAGCCATTTTGCAGAATATGGGCTCATCATCGCTTCCTCATAGTTCGTAGGTTCGCCATGGTCAAGTAACATGACCTCTAGAATAGGATTACCATACCACTCTCGTGCGGATCTTACTCCGGTTGACCTACGAGGTTCGGTAGTAACTTGATCTGAAGTTTCATGATAAATATCATTAGCTTCCTCACTAATTGGTGTAGGTGTCACAGGAACCGGTTTCTGTGATGAACTACTTTCCAATAAGGGAGCAGGTACAGTCACCTCATCAAGTTGTACTTTCCTCCCACTCACTTCTTTCGAGAGAAACTCCTTCTCTAGAAAGGATCCATTCTTAGCAACGAATGTCTTGCCTTCGGGTCTGTGATAGAAGGTGTACCCAATAGTTTCCTTTGGGTATCCTATGAAGACACATTTCTCCGATTTGGGTCCGAGCTTATCAGGTTGAAGCTTTTTCACATAAGCATCGTAGCCCCAAACTTTAAGAAACGACAACTTTGGTTTCTTGCCAAACCACTATTTATCACCTACAATTTCAGTGCTTGCAGAGAAAACCTTACTGAAAACCGCTTATCATTTCCTTCTGCTCCTCGTTGGGTTCAACACTCTTACTTATCGAAAGGACTACGATTGATCCCCTACACTTGTGGGTCATCAGTCGCCTCCATAAACGAGAAACATATCCTTAATCCTTTTCAGGTATTGCAGGATGTTCTTGACCGCTGTCCAGTGATCCACTCCCGGATTACTTTGTTACCTCCCTGCTAAACTAATAGCAAGGCACACATCAGGTCTGGTACACAACATTGCATACATGATAGAGCCTATGGATGAAGCATAGGGAACACCTTTCATTTTCTCTCTATCTTCTGCAGTGGTCGGGCATTGTGTCTGACTCGACTTCACACCTTGTAATACAGGCAAGAACCCTTTCTTTGCTTGATCCATTTTGAACTTCTTCAAAACTTTATCAAGGTATGTGCTTTGTGAAAGTCCAACTAAGAGTCTTGATATATCTCTATAGATCTTGATGCCCAATATATAAGCAGCTTCACCAAGGTCTTTCATTGAAAAACTTTTATTCAAGTATCCTTTTATGCTATCCAGAGATTCTATATCATCTCCAATCAACAATATGTCATCCACATATAATATTAGAAATGCTACAGAGCTCCCACTCACTTTCTTGTAAATACAGTCTTCTCGAAAAGTCAGTATAAAACCATATGCTTTGATCACACTATCAAAGCGTTTATTCCAACTCCGAGAGGCTTGCACTAGTTCATAAATGGATCGCTGGAGCTTGCACACTTTGTTAGCACCTTTCGGATCGACAAAACCTTCTGGTTGCATCATATACAACTCTTCTTCCAGAAATCCAATCAGGAATGCAGTTTTGACATCCACTTGCCAAATTTCATAATCATAAAATGCGGCAATTGCTAACATGATTCAGAAAGACTTTAGCATCTCTACGGGTGAGAAAGTCTCATCGTAGTCAACCCCTTGAACTTGTCAAGAACCTTTTGCAACAAGTCGAGCTTTGTAGAAAGTAATATTACCATCAGCGTCAGTCTTCTTCTTGAAGATCCATTTATTCTCAATGGCTTGCCGATCATCGGGCAAGTTAACCAAAGTCCACACTTAGTTCTCATACGTGGATCCCATCTCAGATTTCATGGCCTCAAGCCATTTTGCAGAATATGGGCTCATCATCGCTTCCTCATAGTTCGTAGGTTCGCCATGGTCAAGTAACATGACCTCTAGAATAGGATTACCATACCACTCTCGTGCGGATCTTACTCCGGTTGACCTACGAGGTTCGGTAGTAACTTGATCTGAAGTTTCATGATAAATATCATTAGCTTCCTCACTAATTGGTGTAGGTGTCACAGGAACCGGTTTCTGTGATGAACTACTTTCCAATAAGGGAGCAGGTACAGTCACCTCATCAAGTTGTACTTTCCTCCCACTCACTTCTTTCGAGAGAAACTCCTTCTCTAGAAAGGATCCATTCTTAGCAACGAATGTCTTGCCTTCGGATCTGTGATAGAAGGTGTACCCAATAGTTTCCTTTGGGTATCCTATGAAGACACATTTCTCCGATTTGGGTCCGAGCTTATCAGGTTGAAGCTTTTTCACATAAGCATCGTAGCCCCAAACTTTAAGAAACGACAACTTTGGTTTCTTGCCAAACCACAGTTCATAAGGTGTCGTCTCAATGGATTTTGATGGTGCCCTATTTAACGTGAATGCAGCCGTCTCTAAAGCATAACCCCAAAATGATAGCAGTAAATCAGTAAGAGACATCATAGATCGCACCACATCTAGTAAAGTACGATTACGACGTTCGGACACATCATTACGTTGTGGTGTTCCGGGTGGCGTGAGTTGCGAAACTATTCCGCATTGTTTCCGATGTAGACCAAACTCGTAACTGAAATATTCTCCTGCACGATCAGATCGTAGAAACTTTATTTTCTTGTTACGATGATTTTCCACTTCACTCTGAAATTCCATGAACTTTTCAAATGTTCCAGACTTATGTTTCATTTAGATATACCCATAACTGCTCAAATCATCTGTGAAGGTGAGAAAATAATGATACCCACCGCGAGCCTCAATATTCATCGGACCACATACATCAGTATGTATGATTTCCAATAAATCTGTTGCTCGCTCTATTGTTCCAGAGAATGGCGTTTTAGTCATCTTGCCCATAAGGCATGGTTCGCAAGTACCAAGTGATTCATAATCAAGTGATTCCAAAAGTCCATCAGTATGGAGTTTCTTCATGCGCTTTACAGCAATATGACCCAAACGGCAGTGCCACAAATAAGTTTCACTATCATTATCAACTCTTCATCTTTTGGCTTCTACATTATGAATATGTGTATCACTAATATCGAGATTCAACAAAAATAGACCACTCTTCACGGGTGCATGATCATAAAAGATATTACTCATATAAATAGAACAACCATTATTCTCAGATTTAAATGAATAACCGTCTCACATCAAACAAGATCCAGATATAATGTTCATGCTTAACGCTGGCACCAAATAACAATTATTTAGGTCTAAAACTAATCTCGAAGGTAGATGTAGAGGTAGCGTGCCGACGGCGATCACATCAACTTTGGAACCATTTCCCACGCGCATCGTCACCTCGTCCTTAGCCAGTCTTCGCTTAATCCGTAGTCCCTATTTCGAGCTACAAATATTAGCAACAGAACCAGTATCAAATACCCAGGTGCTACTGCGAGCTCTGGTAAGCTACACATCAATAACATGTATATCACATATACCTTTGTTCACCTTGCCATCCTTCTTATCCGCCAAATACTTGGGGCAGTTCCGCTTCCAGTGACCAGTCTGCTTTCAGTAGAAGCACTCAGTCTCAGGCTTAGGTCCAGACTTGGGTTTCTTCTCTTGAGCAGCAACTTGTTTGCTGTTCTTCTTGAAGTCCCCCTTCTTATTCCCTTTACCCTTTTTCTTGAAACTGGTGGTCTTGTTGACCATCAACACTTGATGCTCCTTCTTGATTTCTACCTATGCAGCCTTTAGCATTGCGAAGAGCTCGGGAATTGTCTTGTTCATCCCTTGCATATTATAGTTCATCACGAAGCTCTTGTAGCTTGGTGGCAGTGATTGAAGAATTCTATCTATGACACTATCATCCGGAAGATTAACTCCTAGTTGAATCAAGTGATTGTTATACCCAGACATTTTGAGTATATGTTCACTGACAGAACTATTCTCTTCCATCTTACAGTTGTAGAACTTATTGGAGACTTCATATCTCTCAATCCGGGCATTTGCTTGAAATATTAACTTCAACTCCTGGAACATCTCATATGCTCCATGACGCTCAAAACGCCGTTGAAGTCTCGGTTCTAAGCCGTAAAGCATGGCACACTGAACTATCAAGTAGTCATCAGCTTTGCTCTGCCAAACATTCACAACGTCTGCAGTTGCATCTGCAGCAGGCCTGGCACCCAGCGGTGCTTCCAGGACATAATTCTTCTGTGCAGCAATGAGGATAATCCTCAAGTTACGGACCCAGTCCGTGTAATTACTACCATCATCTTTCAACTTTGCTTTCTCAAGGAACGCATTAAAATTCAACGGAACAACAGCACGGGCCATCTATCTACAACAACATAGACAAGCAAAATACTATGAGGTACTAAGTTCATGATAAATTTAAGTTCCATTAATCATATTACTAAAGAACTCCCACTTAGATAGACATCTCTATAATCATCTAAGTGATAACGTGATCCAAATCAACTAAACCATAACTGATCATCTCGTGAAATGGAGTAGTTTTCAATGGTGAACATAACTATGTTGAGAATATCTTCTATATGATTCACGCTCGAGCTTTCGGTCTCAGTGTTCTGAGGCCGTATCTGCATATGCTAGGCTCGTCAAGTTTAACCCGAGTATCTACGTGTGCAAAACTGGCTTGCACCCGTTGTAGATGAACGTAGAGCTTATCACACCCGATCATCACGTGGTGTCTCGGCACGATGAACTTTGGCAGTGGTGCATACTCAGGGAGAACACTTTTATCTTGAAATTTAGTGATAGATCATCTTATAATGCTACCGTCAATCAAAGCAAAATAAGATGCATATAGGATAAACATCACATGCAATCAATATAAGTGATATGATATGGCCATCATCATCTTGTGCTTGTGATCTCCATCTCCGAAGCACCGTCATGATCACCATCGTCACCGGCGCGACACCTTGATCTCCATCATAGCATCGTTGTCGTCTCGCCAACTATTGCTTCTACAACTATCGCTAGCGCTTAGTGATAAAGTAAAGCAATTATAGGACGATTGCATTGCATACAATAAAGCGACAACCATATGGCTCCTGCCAGTTGCCGATAACTCTGTTACAAAACATGATCATCTCATACAATAAAATTTAGCATCATGTCTTGACCATATCACATCACAACATGCCCTGCAAAAGCAAGTTAGACGTCATCTCCTTTGTTGTTGCAAGTTTTACGTGGCTGCTACGGGCTGAGCAAGAACCGTTCTTACCTACGCATCAAAATCACAACGATATTTCGTCAAGTTAGTGTTGTTTTAACCTTCTCAAGGACCGGGCGTAGCCATACTCGGTTCAACTAAAGTTGGAGAAACTGACACCCGCTAGCCACCTATGTGCAAAGCACATCGGTAGAACTATTCTCGCATAAGCGTACGCGTAATGTCGGTCCGGGCCGCTTCATCCAACAATACTGCCAAACCAAAGTATGACATGCTGGTAAGCAGTATGACCTGTATCGCCCACAACTCACTTGTGTTTCTACTCGTGCATATAACATCTACGCATAAACCTGGCTTTGATACCACTGTTGGGGAACGTAGTAATTTCAAAAAATTCCTACGCACACGCAAGATCATGGTGATGCATAGCAACTAGAGGGGAGAGTGTTGTCCATGTACCCGCGTACACCGAAAGCGGAAGCGTTAGCACAACGCGGTTGATGTAGTCGTACGTCTTCACGATCCGACCGATCCATGTAGCGAACGTACGGCACCTCCGAGTTCAGCACACGTTCAGCTCGATGATGTCCCACGAACTCCGATCCAGTAGAGCTTCACGGGAGAGTTCCGTCAGCACGACGGTGTGTTGACGGTGATGATGTTGCTACCGACGCAGGGCTTCGCCTAAGCACCGCTACGATATGACCGAGGTGGAATATGGTGGAGGGGGGCACCGCCCATGGCTGGGAGAGATCAACTTGTGTGTCTAGAGGTGCCCCTACCCCCGTATATAAAGGAGCAAGGGGGGAGAGGCGGCCGACCAAGGAGCGCGCGCCAAGGGGAGGAGTCCTACTCCCAATGGGAGTAGGACTCCTCCTTTCCTTGTTGGAGTAGGAGAAGGGAAGGAAGGGAGAGAGGAGGGGAAGGAAAAGGAGGGCGCCCCCCCTCCTTGTCCAATTCAGACTAGAGGGGGAGGGGGCGCATGGCTGCCCTAGCCGCCCCACCTCTTCTGCAACTAAGGCCCATTAGGCCCAATATACTCCCCGGGGGGTTCCGGTAACCCCCCCGGTACTCCGGTAAATGTCCGAAACCTCCCGAAACACTTCCGGTGTCCGAACATAGTCATCCAATATATCGATCTTTACGTCTCGACCATGTCAAGACTCCTCTTCATGTCCATGATCATATCCGGGACTCCGAACTACCTTCGGTACATCAAGACACAAAAACTCATAATACCGATCGTCACCAAACCTTAAGCGTGCGTACCCTACGGGTTCGAGAACTATGTAGACATGACCGAGACATGTCTCGTGTCAATAACCAATAGCGGAACCTTGATGCTCATATTGGCTCCCACATATTCTAGAGTATTCTAATAAATTCCAAATCATGTGTGTCTCTCCCAAAAGGTGTGTACAGCAAGGATGATTGTGGTAAACTAAAAAGAAAAGACTAATAGCATACAAGACGCTCCAAGCAAAACACATATCATGTGGTGAATAAAAATATAGCTCCAAGTAAAGTTACCGATAAACGAAGACGAAAGAGGGGATGCCCCGTGGTAAACTAAAAAGCAAAGACTAATATCATACAAGAGGCTCCAAGCAAAACACATATCATGTGGTGAATAAAAATATAGCTCCAAGAAAAGTTACCGATAAACGAAGACGAAAGAGGGGATGCCTTCCGGGGCATCCCCAAGCTTAGGCTTTTGGTTACCCTTGAATATCTTAGGGTTCCATGGGCATCCCCAAGCTTAGGCTCTTGCTACTCCTTATTCCATAGTCCATCAAATCTTTACCCAAAACATGAAACCTTCACAACACAAAGCTCAACAGGAAATCTCATAAGCTCCGTTAGTGCAAGAAAGAAAAACCACCACATAGCGTCTTCCCCGGCTCCGCGTCGTCCCCTTCCTAGGCCTCGCCGTCATCCACCGCCCTGGTGCTCTCGGCGCGGCTAGTCAACGTGGTCAAGGAATGTCTTCCATCAGACGTGGACTATACGTGGAGAGGCTGACAGCTGGGTCCACGGCAGCCACAAGGAAGTGCCTCCTTATTACGCGGAAAATAATTATTCCTCCACCTGACATCTGGGACCCACTGGATGGGCCACCAGTAGTTCGCGAAAAAAACGTTTCCCCCTGACTGCTGGGACCCACAGGTCGGGCCACCGTATTTCGTGAAAAAAACGTTCCCCCCGCTGTCAGCTCGGACCCACCGAAAGTGCCTCCTTATTACGCACAAAAAAACGAATACCCCCCTGCTATCTGGGACCAACCTTGGTGGGAGGCTAACTTGTGGGCCTACTAAGTTGACCGGGACGGAGGCCTTTGTCAACTTTAGTCAATATATGAACGATTCTAGCTCCAGTGACCGTACGATGTCCATCCAACGACCGTAGTGCTTCTTCAACCTCTGGTCTTCTTGCTCCAGCCGCCCAAAGCAGCGCCGGTCGTGCCACCTGCTCCTGCCGCCCGTGGCCGGCTGTGTTGCCGCGAGGCCTCACCGCCCCCTACTACTCCCACCGCTGCCAGGCCATCCCTCTATGCACCCACACCCCCTGTTATTCTGCGGCGACAGCAGCCTCACACCGCAGCCGAACGAGTGAACCCTCATACTCCTCTACGCGTGGGCATCCACTGCCGCGTCTTCCCCGGCTCCGCGTTGTCCCCTTCCTAGGCCTCACCGTCGTCCACCACCCTGGTGCTCTCGGCGCGGCGTGGTCAACATGGTCAAGGAATGGCTTCCATCGGACGTGGACTGTACGTGGAGAGGCTGACAGCTGGGTCCACGGCCGCAGCAAGGAAGTGCCTCCTTCTTACTCGCAAAATAATTATTCCTCCACCTGACAGCGGGGACCCACTGGACGGGCCACCGTATGTCACGAAAAAAATGTTTCCCCCTATCTGCTGGGACCCACCAGCTACATCTTCGCACGCAAGGAAGTGCGTCCGAAAAAAACGATTCGCCCCCCTGACTGCTGGGACCCACCAGCTACATCTTCGCACGCAAGGAAGTGCGTCCGGGCAAAAAAAAACCAAAACGATTCGCCCCCCTGACTGTTGGGACCCACCAGCTACATCTTCGCAGGCAAGGAAGTGCTTGACAGTCGGGACCCACCTGGTCGAAGCGTACGTAGCGTTGTCATTCTGGTCGCGAACGTGTACGTACATACTGGTCGTAGTAGAGGCGCGCACGTACACGTACGTACAGCTGCGAGGGTGCAAGAAAGAAAATACGGCCACGTACGTACATACGGGCAGGGTCTCGAACGCCTACTCGCGCATACGTATATGGCTGGGTCGGAACGGAGAAGTAGCGTCGTCGTCGTGTTCATGGGGAGGCAACGGAATGCGTCGTGTTCATCGGGAGGCAACGGAATGCGTGGGAGCCAACCGGCTGGGTCGGAACAGAATGCGTGGTCGTGTTCATCGGGAGGGCTTGGACGGAACAGGTGATGGAAACGAGGCCTGGCGTACTGCACAATGGAGGAAACAGCCTTGTGTTCGACCGGCCACGTTCGAAACGGGGTCCTGTTGATCGGGAGGGGCCTGGTGTACCACAAAACGGAGGAAACGGACCTCCTACGGTCCAAACGGGGGTCCTGTTCATCGGGAGGGGTGTGGCGTACCACAAAACGGACGAAACGGACTTGTGTTGGAGCGCTACGGTCGAAACGGGGGGGGGGGGGGGGGGGGGGGTGGCGTACCGCAAAACGGGACTCCACGGGATACTGTTCATCTCCACCGTCGACCTCCTCCAGCCTCCACGGGCTACCGTCGACCTCCTCCAGCCTCCACGGGCTCCTGTTCATCCAGCCTCCACCGCGCGCTACTCCACCGGCTACTGTTCAACCACCCCTCCACGGGCACCCTCCACCGTCTACTGTTCATCCAGCCCTCCACACCATGGGGTCCTGTTCAACCACCCCTCCACGGCCACCCCTCCACCGTCTACTGTTCATCCAGCCCTCCACACCACAGGGTCCTGTTCAACCACCCCTCCACGGCCACCCCTCCACCGTCTACTGTTCATCCAGCCCTCCACACCACGGGTTCCTGTTCATCCAGAGGCAACGCCACCGCTCACTGTTCATCCACCCCCCCCCCCCCCCCGCCCCCCCGCAACGCTCACTGTTCATCCAATCGATCGGCTTCAGTTAGCAGCAGTAGCAAAGGAATCGCTCCATCGGGTTCAGTTAACAGCCATCGATCGATCCCTCGGGTTCAATAACGCGTAGCCTGCAGTGCAATCGATCGGGTTCAGTTAGAGCCCAATGCCTCGCTCGGCTTCAGTTAGAGCCAATGCCTCGCACACACACGCGTACGTACGAGAGAAACGCGCATCGCTCCGCCCCCGACCTCCCACTGTAACCGGCAACTCCCCGAAATTTTCCTTCCCCTTGCTTCTACCACGGTTTTTTCGTCATGGACGGCCCAAAGAATGTCATGCAGCTGCGTCTCCGGCCCGCCCAGGACGAAAAGCCCATTTTCTGTCATGATTTTTTGTCATAGAAGTAGAGCCCACCACATCTATGATGATACCGGGTTTTGTCACAATTATCGTCATAGAAGTGTCATATGTATGACAGAAAAAAATTCGTTCAGCCCAAAATGTCACGGATGTGTCTTTTTTTTTGTAGTGGATGGGACTCTCCTTTGTGTGGAAGACAAGCTTGGCGATCCGGATATTGTATTTCCTTCTTTGTAACCGACTCCGTGTAAACCCTAGCCCCCTCCGGTGTCTATATAAACCAGAGGGTTTAGTCCTCTAGGGGACGATCACAATCATAATCATCATAGGCTAGCTTCTAGGGTTCAGCCTCTATGATCTCGTGGTAGATCAACTCTTGTAATACCCATATCATCAATATCAATCAAGCAGGAAGTAGGGTTTTACCTCCATCAAGAGGGCCCGAACCTGGGTAAACATTGTGTCCCTTGCCTCCTGTTACCATTAGCCTTAGACGCACAGATGGGGACCCCCTACCCGAGATCCACCGGTTTTGACACCGACACGGGCCCTCTTTAATAAATGTATAATCTCCCGTTTTCATTGCCTTTGGATGTCTCATGTCGCGGACTTCTCTTTGCAGGCCGACGAAACCCCGTGCACCTTATTGTACACCATCGGCAACCAGAAGGTGTACGTGGGGAAGGCGGCGATAATGGAGCCGAAGGAACCATTGTTCCACAGCCGGCCGATCCCCCCGGAAGTCTTCAAGGTTTCCGTGGCCAGTGTCAAACCGGGCCACACTAATTTGGCTCCTCTGGTACTAGTGGGGGATGACGACGAGACCTCACGGTATCTTGGTGATTGTTTTAATGGGTGGGTCCTGTTGTGGCCAAAGAGTCTGCTTCATCTGGAGGCGGCTGGGAGCACACCCACGAGCACACAGTTTTGTATGAACATCAACACCTCACCTACTCAATCAGTGTCGGCTATCATGCTGGGTGATAGCGGAGGGGGTGAGTGTCGGTGTAAAAACCGGCAGATCTCGGGTAGGGGGTCCCGAACTGTGCGTTTAGGCGGATGGTAACAGGAGACAAGGGACACGATGTTTTTACCCAAGTTCGGGCCCTCTCGGTGGAGGTAAAATCCTACTCCTGCTTGATTAATATTGATGATATGGGTAGTACAAGAGTAGATCTACCACGAGATCAGAGAGGCTAAACCCTAGAAGCTAGCCGATGTTATGATTGTTGTTCGTCCTACGGAATAAAACCCTCCGGTTTATATAGACACCGGAGAGGTCTAGGGTACACAGAGTCGGTTAAAATGGTAGGAGATCTACATATCCGTATCGCCAAGCTTGCCTTCCACGCCAAGGAAAGTCCCATCCGGACACGGGACGAAGTCTTCAATCTTGTATCTTCATAGTCTAGGAGTCCAGCCAAAGATGATAGTTCAGCTATCCGGACACCCCCTAGTCCAGGACTCCCTCAGTAGCCCCTGAACCAGGCTTCAATGACGACGAGTCCGACACGCATATTGTCTTCGGCATTGCAAGGCGGGTTCCTCCTCCAAATACTTCATAGAAGATTTTGAACACAAGGATAGTGTCCGGCTCTGCAAAATAAGTTCCACATACCACCGTGGAGAGAATAATATTTACACAAGTTCAATCTGCTGACGTATTTCGCGGCGTGACACCACACCACGGCCAGGCCTTTATTCGAATCGTTTTCATTGTTCCACCTCAGCGCGTTTAGCGAAGCGGGGTCCTTGGCACGTCTTGTCAAAGCAGAGATCGTGTCCCCCTTATTCCAGGATTCTCATCAATACGGGCGTGGGTAACCCAACCGCGCCATTGATTACGGCGCTTGGGAGATAAGCAAGTTTTACCAGGCTGGTGGGGACGCATAGTTTTGTCCGTCCATATAAGGGGATAAGGATCCACCTTTTTTACCTACGCCTTCTTCCTCCTTTGCTTATCCATTTCCGCACACTCGAGCTCCAGCGCCCAAGTGCACACATCTCGCCTCAACCTACCCCAGCCATGTCCGGAGCGGGAGACAAGTGGATGGCCTCCTCCGTCGCGGAGGGGCATATCAAGAGGCTGCGGAAGGCTGGATACTTGTCCAGCGACATCGCGCATCAGCTTCCCGACAAGGGGCAACTCATCCCCACCCCCGGGCTCCATGAGAGGGTGGTGTTCCTCACCCACTTCCTCCACGGACTAGGTTTTCCACTTCACCCATTTGTCTGGGGGCTCATGTTCTACTATGGCCTGGATTTCCACGATCTGGCCCCGAATTTCATCCTCAACATCTCGGCGTTCATCATCGTGTGCGAGGCCTTCCTCTGCATCCAACCCCACTTCGGCTTATGGCTGAAGACCTTCAATGTCAAGCCGAAGGTAGTGGGCGGCCGCCAAGAAGAGTGCGGAGGTGCCATGGTGGGCAAGATGCCCAACGTCCTATGGCTCGAGGGCTCCTTTGTGGAGACCATAAAGGGGTGGCAATCGGGGTGGTTCTACATCACCAAGCCGCGTGACCCTGACTGGGCAGCGGCCCCCGAATTCAAATCTGGCATCCCCACACGGCTCACCTCCTGGAAAGAGAAGGGCCTATCATGGGGTGATTCGGAGGAGCTGACCGGACTCCAATCCTGCGTCCAAACCTTGGTGAACAAGAAGCTCAAGCTTGCCAACGTAGTCCAGGTCATGCTCATCCGCCGGATCCTCCCGTGCCAACAACGGGCCTTCAACTTGTGAGAGTTTGATCCGGCACAGCACCAGACCTTGAGCAGGCTCTTCCACACTATGTACGAAGACACCTGGAAGGTGCTGTTGAAGGGCGCCGAGGCCCCCGCATCCGCTACCGAAGATCGCGGATTCAGCTCGCAGCGTCAAGCCGGCGAGGTAAGCTATTTTACCCTTTATGGGACGCTTGTGTTCATAGTTTGACTCTATGTGGGATCTAAACTCCCCTTACCTTTGACAGGCCTGGCAAAAGACGTCCGGGCAGGTTAACTATCCGGCTCCCTGGCTAGAAGACCCAGTGAATGCCCAATTATCGGGGCTACTGGCTCCGGCGCCTTACGTGGTGCCGGAGAAGAAGGCCAAGAAGAAGGCCACGGGAACTCGGAGGAGTTCCCGGCGCCAGGTGTTATCGGACTCATCGTTCGATGACTCCGAGGCGGACTACTCCCGTGAAGATGAGGAGGAGAAAAAAAGAGGCCTCTCCCCTAGCGGGGGGTGAGAAGAAAAGGAAGGCTTCCCCAGCAGGGGAGGCCGAAGGGTCCAAGAAGGGAAGGACCCTCCCCCCGGACTACTCCACCAACGCCGACGACGATGAAGAGGAGTGGCCACCATGGACTAAGCCCCTGGCGACTTCGTAAGTGTCCGGATACCAGAATAACTCATGGTGTTTCATTTGTTGCATAGAATCTCTTAACACCGAATATAACCCTGCAGCCCGCCCAAGGACGGGCTCGACGCTTCAACGAGCGGCTCCCTGGCGCCATCGGACGTGGATATCACTTCACGTCCGGCCGTCTCCTCTCCTCGCGCTGCGGATGAAGCCGAGGTGGGGTCCCAAAAGGGGCCTGGCCAGGAGGAGGAGGTTCCGGAGGTGCCGCAGGGCAACCTCCCGGACTTTGGGCACAAGGGGGGCCAACCCCTAAAGGGTTCTGAGTTCGGTTCTGGGCCGGACTCCGCACCGGAACCTTTAGTGGTTCCGGAGTCCGGCGGGCGGCCCCTTCGTAAGAAGGGCGAGACTGCGATGCCACTAACCTTCGTCCAACCGGAGGCACCGGATAATTTGCTGGAGGCGCTTAACGGCGCCTCCATCGACGAGGAGCACCGCACTGTTATGAGTGCGGTGATCCAGAAATTCAGTCCGCCAAGAGCGGGCTGACTGAAGCCTGTACCAGCCTTCTAACAGGCTTTGAGGTATGTAATTAAGATATGTAAAAATAGTACCGCGTAGACAGTAGCCCCTGATGCTCAGTTTGGTGTTCGGAAAGAAAAGCCGAACTGAGGATCTGAAAAGATATACGCAGGAGTCTAACATAAGTATGTCAATATGGGAATGCAGGCTGAGCTGCTGACCGCTGCCGCACTGACTGCGGAGGTCAATGCATTGAAGCAGAACCTCGAGCGGTCCGAGAACGAGCTCGGCCGCGCCAAGAAGCAGCTCGAGGACAAGGAAGGTAAGTAATACCTTATTAAAGTAATACCTTATAGAAAGGATTTGGTTGCAAAGAATGACAGGGATAACGTGAGTATTGCATGTTCTGCGAACGAGGTGGCGACCCTGAAAGAGGCGTTGTCCAAGGCCGAAAGCAATGCGGCTGCGGAGCGCACCGAGCGAGAGAAGCAGGAGGCGCGGGTGGCGGAGGTGCGGCAAGAGCTCCAGGTTCTCGTGGAAAAACACGAGAGGTTGGAGCGTGACTCGAAGACCTGAGAGTCCGAACTCGCCTCGGCTCTTGAGAGTGCCAAAGCCGCTAAGGCCGAAGCCCAAAAAGCCCTCCAGGAAATTGAGGCAATAAAGAAGATAGCGGCGGGTAAGGCATTCTTCATGCAAAGCAAGCACGTGAAAGTGAATTACTTGTTACTTACTCGAATCCGGAGCTATCCAGGAGCATTCGCAGATCTGCCCTGCAGTGTGTCCGACGCTGCCGCATTCTACCGGGCCGAGGAAGGGAGCTCGACGGAGAAGGTATTCTGGTCTAAGTATGCTGAGGCCAGACACCCGGTGCCCTTGAGCGACCAGCTGAAGCAGCTGGTCAAGCTCCATAAGGTGGCCGAACAGGCCATGAAGGGCCTCATAGCTCGGCTGTGGCAGAAGGAGGCCATGCCTGGGAGCTACTTTGGGCTAGTGCGACGACTAGTGGACGCCTTTCCATGGATTGAAGTCGTCAAGCGCTCCGTCTGCATTGAAGGTGCCCGTAGGGCCCTTGCCCGTGTTAAAGTGCACTGGGGCAAGATGGACGCTGAGAAGCTTGTGACGGACGCTCCACCGCCGGGCAGGGAGTATCGCAAGCCCGAGATGTATTATGAGAACGTCCTGAAGGGTGCCCGCCTTATAGCGGGTGAGTGCTCCAAAGATGTAATTTTTGAGTAGACTCGCATTAGTTATCCTGTGCGCTGAAAACTTCGTTCATATGCGCTAAGAAACGCTTGTTAATTTTCTATATTACCTTCTGTGCGGCCGTTTATCAAATTTGAGAGATGGCAAATCGTTGGCTTCAGCCCCCATGCCACGAGTGCTGGGGTGTTCGGGATAAACTTGAGCGCTCTTGTTCCCATTCTTGGGTCCTTCGAGGGAGGCGCTCAACACAACGAACGAGGCAACAGGACTTATAATGCTTGAACACTCCCACTTAGCCATAGAATTCTATAATTTTAAATTTTGGCGAAGCCCCTAGTGTTCGGAAGACCGAATTTGGGGCGCTATCCACGCCTGGGCCGGACAAAGCCGGCTCCTCGCTCTAATCGGCATAAGTCTTTAGGGACTCGAAAAAACCTCTCGAACAGCGACCGGCTCTCGCCCTATCATGACGGTCAGTTTTAGCTTTCTCCACTGAGGTGCTCAACCCAGCTCAACTGGGGCACAATCGCAGTGGTTCTCCTAGCGCTACCTTAGGCGATATAACGGAACGTAAGGTACCAAAACATGGGAGCCGGGCAAACCCAACTATTGACCCAAGACATGATTCGGAGCCGATGCATACAATGCTATAAGTTCGGGGTGCCGCACTTGTGAAAGTGTTCGGACTTATCACACCATGTTTTGGGAAACTTAAGCCCCTGGTGTATTTGGCCGTACCAAAGCGTACGGATGCAACATGTCATAAGTGAACATATATAGATAGAAAAAGTAATGCAGTAATAGGCAAAAAGCGATGCATTGTTTATTCAAAAAATACTGCAATGAAAGTAGAATGATGCAAATAGTGCGATAAGCAAGGGATGGGACTATTTAACATGTCCCCCTCCAGGGGTAGTATCGTGGATTTCTCACGGCAGATGTCCTTAGTGTCAGGACTTAGTCGCGAGGCCAACGCATCTATGTAGTAGCTTGAGAGGGGTTGATCGGGACGAGAGACGCGACACACAAAACAAGGATTTAGACAGCTTCGGGCCCCAGGAAACATCATCCGGAATAGCCCTACATGCTGTTTGTGTGTCGCGTCTCTCGTCCTGATCAACCCCTCTCAAGCTACTACATAGATGCGTTGGCCTCGCGACTAAGTCCTGACACTAAGGACATCTGCCGTGAGAAATCCACGACAGGTAGGCTGCGGGATGGTATGTAAAACAGGTATACTGCTCGTAATAGCGACCACCTGGACACTCGACGTAGCTTTTCTGCTTCCCTGGCTGTTGCATCGTGAGTTCGGCAATTCTACTACCGGACAGGGCTTATGGAAAACGGAGTCCTTAGAATAAGAAAAGGAAAAAAAAAGAATGACACAACTGGGAGCCCCTGGTGCGGTTGAGCCGCTCTTCGGGCATTTCGTAGTCGTGCCCCTACCCCTATGCCCATGGTATCTCCAGAGCGTAGTGATGTACGCGTGGTACTGGTCTCACGATTTCGTGAGGGCTGGGGTTGGGGCCGCATTGCTACGCGTGCTCAGAACGTGCCAGGCGGTCTTGTTGTAGGTTATTCCGGGCGCGCTTGACGGTGTCCGGCCGCTTAGTAGCCGGACTCGAGAATTGCCTTAAGAGGCTGCTTTGTACTTCCGCCGCGAGAGCCGCTGTATGCTCCTTCGTTCGGAGAGAGCGTTCGGTTTTTCCGTTGACCGTAATGACTCCTCGAGGGCGTGGCATCTTGAGCTTGAGGTATGCGTAGTGCGGCACCGCATTGAATTTGGCAAATGCGGTTCGTCCGAGCAGTGCATGATAGCCGCTGCGGAACGGGACTATGTCGAAGATTAACTCCTCGCTTCGGAAGTTATCAGGGGATCCGAAGACCACTTCAAGTGTAACTGAGCCTGTACAGTTGGCCTCTACACCTGGTATGACGCCTTTGAAGGTCGTCTTTGTGGGTTTAATCCTTGAGGGGTCTATGCCCATCTTGCGCACTGTATCCTGATAAAGCCAGTTCAGGCTGCTGCCGCCGTCCATCAGGACTCTAGTGAGCTGAAATCCGTCGATGATTGGGTCTAGGACCAATGCGGCGAATCCGCCATGGCAGATGCTAGTGGGGTGGTCCCTTTGATCAAAAGTGATCGGACAGGAGGACCACGGATTGAACTTTGGGGCGACTGGCTCCATCGCACATACGTCCCTAAGTGCACGCTTCCGCTCCCTTTTGGGTATGTGGGTTGCCACCGTCCGCACTTGTGGGGGGAAACCCTTCTGTCCTCTATTGTTCGGCGGCCGGGTCTCCTCCGTGTCTTCGCTATGCAGCCCCTTGTCATTGTTTTCGGCAGTTAACTTGCCTGCCTGCTTGAACACCCAACAATCCCTATTGGTGTGATTGGCTGGCTTTTCGGGGGTGCCGTGTATCTGGCACAAGCGATCGAGTATTCGGTCCAAATTGGACAGGCCCGGAGTATTTCTTTTGAATGGCTTTTTCCGCTGACCGGGTTTAGAGCCTCTGATTTCGGCGTTGACTGCTGTATCCTCAGTATTGTCGCCATTAATGCGGCGCTTGTGCTTGTGGCGACGCGACCTCCCGTTGGTGTCCTTGGTATCTAAATTACCAGGGCTCTTGGTCATGTTGTTACTACGAGCTAGCCAGCTATCCTCTCCCGCGCAGAAGCGGGTCATGAGTGTTGTGAGGGCTGCCATGGATTTTGGCTTTTCCTGTCCTAGGTGTCGGGCAAGCCACTCGTCGCGGATGTTATGTTTGAAGGGTGCAAGGGCCTCTGCATCCGGACAGTCGACGATTTGATTTTTCTTGGTTAGGAACCGTGTCCAGAATTGTCTGGCCGATTCTTCTGGCTGCTGAATTATGTGGCTTAGGTCATCGGCGTCTGGTGGTCGCACATAAGTGCCCTGGAATTTGTCGAGGAATGCGGCTTCCAGGTCTTCCCAACAACTGATTGACTCTGCTGGCAAGCTGTTAAGCCAATGTCGCTCTAGTCCTTTAAGCTTGAGTGGGAGGTATTTGATGGCATGTAGATCCTCACCGCGGGCCATGTGGATATGGAGGAGATAGTCCTCGATCCAGACCGCCGGATCTGTTGTGCCATCGTATGAGTCAATGTTTACGGGTTTGAAACCCTCAGGGATTTGATGATCCATCACTTCGTCTGTGAAGCATAGTGGGTGTGCGGCACCTCTGTATTGGGCTATATCACGACACAACTCAAATGAGCTTTGTCTACTATGTTCGGCCCGGCCGGGATTGCCATATCCAGCGTGACGGTTATCGTCACGTATTGTGGGGCGCCCACGCGATCCGTAGATCGATCTTGTTTGCCTTGCCTTGTCCTCGAGTATATCCCACAGGTCCATTTTCCCGCGCCTTGGTATTTTTTGAGCGGCGCCGGGGTGCGGCTTGAGTGTAGGGCCGAGAGGCCTCTCTGTCACGGCCACGAGGTGGCCGGTCGGCCGTATTATGCACTGGTGATGTAGGTTTAGGTGCTTCCTCCACTAGTCGGGGTAGCAGCCTGCGTTTTGGGTAGCTCTTGGAGGGGCGTTCGAGTTCATACTCTTCGGCCGCAAGGACTTCGGTCCATCTGTCGGCTAGCAAGTCTTGGTCAGCTCTAAGTTGTTGCTGCTTTTTCTTGAGGCTGCTTGCCGTGGCCATAAGCCTGTGTTTGAAACGCTCTTGTTCGACGGGATCCTCAGGCATGACAAATTTGTCGTCGTCCAGGCTTGCCTCGTCTTCGGAGGGAGGCATATAATTATCGTCCTCTACCTCTTTGTCTGCCGCTCTCTCATGAGGGCTGGCTTCTCCATCCTCCTACGCTGAATCCTGCTGGAGGGGGTTGTCTTCGGCACTGTCCGGGGTGTTATTGTCTCCGGTGCCGGAATCTCCATTTTGCGGTGGCGGGATTTAGAGAGGCGCCGCTCACGCCGGCGCTTAGGCTGTTTCTTGGAGGGGTCATCCTCCGTTGTTCCATCGCCATTCCCATCCTTTGGGATGTCCACCATGTATATGTCGTATGACGAGGTGGCCTTCCAGTGCCCTGTAGGCCCTGTATGACGAGGTGGCCTTCCAGTGTCGTCTCCTGCATCATCGTCCATACTGTCGATGTCTTCGGAGTCGAAGTCTAGCATGTCGGTTAAGTCATCGACAGTGGCTACAAAGTGGGTGGTGGGTGGGCTTTGAGTTTCTTCATCGTCCGCATCACAACCGTCCTGACCATAATCCGACCAGGGCTCTCCTGATAAAGAGAGAAACTTTAGCGAATTCAGGATGTCGCCAAAGGGCGAGTGCTGAAAGATGTCCGCAGCGGTGAACTCCATGATCGGCGCCCAATCGGATTCGATTGGCAGGGGCGCGGAAAGTTCGGAGTCTGGAGGGGAGTCCGGCACCTTGGAGTCACGAGCTTCACAAAGGACAGGGTTGGTATTCTGCTCTATCGCCGTAGAGGTAGCAGCCCCCGAGGTGGTGTCCAGCCACTCGTCCTTGATCGGCGCAGTCGGCTCTGAGCTAAGGGTCGGAGCGGACACTTGTGCGGCCTCTAGGGCACTGTCCGGCAGCAGAGCTAGATCATGCCCATCGTGACAGTGCGGCGCGCTTGGCTGTGGCTCGAACCCGTCGAAGATCAAGTCTCCGCGGACGTCAGCCGTATAGTTCAAACTTCCAAATCTGACTTGATGGCCAGGGCGTAGCTTTCAATCTGCTCCAGATGGCCAAGCGAGTTGGCCCGCAGTGCAAAGCCGCCGAATACAAAGATCTGTCGGGGAGAAAAATCTCGCCCTGGACCGCGTTGTTGTTGATGATCGAAGGAGCCATCGGGCCTAAAGGTGACGACACAGAGGAACTCTCAATGAAAGCACCAATGTCGGTGTCAAAACCGGCGGATCTCGGGTAGGGGGTCCCGAACTATGCGTCTAGGCGGATGGTAACAGGAGACAAGGGACACGATGTTTTTACCCAGGTTCAGGCCCTCTCGGTGGAGGTAAAACCGTACTCCTGCTTGATTAATATTGATGATATGGGTAGTACAAGAGTAGATCTACCACGAGATCAGAGAGGCTAAACCCTAGAAGCTAGCCTATGGTATGATTGTTGTTCGTCCTACGGACTAAAACCCTCCGGTTTATATAGACACCGGAGAGGGCTAGGGTTACACAGAGTCAGTTACAATGGTAGGAGATCTACATATCCGTATCGCCAAGCTTGCCTTCCACGGCAAGGAAAGTCCCATCCGGACACGGGACGAAGTCTTCAATCTTGTATCTTCATAGTCTAGGAGTCCGGCCAAAGATAATAGTTCGGCTATCCGGACACCCCCTAGTCCAGGACTCCCTCAGTGAGGAAGAGGCTCCATTAGTCGTTGGTGATGTCGCCATAGATTAGGATGAGGATGACGATGACACTCAACAATATGTCAATACTGGCGCCTACTTAGGGTTTGAGCGTCATGAGTCAATGCCTGAATTGTCGTCTCCGGAGTCTGAACGTATTATGGACAACCTTCCAGTACCAAAGAAGTCTAGGAAGAGACCGAGGAAAGGCAAAAGACCTGATTCTATGATCCAGCCGCCTCAGCAGCCTCGGGTTCAAGACCATATAGATATCCCTGGTGCGGCAAAATGACATATCGCCGGTGAACCAATCCTACATGGCGAAATTCGGCGATGTAAGGAGACTTCATGAAGATGTGTTGTGGAGAGAGAAAGGCCTCATCGCCTTGAAAAATCCAGGATACCCACTCTACGTGGTTAACGTGCCGCAGCAATTGTCGTACGTCAACACATTCCCTGCGAACAAGTTCTTCCTTCGATTTGATTACATCTTTGACATGTATCATGGCAAGAAGCTGGATTTTACGATTGTCCGCCTTTATTCCTTGCACATGAACTACCTCATCGGGGTTGAGCAGATACCTTTTATCTGTGATGCTGACCCGTACTTCATGCACGAGAGCTTCTTGGCAGTCTGCGCAAAGCACCAAGAATTCGCGAGGGAGTACCTCGTCAATTTCATGCTCGCCAATAAGGACAAGGAGGCGATTCTCGTGCCTTATCATCCCCTGTAAGTCATCCGCGTGGATATCCTTCCTTCGATTTCAATCATTCATTTGCACGGTGGAGGCTAATTAATTTGAGGTGTACTTATTTTGCGCAGCGGCGGGCGCGCCGTCCTCATCATCCTCTACCCCCGATACTCCCACGCACTTTACTTGGACTCATTGAAGAACATTACCAAAAAGTATTACACCCACATCAAGTCTATTCTCGACAGTGCTATCTTTTACTGTGGCAAAGGGGGTGGAGAGGTCAACGACAAGAAGACAAGGCACGGCAGGCCCGCCTTCAGCCATAAGACCGACTTCTGCTGCATCCAGCAACCGAGTGATTCTCGTAATTATGGATTCTATGTCCTACACCACATGCTGGAGTACAGGCGGGATCACCAGAAACTTTGCATGTCACCTAAATCCGGTGATGCCCATATTCTGCAGTGGGCAAAGCACATAGGAGATATCGAGGATCATCGACTTCGAGCTGAGTTCTATCACATCCAACGCGAACTTGCCCAAATCATCATGAAGGAGGTCCTCGAAAAAACAGGGATGTTCTACGAAGAAGGAGAAATGTCGCGGGAAGACGTCCGAACATGCGTAGCCTCTCAGCTTCTTGACATGAAGCCTTTCACCTAGCTCAGGGACTTTCTCCCTGACATGGATGGATGGCATGACATGTTGGAGTGATTGTTGATATATGACAATGTGTGTCTGTTTAGTCCATACTTTTTGTATGACAAAACTTTGAGTTATGAACGGCGAAACTTTAGTTGTGATGTAATTAAACCGTCCTCCTCCTTGACTAGCGAAGATCACTCTAGTTAGGGCATTTTGGGTACGATGAACTTTGTTATTTATGCTTATGATATGTTGCTTCTATTTTTGCCAAGTCTGTCTCTTTCTGTTGCTCAACTATATATGTTGCATATCATTGACTCACGTGACGATGCAGGTGCATAGATCATCGATGGTGAAGAAGTGCTACGCCAGGAGTATACGACGAGTGGTCGGAGTGTCAGGCCCAGGTGTACCAGTTTTCGGTTTCCGAGCGACAGCCAGTAGTTAGTTTAGGTTCACGCTAATGCGAGAGAGGGATACGAACTCATGTACTTCATAGTTCCGCTCTCACTCATAGTGTAGCTCTTCTCGTCTATATCATTGTTTAGATGGATGACGATGTAGTTGCAAGTAATCGAGACTTGTATCGCTATTTTCGAGATGATGACGAGAGACCACTTTGTGTTGGATGATGATTATGACAATGACATGATTTGATGAGACTATTTGTATGTATATGCTTTGATTACATTTGTATGTGTATGATATGCTAAAGATTATTGTATAAAGCCTATTCAAATACAAAACAAATATGCATAAAAAGACAGAAACTAATAAAACTAGCAGTAGAGAGGGGAACAAAGTTAGTAGTAGCGCTCCCTTACCAGTAGCGCTTGCTTCTAACAAGCGCTGCAGATATTAGCAGCAATGCTCTTAGCTAAAGCGCGCTACTGCTAGCTATGTATAGCAGTAGCGTGGGACGATAGGTGCTACTGCTACACGTTAGCTGGAGCGCCTTATCAGTAGTGCGACCTCCCGCACTACTGATAGGCAAAATACCCGTGCTACTGCTAGGGTTTTCCCTAGTAGTGATCCAACGGTCCAACTTTGAAGTGGTCCTTGATGAGGCTGATGAATTCGTGACGCTAGAAGATAAAGATCCGCGTGATCTATACCGGAGGGTGACAACTCTTGCGGTTGCTCTCCAAGACCATGGGAGCAAGGATACGGATGACAATTGGATCAAGCGCAAGTTTCTCAAGGCCATCATGCCATTCAACAAGTGTCCCTATATCATCAATTCCTCTACCTTGCATGCGTACATCATCCATGTCTATGCCATCCTTACCTGCATCCTCATTATCATTATCATTATCATCCATGCACATACCATCCATTCCATTGGGGTCCATTGATGTCTACTACGCAACCTTCTCCTTGTAGACGTTGTTGGGCCTCCAAGTGCAGAGGTTTATAGGACAGAAGCAAATTTCCCTCAAGTGGATGACCTAAGGTTTATCATGCCGTGGGAGGCGTAGGATGAAGATGGTCTCTCTCAACAACCCTGCAACCAAATAACAAAGAGTCTCTTGTGTCCCCAAGACACCCAATACAATGGCAAATTGTATAGGTGCACTAGTTCGGCGAAGAGATGGTGATACAAGTGCAATATGGATGGTAGATATAGGTTTTTGTAATCTGAAATTATAAAAACAGGAAGGTAACTAATGTTAAAAGTGAGCATAAACGGCATTGCAATGCTAGGAAACAAGGCCTAAGGTTCATACTTTCACTAGTGCAAGTTCTCTCAACAATAATAACATAATTAGATCAGATAACAATCCCTCAACATGCAACAAAGAGTCACTCCAAAGTCACTAATAGTGGAGAACAAACGAAGAGATTATTGTAGGGTACGAAACCACGTTATCCTTTCTGGTTGATCTATTCAAGAGTCCGTAGTAAAATAACACGAAGCTATTCTTTCCGTTCGATCTATCATAGACTTCGTACTATAATAACACCTTAAGACACACATCAACCAAAACCCTAATGTCACCTAGATACTCCATTGTCACCTCAAGTATCCGTGGGCATGATTATACGATATGCATCACACAACCTCAGATTCATCTATTCAACCAACACAAAGAACTTCAAAGAGCACCCCCAAAGTTTCTACTGGAGAGTCAAGACGAAAATGTGTGCCAACCCCTATGCATAAGTTCATTGAACCCGCAAGTTGATCACCGAAAAATACATCAAGTAGATCACGTGAATCCATTGTCACCACAGATAAGCACGGCAAGACATACATCAAGTGTTCTCAAATCCTTAAAGACTCAATCCGACAAGACAACTTCAAGGGGAAAACTCAATTCATCATAAGAGAGTAGAGGGGGAGAAACATCACAAGATCCAACTATAATAGCAAAGCTCGCGATACATCAAGATCGTGCCAAATCAAGAACACGAGAGAGAGAGAGAGAGAGAGAGAGAGAGAGAGAGAGAGAGATCAAACACGTAGCTACTAGTACATACCCTCAGCCCCGAGGGTGAACTACTCCATCCTCGTCATGGAGAGCCCCGGGATGATGAAGATGGCCACCGGTGAGGGGTCCCCCCTCCGGCAGGGTGCCGAAACAGGGTCCCGATTGGTTTTTGGGGGCTATAGATGCTTGCGGTGGCGGAACTCCCGATCTATTGTGTTCCCCAAAGTTTTTAGGGTATATGGACATATATAGGCGAAATAAGTCGGTCAGGGGAGCCACAAGGGGGCCACGAGGGTGGGGGCGCACCCAGGGATAGGGGGCGCCTCCCTGCCTCGTGGCTTCCTTGTTGCTTCCCTTACGTGTAATCCAAGTCTCCTGGATTGCTTCCGTTCAAAAATAACTTTCCCGAAGGTTTCATTCCATTTGGACTCCGTTTGATATTCCTTTTCTTCGACACACTAAAATAGGCAAGAAAACAACAATTTGGGTTGGGCCTCCAGTTAATAGGTTAGTCCCAAAAATAATATAAAAGTGCTTAGTAAAGCCCATAAACATCCAAAACATAAAATATAATAGCATGAATACTTCATAAATTATAGATACGTTGGAGACGTATCAGCATCCCCAAGCTTAATTCCTGCTCGTCCTCGAGTAGGTAAATGATAAAAGAAATAATTTATGAAGTGTGAATGCTAGCTGGTGCATAAGTTTGATCAATGACAATTTCAATCCCATTTTCTAGCATCATTATATAATAGTAGCGCATCTCATAAAAAATCTTATGATCATGTAACAAGCTATTCAAATGTTAAAGCATAGACCAAAAACTTTCTTGAAAACTGGCAAACTATGTTCTCAGTCATCAAACGGTTGCAATTCATCTTATTTTCAGGAAGGGTCTATGTAAGAGCTTTGATTTAGCAAATCCCACATACTCAACTATCATATAGTCTTCCATGATTGCTACCACTCAAAGCATATTTTTAGAACAAATAGCATCCATCAAACACAGAGAAAGATAGGGGCTTAATGTTTCGCCTCCCAACTTACTTATCATAGAGATAATTGTCAACAATAATAATTCATGATCAAATATATTTGAATGGCCATATATGCTTAGATCTTTCCCCATCACATGATGCTTGCCAACTAAAGAGTAGGTCGGAATGAGAAGGAATACTACTGACTCTTGCATAAAAGTAAAAGATAGACCCTTCGCAGAGGGGAGCAGGGATTTGCAGAGGTGCCAGAGCTCGATTTTGAAATAGAGATAAATAATACTTTAAGTGGTATACTTTCATTGTCAACATAACGACTGAGGGTTCCCAGTTTCTTCCATACTAAATACATTATAGGCGGTTCCCAAACAGAATGGTAAAGTTTTTACTCCCCCTCCACCAACAATCATCAATCCATGGCTTCCCTGAAACAACGGGTGCCTCCAACTAACAACAATCCTAGGGGAGTTTTGTTTGCAATTATTTTTGATTTGATTTTGATCTTTTGATCATGGGACTGGGCATTCCAGTTACCAGCCATTTTTCTCGTGAATGATGAGCGGAGTCCACTCATCGTGAGAATAACCCACCTAGCATGGAAGATACTAACAGTTCCTAGTCGCTACATGAGCGATTTGGGCATACAAAACAGATTATTATTTGAAGGTTTAGAGTTTGGCACATGCAAATTTACTTGGAACGGCAGGTAAATACCGCATATAGGTAGATATGATGGACACTCATGGAAGAAACTTGGTTCAAGGGATTTGGATGCACAAGCAGTATTCCCGCTTAGTACAGATATTTTGGCTAGCAAAGGATTCTAAATAGAAAGCACCACATGTTGGAGGATCTATAACAATATAACTTCTATACAAATATACCCAAGCATAACTCATTATGTTGTCTTCCTTGTCCAACTTAAACTAATTTGCTCAGGTTTGAAAATAATTAATGGGGCTCACAATCATAGAAGATGTCCAAGATAGTATATTTATATGTGAAATCTCTGTTCCTTCAATATTCTTTCATGAATTGTTCAGGTGACCAATACTATGTTTCTTAACTCTCAATAAATTTTACCACTTCTACTTCTTAGATGTGAAGTCATTACTCCCCATGGGGTAAGAATATGAAACATATATAATTTCATATTTATGATATTCAAATCATTCAACCATTTACTCATAGGATATAAGTGAAGCACACGAGTAAATAACAAACTACTCCAAAAAGATATAAGTGAAGATCAATGGGTACTTAAATAATTACGTAGCTATGTGAAGAATCTCTCTCATTTAAGAATTTCAGATCTTGGTATTTTATTCAAACAGCAAGCAAAACAAAAGAAAATAAAATGACGCTCCAAGAAAAACACATATCATGTGGTGAATAAAAATATAGCTCCAAGTAAAGTTACCGATGAACGAAGACAAAAGAGGGGATGCCATCCGGGGCATCCCCAAGCTTAGGCTCCTTGTTGTCCTTGAATATTACCTTGGGGTGCCTTGGGCATCCCCAAGCTTAGGCTCTTTCCACTCCTTATTCCATAGTCCATCGAATCTTTACCCAAAACTTGAAAACTTCACAACACAAAACTTAGCAGAAAACTCGTAAGCTCTGTTAGTGTAAGAAAATAAATCATCACTTAGTTACTGTTGTGAACTCATTCTAAATTCATATTGGTGTAATATATACTGTATTCCAACTTCTCTATGGTTCATACCCTCTGATACTACTCATAGATTCATCAAAATAAGCAAACAACACATAGAAAACAGAATCTATCAAAAACAGAACAGTCTGTAGTAATCTGTATCATTCGAATACTTATGTAACTCCAAAAATCCTACACAATTAGGAAATCCTGAGTAATTTGTGTACCAATCCATAGCAAAAACAATAAGATCAAAATCACGTTTCTGTGAATTATAAAAACTAATTTACTGGGCGCAAAAGTTTCTGATTTTCAGCAGGATCAACACAACTATCACCGCAAGCTATCCTAAAGGTCTTACTTGGCACTTTATTGAAACAAAAGCTATAGAACATGATTACTACAGTAGCATAATCATATGGACACACAAAACAGTAAGGGTAAATATTGGGTTGTCTCCCAACAAGCGCTTTTCTTTAATGCCTTTCTAGCTAGGCATGATGATGACAATGATGCTCACATAAAAGATAAGAATTGAAACATAACGGGAGCATCATGAAGCATATTACTAGCACATTTAAGCCTAACCCACTTCCTATGCATAGGGATTTTGTGAGAAAACAACCTACGGGAACAAGAATCAACTAGCATAGGAAGGTAAAACAAACATAGCTTCAAGATTTTCAACACATAGAGAGGAAACTTGATATCATTGCAACTCCTACAAGCATATATTCGTCCCTCATAATAATTTTCAGTAGCATCACAAATGAATTCAACAATATAACCAGCACATAAAGCATTATTTTCATGATCTATTTGCATAGAAATTTTACTTCTCTCCACATAAGCAATTTTATTCTCATCAATGGTAGTGGGAGTAAACTCCACAAAATGACTATCATGTGAAGCATAATCCAATTGAAAATTAAAATCAAGATGACAAGTTTCATGGTTATCTTTATTCATTATAGCATACATGTCATCACAATAATCATCATAAATAGGAGGCATGCTTTCATCATAATAAATATGCTCATCAAAACTTGGGGCAAAAAAATATCATCTTCATCAAACATAGCATCCCCAAGCTTGTGGCTTTGCATATCATTAGCATCATGGGTATTCAAAGAATTCATACTAACAACATTGCAATCATGCTCATCATTAAGATATTTTATGCCAAGCATTCTATGTAATTCTTCTTCTAGTACTTGAGCACAATTTTCCTTCCCATCATTTTCACAAAAGACATTAAAAAGATGAAGCATATGAGGCACTCTCAATTCCATTTTTTTGTAGTTTTCTTTTATAGACTAAACTAGTGATAAAACAAGAAACTAAAAGATTCTATTGCAAGATCTAAAGATATACCTTCAAGCACTCACCTCCCCGGCAACAGCGCCAGAAAAGAGCTTGATGTCTACTATGCAACCTTCTCCTTGTAGACGTTGTTGGGCCTCCAAGTGCAGAGGTTTGTAGGACAGTAGCAAATTTCCCTCAAGTGGATGACCTAAGGTTTATCAATCCGTGGGAGGCATAGGATGAAGATGGTCTCTCTCAACAACCCTGCAACCAAATAACAAAGAGTCTCTTGTGTCCCCAACACACCCAATACAATGGCAAATTGTATAGGTGCACTAGTTCGGCGAAGAGATGGTGATACAAGTGCAATATGGATGGTAGATATAGGTTTTTGTAATCTGAAATTATAAAAACAGCATGGTAACTAATGATAAAAGTGAGCATAAACGGTATTGCAATGCTAGGAAACAAGGCCTAAGGTTCATACTTTCACTAGTAAAAGTTCTCTCAACAATAATAACATAATTAGATCATATGACAATCCCTCAACATGCAACAAAGAGTCACTCCAAAGTCACTAATAGCGGAGAACAAACGAAGAGATTATTGTAGGGTACGAAACCACCTCAAAGTTATCCTTTCTGATCGATCTATTCTAGAGTCCATAGTAAAATAACACGAAGCTATTCTTTCCGTTCGATCTATCATAGAGTTCGTACTAGAATAACACCTTAACACACACATAAACTAAAACCCTAATGTCACCTAGATACTCCATTGTCACCTCAAGTATCCGTGGGCATGATTATACGATATGCATCACACAATCTCAGATTCTTCTATTCAACCAACACAAAGAACTTCAAAGAGCGCCCCAAAGTTTCTACCAGAGAGTCAAGACGAAAACGTGTGCCAACCCCTATGCATAAGTTCATTGAACCCGCAAGTTGATCACCAAAACATACATCAAGTAGATCATGTGAATATCCCATTGTCACCACAGATAAGCACGGCAAGACATACATCAAGTCTTCTCAAATCTTTAAAGACTCAATCCCACAAGACAACTTCAAGGGGAAAACTCAATTCATCACAAGAGAGTAGAGGGGGAGAAACATCATAAGATCCAACTATAATAGCAAAGCTCGCGATACATCAAGATTGTGCCAAATCAAGAACGAGAGAGAGAGAGAGAGAGAGAGAGAGAGAGAGAGATCAAACACATAGCTACTGGTACATACCCTCAGCCCCGAGGGTGAACTACCCCCTCCTCATCATGGAGAGCGCCGGGATGATGAAGATGTTGGGGAACGTAGTAATTTCAAAAAAGTTCCTACGCACACGCAAGATCATGGTGATGAATAGCAATGAGAGGAGAGAGTGTTGTCCACGTACCCTCGTAGACCGAAAGCGCAAGCGTTAGCACAACGCGGTTGATGTAGTTGTACGTCTTCACGATCCGACCGATCAAGTACCGAACGTACGACACCTCTGAGTTCAGCACACGTTCAGCTAAATGACGTCCCTCGAACTCCGATCCAGCCGAGCGTTGATGGAGAGTTCCGTCAGCACGACGATGTGGTGACGATGATGATGTTCTATCGATGCAGGGATTCTCCTAAGCACCACTACGATATTATCGAGGTGGATTATGGTGGAGGGGGGCACCGCACACGGCTAAGAGATCCAAGGGATCAATTGTTGTGTCTAGAGGTGCCCCCTGCCCTCGTATATAAAGGATCAAGGGAGATGGGGCAGCCGGCCAGGAGGAGGCGCGCCAGGGAGGAGTCCTACTCCCACCAAGAGTAGGACTCCCTCCCTTCCTAGTTGGAGTAGGAGGGGGAAGGAAGGAAGAAAGGAAAGGAAGGAAAGGGGGGCGCTGCCCCCCCCCTCTCCTTGTCCTATTCGGACTAGGGGGGAGGGGACGCGCGGCCTGCCCTAGCCGCCCCTCCTCTTCTCCCCTTAGGGCCCATGAGGCCCATTAACCCCCCGGGGGGTTCCGGTAACCCCCCGGTACTCCCGTATATGCCCGAAACCACCCAAAACTATTCCGGTGTCCAAACATAGTCATCCAATATATCGATATTTACGTCTTGACCATTTTGAGACTCCTCGTCAAGTCCGTGATCATATCCGGGACTCCAAACTACCTTCGGTACATCAAAACATACAAACTCATAATATAACTGTCATCTAACTTTAAGCGTGCGGACCCTACGGGTTCGAGAACTATGTAGACATGACCGAGACATGTCTCCGGTCAATAACCAATAGCGGAACCTGGATGCTCATATTGGTTCCTACATATTCTACGAAGATCTTTATCGGTCAAACTGCATAACAACATATGTTGTTCCCTTTGTCATCGGTATGTTACTTGCCCGAGATTCAAACGTCAGTATCTCAATACCTAGTTCAATCTCGTTACCGGCAAGTCTCTTTACTCGTTATGTAATGCATCATCCCACAACTAACTCATTAGCTATATTGCTTGTAAGGCTTATAGTGATGTACATTACCAAGAGGGCCCAGAGATACCTCTCCGACAATCGGAGTGACAAATCCTAATCTCGAAATATGCCAACTCAACATGTACCTTCGGAGACACCTGTAGGGCTCCTTTATAATCACCCAGTTACTTTGTGATGTTTGGTAGCACACAAAGTGTTCCTCCGGTAAACGGGAGTTGCACAATCTCATAGTTGTAGGAACATGTATAAGTCATGAAGAAAGCAATAGCAACATACTAAACGATCAAGTGCTAAGCTAACGAAATGGGTCAAGTCAATCACATCATTCTCGTAATGATGTGATTCCATTAATCAAATGACAACTCATGTCCATGGTTAGGAAACACAACCATCTTTGATCAACGAGCTAGTCAAGTAGAGGCATACTAGTGACACTATGTTTGTCTATGTATTCACACATGTATTATGTTTCCGGTTAATGCAATTCTACCATGAATAATAAACATTTATCATGATATAAGGAAATAAATAATAACTTTATTATTGCCTCTAGGGCATATTTCCTTTAGTCTCCCACTTGCACTAGAGTCAATAATCTAGATTGCACAGTAATGATTCTAACACCCATGGAGCCTTGGTGTTGATCATGTTTTGCTCGTGGAAGAGGCTTAGTCAACGGGTCTGCAACATTCAGATCCGTATGTATCTTGCAAATCTCTATGTCTCCCACCTGGACTTGGTCCCGGATGGAATTGAAGCATCTCTTGATGTGCTTGGTTCTCTTGTGAAATCTGGATTCCTTTGCCAAGGCAATTGCCCCAGTATTGGCACAAAAGATTTTCATTGGACCCGCTGCACTAGGTATGACACCTAGATCGGATATGAACTCCTTCATCCAGACTCCTTCATTTGCTGCTTCCGAAGCAGCTATGTACTCTGCTTCACATGTAGATCCCGCCATGACGCTTTGTTTAGAACTGCACCAGCTGATAGCTCCACCGTTCAATATAAACACGTATCGTTTGCGATTTAGAATCTTCCGGATCAGTGTCAAAGCTTGCATCGACGTAACCATTTACGACTAGCTCTTTGTCACCTCCATAAACGAGAAACATATCCTTAGTCCTTTTCAGGTATTTCAGGATATTCTTGACCGATGTCCAGTGATCCACTCCTAGATTACTTTGGTACCTCCCTGCTAAACTTATTGCTAAGCATACATCAGGTCTGGTACACAGCATTGCATACATGATAGAGCCTATGGCTGAAGCATAGGGAACATCTTTCATTTTCTCTCTATCGTCTACTGTGGTCGGGCATTGAGTCTGACTCAACTTCACACCTTGTAATATAGGCAAGAACCCTTTCTTTGCTTGATCCATTTTTAACTTTTTCAAAACTTAATCAAGGTATGTGCTTTGTGAAAGTCCAATTAAGCGTCTTGATCTATCTCTATAGATCTTGATGCCCAATATATAAGCAACTTCACTGAGGTCTTTCATTGAAAAACTTTTATTCAAGTATCCTTTTATGCTATCCAGAAATTCTACATTTCCAATCAACAATATGTCGTCTACATATAATATCAGAAATGCTACAGAGCTCCCACTCACTTTCTTGTAAATACAGGCTTCTCCAAAAGTCTGCATAAAACCATATGCTTTGATCACACTATCAAAGCATTAATTCCAACTCCGAGAGGCTTGCAACAGTCCATAAATGGATCGCTGGAGCTTGCACACTTTGTTAGCACCTTTTGGATCGACAAAACCTTCTGGTTGCATCATATACAACTCTTCTTCTCGAAATCCATTCAGGAATGCAGTTTTGACATCCATTTGCCATATTTCATAATCATAAAATGCGGCAATTGCTAACATGATTCGGACAGACTTAAGCATCGTTACGGGTGAGAAAGTCTCATCGTAGTCAACCCCTTGAACTTGTAAAAAACCTTTCGCAACAAGTCGAGCTATGTAGACAGTAACATTACCATCAGCGTCAGTCTTCTTCTTGAAGATCCATTTATTCTCGATGGCTTGCCGATCATCGGGCAAGTCAACCAAAGTCCATACTTTGTTCTCATACATGGATCCCATCTCAGATTTCATGGCCTCAAGCTATTTTGCGGAATCTGGGCTCATCATCGCTTCCTCATAGTTCGTAGGTTCGCCATGGTCAAGTAACATGACCTCCAGAATAGGATTACCGTGCCACTCTGGTGCGGATCATACTCTGGTTGACCTATGAGGTTCGGTAGTAACTTGATCTGAAGTTTCATGATCAATATCATTAGCTTCCTCACTAATTGGTGTAGTCATCACAGGAACCGGTTTCTGTGATGAACTACTTTCCAATAAGGGAGCAGGTATAGTTACCTCATCAAGTTCTACTTTCCTCCCACTCACTTCTTTCGAGAGAAACTCCTTCTCTAGAAAGGATCCAAATTTAGTAACAAAAGTCTTGCCTTCGGATCTGTGATAGAAGGTGTACCCAATAGTCTCCTTTGGGTATCCTATGAAGACACATTTCTCCAATTTGGGTTCGAGCTTATCAGGTTGAAGTTTTTTCACATAAGCATCGCAGCCCCAAACTTTAAGAAACGACAACTTTGGTTTCTTGCCAAACCACAGTTCATAAGGCATCGTCTCAACGGATTTTGATGGTGCCCTATTTAACGTGAATGCGGCCGTCTCTAAAGCATAACCCCAAAACGATAGCAGTAAATCAGTAAGAGACATCATAGATCGCACCATATCTAGTAAAGTACGATTACGATGTTCGGACACACCATTACGTTGTGGTGTTCCGGGTGGCGTGAGTTGCGAAACTATTCCACATTGTTTCAAATGTAAACCAAACTCATAACTCAAATATTCTCCTCCACGATCAAATCGTAGAAACTTTATTTTCTTGTTACGATGATTTTCCACTTCACTCTAAAATTCTTTGAACTTTTCAAATGTTTCATACTTATGTTTCATTAAGTAGATATACCCATATCTGCTCAAATCATCTGTGAAGGTGAGAAAATAACGATACCCGCAGCGAGCCTCAATGTTCATTGGACCACATACATCAGTATGTATGATTTCCAACAAATCTATTGCTCGCTCCATAGTTCCGGAGAACAGCGTTTTAGTCATCTTGCCCATGAGGCACGGTTCACAAGACCATCAGTATGGAGTTTATTCATGCGCTTTACACCGATATGACCCAAACGGCAGTGCCACAAATAAGTTGCACTATCATTATCAACTCTGCATCTTTTGGCTTCAACACTATGAATATGTGTATCACTACTATCGAGATTCATCAAAAATAGACCACTCTTCAAGGGTGCATGACCATAAAAGATATTACTCATATAAATAGAACAACCATTATTCTCAAATTTAAATGAATAACCGTCTCGCATCAAACAAGATCCAGATATAATGTTCATGCTTAATGCTGGCACCAAATAACAATTATTCATGTCTAAAACTAATCCCGAAGGTAGATGTAGAGGTAGCGTGCCGACTGCGATCACATCGACTTTGGAACCATTTCCCACGCGCATCGTCACCTCGTCCTTAGCCAATCTTCGCTTAATCCGTAGTCCCTGTTTCGAGTTGCAAATATTAGCAACAGAACCAGTATCAAATACCCAGGCGCTACTGCGAGCATTAGTAAGGTACACATCAATAACATGTATATCACATATACCTTTGTTCACCTTGCCATCCTTCTTATCTGCCAAATACTTGGGGCAGTTCCGCTTCCAGTGACCAGTCTGCTTGCAGTAGAAGCACTCAGTTTCAGGCTTAGGTCCAGACTTGGGTTTCTTCTCTTGAGCAGCAACTTGTTTGCCGTTCTTCTTGAAGTTCCCCTTCTTCTTCCCTTTACCCTTTTTCTTGAAACTGGTGGTCTTGTTGACCATCAACACTTGATGCTCCTTTTTGATTTCTACCTCCGCAGCTTTTAGCATTGTGAAGAGCTCGGGAATAGTCTTGTTCATCCCATGCATATTATAATTCATCACGAAGCTCTTGTAGCTTGGTGGCAGTGATTGGAGAATTCTGTCAATGACGCTATCATCCGGAAGAGTAACTCCCAGTTGAATCAAGTGATTACAATACCCAGACATCTTGAGTATGTGCTCACTGACAGAACTATTCTCCTCCATCTTGCAGCTATAGAACTTATTGGAGACTTCGTATCTCTCAATCCAGGCATTCTTCTGGAATATTAACTTCAACTCCTGGAACATCTCATATGCTCCATGACGTTCAAAACGTCGCTGAAGTCCCGGTTCTAAGCCGTAAAGCATGGCACATTGAACTATCGAGTAGTCATTAGCTTTGCTCTGCCAGACGTTCTTAACGTCGTCAGTTGCATCAGCAGCAGGCCTGGCACCTAGCGGTGCTTCCAGGACGTAATTTTTCTGTGCAGCAATGAGGATAATCCTCAAGTTACGGACCCAGTCCGCGTAGTTGCTACCATCATCTTTCAACTTAGCTTTCTCAAGGAACGCATTAAAATTCAACGGAACAACAGCACGGGCCATCTATCTACAATCAACATAGACAAGCAAGATACTATCAGGTACAAAGTTCATGATAAATTTAAGTTCAATTAATCATATTACTAAAGAACTCCCACTTAGACAGACATCTCTCTAGTCATCTAAGTGATCACGTGACCCAAATCAACTAAACCATAACCGATCATCACGTGAGATGGAGTAGTTTTCAATGGTGAACATCTTATGTTGATCATATCTACTATATGATTCACGCTCGACCTTTCGGTCTCCGTGTTCCGAGGCCATATGTGCATATGCTAGGCTCGTCAAGTTTAACCTGAGTATTCTGCGTGTGCAAAACTGGCTTGCACCCGTTGTAGATGGACGTAGAGCTTATCACACCCGATCATCACGTGGTGTTTGGGCACGACGAACTTTGGCAACGGTGCATACTCAGGGAGAACACTTCTTGATAATTTTTAGTGAGAGATCATCTTAAAATGCTACCGTCAATCAAAGCAAGATAAGATGCATAAAGGATAAACATCACATGCAATCAATATAAGTGATATGATATGGCCATCATCATCTTGTGCTTGTGATCTCCATCTCCGAAGCACCATCATGATCACCATCGTCACCGGAGCGACACCTTGATCTCCATCGCAGCATCGTTGTCGTTTACGCCATCTATTGCTTCTACGACTATCGCTACCGCTTAGTGATAAAGTAAAGCAATTACAGGGCGTTTGCATTTCATACAATAAAGCGACAACCATATGGCTCCTGCCAGTTGCCGATAACTTCGGTTACAAAACATGATCATCTCATAATATAAAATATAGCATCATGTCTTGGCCATATCACATCACAACATGCCCTGCAAAAACAAGTTAGACGTCCTCTACTTTGTTGTTGCAAGTTTTACGTGGCTGCTACGGGCTTAAGCAAGAACCAATCTCACCTACGCATGAAAACCACAACGATAGTTTGTCAAGTTGATGCTGTTTTAACCTTCGCAAGGACCGGGCGTAGCCACACTCGGTTCAACTAAAGTTGGAGAAACTGACACCCGCTAGTCACCCGTGTGCAAAGCACGGCCGTAAAACCAGTCTCGCGTAAGCGTACGCGTAATGTCGGTCCGGGCCGCTTCATCCAACAATACCGCCGAACCAAAGTATGACATGCTGGTAAGCAGTATGACTTATATCGCCCACAACTCACTTGTGTTCTACTCGTGCATATAACATCAAACCATAAAACCTAGGCTCGGATGCCACTGTTGGGGAACGTAGTAATTTCAAAAAATTTCCTACGCACACATAAGATCATGGTGATGCATAGCAACGAGAGGGGAGAGTGTTGTCTATGTACCCTCGTAGACCGAAGCGGAAGCGTTGACGCAACGTAGAGGAAGTAGTCGTACATCCTCCCGGTTCAACCGATCCAAGCACCGTTACTCCGGCACCTCCGAGTTCTTGACACACGTACAGCTCGGTGACGCACCCTGAACTCCGATCCAGCAGAGGTACGGGGAGGAGTTCCGTCAGCACGACGGCGTGGTGATGATCTTGATGTTCTACTGTCGCAGGGCTTCGCCTAAGCACCGCTACAATATGACCGAGGTGTAATCTCGTGGAGGGGGGCACCGCACACGGCTAAGGAACGATCTCAATGATCAACTTGTGTGTCTATGGGGTGCCCCCCGCCCCCGTATATAAAGGAGGGAGGGAGGAGGAGGCCGGCCTAAGGGGGAGGCGCGCCCTAGGGGGGGCAAACCTACTCCAAGTAGGTTTGGCCCCCCTTTCCTATTAGGAGTAGGAGAGGGAAGGAAGAGGGGGGAGGAGAGAAGGAAAGGGGGGGCCGGCCCCCCTCCCAATTCGGATTGGGCTTGGGGGGGGGGGGCGCCCCCTCCCTTTCTCCTTCTCCCTCCCTTCCACTAAGGCCCAATAAGGCCCATATACTTACCGGGGGGTTCCGGTAACCTCCCGGAACTCCAGTATAATCCCAATCTCATCCGGAACCTTTCCGGTGTCCAAATATATCCGTCCAATATATCAATCTTTATGTCTCGACCATTTCGAGACTCCTCGTCATGTCCGTGATCACATCCGTGACTCCGAACAACCTTCGGTACATCAAAATATATAAACTCATAATATAACTGTCATCGAAACCTTAAGCGTGCGGACCCTACGGTTCGAGAACAATGTAGACATGACCGAGACACGTTTCCGGTCAATAACCAATAGCGGGACCTGGATGCCCATATTGGTTCCTACATATTCTACTAAGATCTTTATCGGTCAAATCGCACAACAACATACGTTGTTCCCTTTGTTATCGGTATGTTACTTGCCCGAGATTCGATCGTCGGTATCCAATACCTAGTTCAATCTCGTTACCGGCAAGTCTCTTTACTCGTTCCGTAATACATCATCTCGCAACTAACTCATTAGTTGAAATGCTTGCAAGGCTTAAGTGATGTGCATTACCGAGAGGGCCCAGAGATATGACAAATCCTAATCTCGAAATACGCCAACTCAACAAGTACCTTCGGAGACACCTGTAGAGCACCTTTATAATCACCCAGTTACGTTGTGACGTTTGGTAGCACACAAAGTGTTCCTCCGGTAAACGGGAGTTGCATAATCTCATAGTCATAGGAACATGTATAAGTCATGAAGGAAGCAATAGCAACATACTAAACGATCGGGTGCTAAGCTAACGGAATGGGTCATGTCAATCAGATCATTCAACTAATGATGTGACCTTGTTAATTAAATAACAACTCCTTGTTCATGGTTAGGAAACATAACCATCTTTGATTAACAAGCTAGTCAAGTAGAGGCATACTAGTGACACTCTGTTTGTCTATATATTCACACATGTATTATGTTTCCGGTTAATACAATTCTAGCATGAATAATAAACATTTATCATGATATAAGAAAATAAATAATAACTTTATTATTGCCTCTAGGGTATATTTCCTTCACAGGTACGATGACCATCTTATCTAATTAAGCGTCATTTTAGTGCAATTAAGTTAATTTGAGAATTTTAGGACAAGAATACCTCTGGACTTAATTGGGCCAATTAAATGTAAATAATTTTTAGGTCGAAAATACCCTTAGGCTTTAATAAGGCCCAATTAGTATCATCCATTGAACCGCTCATATAATACATGTGCTCTCATGTATTGCAATGCACCGTAAAATTTCCCATACAGGAAAACATGGAAATTAAAATAAATGGAAAAAATTGTCAAAAAATAATATAAGAAATCTAGCAGCACAAATGTGTGAGTTATATTGCAAATTAGTTACATTTTGGATCAGAAATCATTGGTTGTAGATGGAGAGCGACCTGGGAAGCGAAAATTAAAAATCCTCCGGTTGTGGATGGAGAGCGACGCGGGAAGCTAAAGTAAAAAGGCTCCAGTGGTGGACCGCGCGTCCTGAGAAGCGAAAGTAAAATCCCTCCGGTACGGTGGTGGACGCAGAGCGACCCGGGAAGCAGAAGAAAGTAAAATCCCTCAGGTACGGTGGTGGACGGAGAGCGACCCGTGAGGCGGTCAGAGATTTCCTCCGGTGGTGGATGGAGAGGAGAGCGACCCAGGAAGAGAAAGTAGAATTCCTCGGAGATGGTGGATGGAGCCGGTCGGCAGCGGCTGGATGGAGAGCGACCTGGGCACGACATGCATTTTCAACAAGGCAGAGCTTCAATGGTGGTCGTATCGTATGTATGTGGAGCAGCGCCACAAAGGACGACAGTAGAAAGTGAGACCGCGTGTGGCATCGGAAAATCGTGTGCCTCGTCATCATCTCATCTCGTCAGTGCCTAACAATGGTGTGTCATCGGAAATGGCTCAGGCAAAAAAGGTTTCTTTTTCGAGAGTACTCATCAAGCAAAATAGGTCTGTCACGTCCGTGGCTTTCGGCTCGCATGAAAAAGCGCAGGGAAGGGACTACCGGTGGTGTGTCATGGGAAAGCTAGGAATGAAAGGCAGTGGTGCTATATATGTATGCATGGTACTCCACTATATATGGGTTTTTATCGAAGAGAGAGCCTCAGCTAAGCTACCATCAACCTCGTCCCGCGTGCTCGCAAATAACACTCAAAGACCTACGGAACGGCGGCCGGCCGGCTTCTCATCCAACTCATCAAGGGTAATTCTCATCCAACTCATCAAGGGTACAACTTGCCTCCAGTATATGCAGGATTCCTTCCATCTTTGCCTCTTCTCCACGGATTCATTTCACTTCCGTTATGTTTTCACATGGCAATTCTCGAGCGTTCGCTGCGAGTGTTTTTTTTTTGTACCGGGGGACGATCATTTGCTCGGGCTACCCCTGAGTTGACGTCAGATGTACATTACGTCCATAACAATTACTAGTATGTTAGTCCATGAATTGCTTGCTCGTATTTAATGTGATTTTGCAACAAAAGAAAGTACAAGTTTATTTTATACGCACTATGAACTTATCAATGGAAACATAATTTTATTTCGTAAGTTAATAAGGGATGGATAGTTGTCTAATTGAGCTGGGTTTCAAGGAAGACCAGTGGTAGAAAAATACTCCGTCTTTACCGAAATACTTGTAGTAGTAGATGAGAGGAAATATAATCAAACATGAACAACAAGGGAGAAATGGACTTACAACGTGTTTGGTAACTTTTTTTTGGGGGGGGGGGGGGGGGGGGGTGAGAATTTAGAAGATGTAGTTGTGTGACAAGATTAGACATGGCATTTTATGCCAATCCCTTATCTGGTATCGTGTGAATATTACATGTGGGAATTTGAAAGAGGTGTTTATTCCATTGTTTGTTCTGTGGGAATTCATGCATTAGCCGAGAGATGACAAGTTTAGTTACGATGAAGGGTCGAGATGTGCTCCATAAATATTTACTCACACAATCTCATATGGACATGTAGTCCCAAATATTTACTCACGGGACATGTAGTCCCATATATTTACTCACATATCTAATGGAGATAGAGATAGGCAGGGCTAAAGCTGACTTTTAGAACATGGGGGCATTGGAGCACTTTCTTTTTACCACCCCAAAGCATGTGCTTAAAAGTTTTGAATTTTCTTGATTTTTGTTACATGAATACACATGCATGTGGTTTAAGTACCTGTGAAATTTCTTTCAATAATACGTATTGTACGTTGCACAAAACAAGACAAAAGGTTGGCCCAAAATCGACAAAAAAAAAAGTAAACCCCAAATTTGCATGTATTTTGTCCTTTTTTTATTTCACATGGAAACACATATATTTGATGAAATTTGCACAGCTACACGTGCATGTACACAAAAAATTACTCCGCTTTTGCAACCATAAAATCTGTTTTTTGAACTTCAAAGAAACGTGCTCCTATGCCCCGTGCTCACATGTCACTTTGTAGGTAGGTAGGATCACCTAGTCATCGCCTGCCCCCCCCCCCCCCCTCCCCCCGCGTCGCCCCCGCTCGGGCGACTCGGGCGGGATCTGAAACCCTAGCCGTCGGGGGTCCCCATCCTTCCTCCCCTCCCTTCGCCGCCGCCGAAGGACGCCGCCGGCGATAGCCCGGGGCTGACAGCGGTGGCGGGGGTCTTCCCTCTTGCCTGCGTCGTGGGGGCGGTGCGGAGCCCCGCGGCGTGGGTGGCACGGCCGATCTGGCTTGGCGGCGCGGCGGGCCTGCCTTTCGGCGGCGGCGCGGCGGCTGCCTCGGCCAAGGGCCGATCTGGCCTGGCGGCGCGGCGGGCCTGCCTTCCGGCGGCGGTGCGGCGGCTGCCTCGGCCAAGGGCGGCGATGGTGGGGTGTGGCAGCCGGCTCTACCTCGGGAAGCGTGGCGGCGGCCGGGTCTGCGGCGACACACCATCTGACCTCGGATCGGCGGTGGCGGCATGGAGGGCCTGGTGGTTGGGTCGGCACCATGCGGGTTGTGCCCTCCGGACAGATCTGATCTGGCCGGTGCGGTCTGCTCGATGTGCGGCGGCTCAGATTGGCAGCGACCCGTGTACACAATACGTGATGGAGGTTCTTCGAGCGGATCCGGGTGAAAACGTTGTGCTCGGCTTGATGCCAAGACCGGCATTGGTGGCACCGTTTTGTGTCATTACCTTCTTGAAGGCATCGCCGTGGAGAAGCTCTAGACCTCATCCGCTACCTCCGGGGGAAACCCTAGTTGATCGGATGACGGCGGCGCGTTGGTGTCGTTTCCTCCTTGGGGGCGTCATTCTTGGAGGCTTACACGGGATCGAGGGACCAGCGGGCGCCTTTTTGGTGGAGCGGTGCTTCATCCTTCACATTGATGATGGCGGATCTCGGCGGCGTGATGCAGTGGAGACTCGGTGCCCAATGCGCGGTGATGGACTCGCGCAGGTGGAGGTAGTTGTCTGGCGTCAAGGTGGCGTCGATGACGGAGTGACCCGACAAGGTAGAAGCCTCAATATCTGCTCTGAAGACGGACCGGTGGAAGATGGCGGCGACGACACATGTGAGTGCGTCAGACCAGTTTATGCCCCAGACCCGGTATGTGGCTCGGCTGGGGCTTCTGGCTTTTGATGATAGCATTAGGTGAGTAGTCTGGGTATGTGGCCCAGGTAGCATCCCTGCATCATTTGGATAGGAGTAGTGGCATAAGTTGCCAAGATGGCGGATTCAGACATATTGTTGTAATACTTTGTAAGGTCCTCGAGAATAATCAAAAAAGTGGCCGTATGCATCTTCCAGATGCTGAGGCCGGGGGTCATCCTCCTTTTCTAAAAAAAACATAGTCATCGCCTACTACTTGAGTTGACCATCCGGCCGGTCTCCCTCTCGTCTCTCCATTCCCCATTGTCACCAATTTCCACCGTAGCTAGTCTGTCCGTGTGTTGCCCGGTCTGTATCCGGCCGGAGATGATGGAGCCGCCGTCGCTCTCGTTGCGCAGGCGAGTTGGGACGGTTGGTCGTGCGGTGGAGGGAGGCGGCCTCCAGCACGCAGGACACGGCGTGGACGGGTGTGCCAGTACGGCAGATGTGGCGGCTGCGGCGTTGTGGAGGCGCAGATCGACGCTCCGAAGCCGAATTCCTCACCCCTTGGAGCTGCGTGCAGCGGTTCCTCTCCAACTCCGACCGGTTCGATCTCGGTCGTCAAATTTCCTTTGCCGCACACGTTCCTTTCCTCTGTTCTCTTCTAGCAAGTGGTAAGCAATGGGTCCCTGAACTGAAGAGTATCGTCATTTCAGTAATTTGATCCTTGTATCGTGTATCAAGAATCATGCAAAATGAACTGCGCACAAATATAGCAACCCTCGTTGTCTTTTTTTTTCGGAAAAACTTCCAATCTATTCATCTTTAATCATGGCAGTACAACGAATATCAAAAATAAAAATTACATCCAGATTCATAGACCACCTAGCGACCTTAATCTGAAATAACATCCTGTACTATTTCAAAAGGCACAGAAATTCTTCATATTCACCAATCTCTGTCATTTGTTGTCAAACTAATTATCAACATGCATCTCTCGATAGTTTTATACTTCCTCCGTTCCTAAATATAAGTCCTTTTAGAGAATGGTATCTTCGCGATATTAATATATTTCTTTTATCGAAAAGTCTTTTTAGAGATTCCACTATAGAGGTTACATTCGCATTTATATGTACTAATAAATAATGTGTCTGCAGGCTGACACACCCTTGGCACAAACTTCTCCACGCCCTACCCGGAAACTGAGAGAATGAGTCTGCGATTCAGCCACCGTCCTGCGGCGACGCAGCCTATTGTACTCAATGAACAAGCCATTGTTGACAACCTTACTGAAGATAACATGAAAATGACGTGGGCTAGCAGAAGGACATGGGAGGACGAACATCTCTACTTAGTCCATGGTCAGGGTACTGCTGCAGGCAACACTCCCCCGTGCACGTTGGCCGTCAAGAAGTTCCAGAGCATTAACCAAGCGCTGCAAGTAGACAACAATGCCAAGTACCGCTACAATTCGGAGATGTTCCTGTTAGCTAGCAATTCTCATGATAACATCATCAAAGTCGTAGGCCTCATCCAGAGGGAAGACACAATCATGCTCGTTTACGAGTATCCGGTGAACGGCAGCCTTCAGTCCTGGCTGAGCCAACCAATGGATGCTGGTCAGCCACTGAGCTGGCCGCAGAGGAGGTTCATTGCCATTGGTGTGGCCAACGGGCTCTGCCACTTGCACCACAGATGCAAAAGGCCGATTATCCACCACAACATCAACTCCAACAACATCTTGCTTGATCACAATTTCAAGCCTGTGATAGCCGGTTTTGACGCTGCACAGATGAACATGGCCGGGCTCGACCAACCGTTGCCAATTGCGGGCCTGCCTCTTGGTAACTTTGGGTACGCAGCTCCAGGTATGTTGGGCGATCGATGCACACAATGGAATCCTGTCTTAACATTTCTTAATCACAGGGAATTCTGTCTTAACTAGCTTGGTCTATTAACTAGTACACCATAAATGATTAACTGCAGAATATGGGGTCGCAGCAAGCGAGCTGACGGAGAAGGTCGACACATACAGCTTTGGGGTGCTCATGCTGGAGCTCGTCACGGGCGAATGGCCAATGAAGCTGGAGCGGATGGTCATTTGGCGACTTGGGCGCGGAAGAACTTCACTGAGCTGATGGCAAACCAACAGGAAATGTTCCAGAGTGTCGTGGACGCGGACATCCCAGATCAAGCGCGGTACATGAAGGAGATGGCAACTGTGTTTAGGCTGGGTGTTGATTTCACCGTTGTTGATCCACAGAAAAGGCCGTCCATGCGAATGGCTCTCAAACGACTCTGCCGCGGCTGTGGGCGTGGCCCATTCCGTGGCCTCCTCGCCTGCTATCTGATGTGATGCTTGTTGTCTTTTCTAGACGTCACGAATGAATGGTCCATATGATGACTCGGTTGAATAAATTTGTAGATACATCTCAAGTACAAGTAATGACGTGGACTGTCCTGCCTTTTTCTGAGAACATTTTGCTGTCCAGTTGTGTTCACCTCTGCAAAATTCTGCTGCTTGTTTTCCTTCTCTGTGTGCAAACACTTCTTGCTTGTGAGCACTTGAGCAACTAGTATCTGGCATATTGCTATTTGTTAGATTTTGCAGGGTCACGTTTTATATGTACTTTCCTTCTGCTGACTGAAGCAGCACTGAACTACCCAACAGGTCTTGAACATGTACTATGTCTGTGTTTAGCTTGAAAAACATGCATTGACAGTCATCACTATTGTTAGCTAGGTTCAGTCTTTTTTGTGGTCCCTTCTTTGTTGTTTTTACCCTACTATTATTCGTATTTTTCCTCGACTATTTGTTCTTGACACTCATATTGCTTTCTAGTCAGGATGGCCCTGCCATATCCATTTGCTACAATGCCTTCTTCCATCACGAGACAGTGATCTTAGGTACTTAATACCAGTCAAACCATGATTCACAAGCACTTATTTTACTGCTGTCTAATAGCTTCATATGTTGTGTTTCCGTGGGCATTCCCCAAGAACAGATGTACAGAAAGCTTTCTTTCAGGAGACCAGACTGAACCTGATCAGCAATCAACCATCTCGCCTGCTCTGCCATTTTGCTGTTTTTCTTAACAAAGTAATATTCTTCTTTTCTGTAGATCTTGCCTGTAATTACACACCACTCCATCTGCCTCCTCTGATACGAAAGAAGCACTAGCGCCTGCCAAGGTATGATTTGACAAAAGATTGTTTCTGTTCTTGCTAAATAGGGCACGATATGTGCAAATTGGATGAAACTATTTCGGTTGTTGCTCGCCATAAAACTCCAATGCGTTTGTGGAACTGTTTGACAGTCATAGTCATACATGCCTGGGGGATCAACTCTGGTCTGAGTGTTAAATCAGTAAAAAAATACTACCCATGAATTTATATTCAAAGGATCTTCACCACTTGGGCAAGCACATATCCTATTTGCATTCAAACTTGATGATCATTGCATTCAAACTTGATGGTCATTGCATTTCAATGGTTGAAAATATGAACAAAAATATTTCAAAATAGCTTATAGGAGTCATATTGACATGGAGATTTGACTGGTCTCACCTCGAGGTCGGAGGGGGTCCGTGACGGGGACGGCGGCGGCGATGACATGGAGATTTGGCTGCAAAAACAAAATAAAAATAAAAATATTATTATCCTCATCTTAAGACTTAGTGAAACCCTATAAGCTATCTACTAATCAAATGCATACGCTTTGCATGGTGCTCTCCAATTTGAGCATTCAAAATAAGAGTAATTCTCCAATTTGAGCATTCAATAAGCAAAACTAAATCATAAAATAAATTAGTATTCAAATTAGCATGCATTCAATAAGCAAAACTAAATCATAAAATAAATTATTCAAATTAACATGCATTCAATAAGCAAAACTAAATCATCTCTTGCGTCCGTACATCATCGAATACTATCACTAATACATCTCGAATAGTATCATACATATAACCTCACTAATACAGCTACAACCCTAGTGAACGACGGGTATCAGCGCTAGTGATGGACACCCAAAGAGAAGGAACCATCACAGGATCATAGCTCCAGTGATCTCCCTGAAGAACCTGCAAGGTATTGTCGAACCTGCCCTCCAACGCAACCATGTAGCGATGGACATGCTCGTCCTCCTCGCTGACACGGTGACGTATCACCTCCGCAGGGGACGCAAGCCTCCGCATCGTCAGTGGCCCATATGACCGGCAGCAAAGAAGGTTCGGGTCAACGACGGGCTGGTTCCTCACCAAGCTGCGCCCCCCCAGAAGGTAGCACCTCCCAGTACTAGCCCGGTGGAGCCTAGTCCCGGACATTGACCCTCTGATCAAGCAAACCTCCTCCGCCGAGTCGACGACGAGGATGCGGGATAGGCATCGTCGACGTTGATGCGGGAATAAATGCTTTAACTAAAAAAATAACAACAAATGAGACATGTTCAAAATATGACATGTCCACTTTAAAACAAATCAACCTAGAATTATGTTAAATACACCTAAAAATAAACTGGTTCTATTAATTTTCTTACTAAAAATAAACTAGTTCTATTAATTCAACTAGTTCAACTAAGCACTTACTATAAATAAAAATAAACTGGTTCTTACTGTAGGATAGAGTATAATTAGTAGTAGGGTGGCCCAGACAAAAAGCGCTACTACTAGGGTTGCAGACAAGCGCTACTACTATACCTATCCTACAGGCAACGTTGTGGCAGTTATAGTAGTAGCGCTTTTTTGTCTGGGCCACGCTACTACTAATTATATAGTAGTAGCGAGCTTTTGTACACGACGCTACTGGTATATAGCAGTAGCGCATATTTTTGACCAACGCTACTGGTAAGCTTCTGTGTATAAGCTTTTCCCTAGTAGTGGATGACGGCCACCGGTGTCGGATCTACCAGCGGAGGCGTGCTAGGACATTATTGTACTGGGCGCTGAATCACCAAAACGTGGTCATACCAAACACATGAACAACTACCGATCCAGAACAGGAATCACATACTTGGAGAATAGCTCTTGTGGAGGCGCCCACCGCGAGCACCCCCCACATTCGCAGCGCTGTCGACCTTGTCGCGCTCCTACCATTATCGATGCCAACCAAGGGAAGAAGTTCTTCCCGACCCGACGTGCGGGGGCGACGGGGACGCGCCCATGAGAGTGGACGTAGGTGATGGACGGCAACGCATCGCACTGCAGTGCGACGAGAAGGAAGGAAAGGCAACCGTGTGAGAGCGGTATCGCCGGCTGGCGGTGCTGGGTTGGGGATGTGGCTCGGCTAGTGATGGGGGATGCGCCACGACGGGAATAGCAGCCTGGGGACGGGAGGCGGATAGAAAGAAGGGGGTGCGAGGGCGTGAGGTCGGATTGGATTGGATGAGCTCGCGTGTTGGGATGCCCGAGTTTGTGGGTTCGTGGGTCATAATCGAAGGAAGTTTTGTGGGTCTTTCGTCGCTGTTTTTTTCCTTGGGGCATCGTACGAGGGGAGACAGCGATAGTAGGAGGAGGTCGAACCATCACGATGTTCGAACCCCCTTTAATAGTAAAGAAGATATAAGATCTTTTAAATATATAATCAGTTGGGCAAAACCATATATGTATAGGGTCCACTAGTCATTCCTTTTCCATTCGCCAAATCCAATCTGATCGAAACAATCGGATGCCACTATTGAGAAACGTTGCATGAAAAAGAAAAAAAATCTACGCGGACGCAAGATCTATCCATGGAGATGCATAGCAACGAGAGGGGAGAGTATGTCTACGTACCCTCATAGACCATAAGCGGAGGCGTTTATTAACACGGTTGATGTAGTCGGACTTCTTCCCGATCCAACCGATCAAGTATCGAACGTACGACACCTCCGCGTTCAGCACATTTCAGCTCGGTAACGTCCTCACGTTCTTGATCCAGCAAGACGGGCAAAGTAGTGGATGAGTTCCGGCAGCACGACGGCATGGTGACGGTGGTGCTGATGCTATCTCCGCAGGGCGCGCCTAAGCACTACGAAAATATGAACGAGGGACGAAACTGTGGAGAGGGGCGCCGCACACGGATAAGAGATTCCCGTGGGTGTTGTGTGGCACCCCCTCCTATGTATATATAGGTGGGGGGAGAGGGGAGGCAGCTTGGAGGCGCCTAAAGGGTGGCCGAATCCCCCTTGGGCTCCTGCCTTTGGCCGCCCCCCTTTCCTTGTTTGTGCGCGGGAGGACGACGCACTACAAGAAATATGTCAACTAGTGACCTTCTGTCAGTGACCCTGGAAGAATTGGTCATATATCTATGACCATTTCAGACCAATTGGTCAAAAGCTGTTCGAGGGGCTCCAAACCCTAAACCATTGCAACCATTTTGGTCAGAAAGGTCGTAATTTCCTTACACGAAAAGGTCATAAAGCAAACATCGCTAGTCCGCCGCCTTATTTCTAGTTGTTAACGACAAATATAGATGGTCATAGCCTTGTAAATTGTGGTGGATTGATATGACTAGGCGCCACCACATCAGTTTTGCCTATGTGTCATGTCCATGTGGCAGTTTTGCCCTAGGTTGTGAAGCAACCTATATTTCTGTCATTCCCAAAATTTTCCAAAAAAATCTCATAAATTCTTTGGGTCATATCTTCGTCAAATATGTAAAAACATTCCTTGCCTAGTTCAAAAATGATTCGAAAATATTCATTTTCCTATTCTGTTCAGAGCAGCACTTTGTGAAGGAAGTACCACTTTGGCATGTACAAATGGTATCCATTTTCTACAGTGCTTTGCTATGCCCAAATAACCATCCTCCACCAAATGCCAGCTCAATCTATTCATTATTTTGAGCCCAGCTTCAACATTCGTATTTATGTCCAGTGTGGTAGTTTGTAAAGCAAGTACCACCTAGGCTCCTCTTTCTAAGGTGAAAATTTGTGAAGACGGTCTTCTTAGTAACTGATCATCCTCAGCCAAAACTCACGCCCATTAGCCATGTGCATTTCCCGTACCGCAAATCAAACACTTGGCTGCTTATTCATGTTTGAGCATCGATCGGTCTCCTCGTGAGAATCTTATGTTGTGATTTTCTTCCTAGCACCTACCTGGGGAGTGCCCAACCCACTAGACATGCCTAGGCCGCCCAGAACACATGGCAACGCCACGGTCACGCGGTGACCACGCGGCGGGCATGCGAGCTTACGCGCTCTAGAGTTGGGGCCCTCGGCCACCGTCCAAACCTTGATGTCTCGCCATCAAACCATGTATTTCTGATTAAATAGATACTTATTTACCTAGAAATGATTTTTGGAAAAAATAAAGAGCAAACTATGAGGCAGCTGCAGTTCAAATTTGACCCGCTTCCAACTGAATCGACGGCAATTTGTCTTTTTCACCAGAGGTAGATCAAAAATTTTGACACCCAACCATTTTGTCAATTGTGCATTATATATGGCCTAGTATTTTATAAAATTGATTTGGTCCATTTTTGCAACAATTATTTGGTAGTTCCTTCACAAAAAAAACCTCCTTTTGGGCACTCGGAAAATGAAAAATGAATTTTCCGTGCAAAAAAAAATGAAAACTTCCTTAGGCAACATTGTTTGGAATTCCAAGATGTACCCTTGTGCACAATATGAGATCATTTGAATAAACTATGCCATGAATGTGGCCATAAGATTGATCATTTGGCTTGAAAGCCATGAATCTTCACGCATGATAGCTCATTTCTGAGAACACTTTTTCAAAATAATTACCGTATTACAAGTTTATTATTTTTTCTAGAAACTTTGTCACATATAATGACACAATGCGAAGGTTTTCTATTTTTTTGATTTTTTTTGAATTTTTTATGACCGTTTCAAAATGCGGTGAAAACGGCGGGCTTGACCGTTCCTACCTAGTGGTTGAATCTTGGAAATTTTTTGATGTTTCTCTGATTAAATAGATACTTATGTACCTAGATATGATTTTTGGAAAAAATAAATAGCAAGTTATGAGGCAGCTGCAGTTCAAATTTGACCCGCTTCTAGCTGAATCGGCGGGAATTTGTCTTTTTCACCAGAGGTGGATCAAAACTTTTTACACCCAACCATTTGGTCAATTCTGCATTAAATATGGCCTAGTATTTTAGAAAAACTATTTGGTCCAATTTTTTGACAATTATATGGTAGGTCCTTCACAAAAAAACCTCATTTGGGGCACTCGAAAAATGGAAAATGAATTTTACGTGCAAAGAAAATGAAAACTTTCTTAGGCAACATTGTTTGGAATTCCAAGATGCACCCTTGTGCACAATATGAGATCATTTGAACAAACTATGCCATGAATGTGGCCATAAGATTGATCATTTGGCTTGAAATCCATGAATCTTCACGCATGATAGCTCATTTCTGAGAACATTTTTTTAAAATCATTTCCGTATTACAAGTTTATTATTTTTCCTGGAAACTTGGTCACATATAATGACACAATGCGAAGGTTTTCCAATTTTTAGATTTTTTTTGAATTTTTTATGCCCATTTCAAAATGCGGTCAAAACAGCGGGCTTGACCGTTCCTACCTAGTGGTTGAATCTTGGAAATTTTTTGATGTTTATCTGATTAAATAGATACTTATGTACCTAGAAATGATTTTTGGAAAAAATAAATAGCAAGCTATGAGGCAGCTGCAGTTCAAATTTGACCCGCTTCCACCTAAATCGGCGGGAATTCGTCTTTTTCACCAGAGGTGGATCAAAACTTTTTACACCCAACCATTTGGTCAATTGTGCATTAAATATGCCCTAGTATTTTAGAAAAAATATTTGGTCCAATTTTTTGACAATTATATGGTAGGTCCTTCACAAAAAAACCTCATTTGGGGCACTCGAAAAATGGAAAATGAATTTTTCGTGCAAAGAAAATGAAAACTTCCTTAGGCAACATTGTTTGGAATTCCAAGATGCACCCTTGTGCACAATATGAGATCATTTGAACAAACTATGCCATAAATGTGGCCATAAGATTGATCATTTGGCTTGAAAGCCATGAATCTTCACACATGATAGCTCATTTCTGAGAACACTTTTTTAAAATTATTTCCGTATTACAAGTTTATTATTTTTTCTGGAAACTTGGTCACATATAATGACACAATGCGAAGGTTTTCCAATTTTTAGATTTTTTTTTGAATTTTTTATGCCCGTTTCAAAATGCGGTCAAAACGGCAGGCTTGACCGTTCCTACCTAGTGGTTGAATCTTGGAAATTTTTTGATGTTTCTCTGATTAAATAGATACCTATGTACCTAGAAATGATTTTTGGAAAAAATAAATAGCAAATTATGAGGCAGTTGCAGTTCAAATTTGACCCGTTTCGAGCTGAATCGGCGGGAATTTGTCTTTTTCACCAGAGGTGGATCAAAACTTTTTACACCCAACTATTTGGTCAATTGTGCATTAAATATGGCCTAGTATTTTAGAAAAATTATTTGGTCCAATTTTTTGACAATTATATGGTAGGTCCTTCACAAAAAAACCTCATTTGGGGCACTCGAAAAATGGAAAATGAATTTTCCGTGCAAAGAAAATGAAAACTTCCTTAGGCAACATTGTTTGGAATTCCAAGATGCACCCTTGTGCACAATATGAGATCATTTGAACAATCAAGATGGGGAAGAAAGTATAACGTGGGGGGTGAATCAAATGGTTACACACGAAAACATCGTAGGGTTGCGAGGCGACCGACCCAAATTTAGGTCGATTGACCGGCACCTAACAGCCGCCTTTTGGAAAATGGTATGGTCCAATATTGCAACACATATTTGCAGGCATTTAAAAAAATCAGAGATTTGGGTCCAAAATTTAGATTTTCGAGCGTGAGCCAGCCAGCCAATGAGAAGCGAGGAACCACCTCCACGCGGATCACCAAGTTGGACACGATCCGAGCCATCCATCACGCGCCCATCCAAAGGTTGATCTTCTCCTGAAAAAACCAAAACCCTAACCCACCGACCCACCCACCCTTTCTCCAGATCCAATCCATCCCCACCCTCCTCTCCCTCGTCTCCTCTCCGCCTTCGTCTCCCTCATCTCCCACCGCCGCCATCCCCACCCACCACCGTCGCCATCCCCACCACCGCAGCCCCCACCAACCGCCAACCCCCTCCCCTCGCCTTCATCCCCCATATCCACTAGGCCAGGCACGGCCATGGCGTCCCCCCTCCTCCTTCCCTTCTAGGGTTAGGATTTCCACCTAACCGTCCCCACGATCTGGATCCCCACGAACCAGTCGCCGGCGCCACCTCCACCCCCTCCCCTGCCCTCCGAACACTGTCGCCGGCCAGATCCACCGGAGCCCCCTCCCCGCCGCTTCCTCCTCCCGATCCCACCCCCGTCCTCCACCTGCTCCGCGTGCCCAAACCCGTCGTCTCCGATCCCGCCCCTCAGATCCACCCCGCGCCCGCATCCGACCTACTCTAGCTTGCTCGCTCTGCCAGAGAGGAGGGGCGCCGGAGCAGCGGGCGTTGGCGGAGATGGAGAGAAAGCGGGTGCTGGTGGTGGGCGGGAGCGGCTACTGTCGTGGTTCTAAGTCTGACAGTAGAGTGGGGGGTAGGTATGGAGAGGCAAGTTCCTAGCTATGGAGAGGTTGTAAACACAAGTGATGTACGAGTTCAGGCCCTTCTCAGAGGAAGTAACAGCCCTACGTCTCGGAGCCCGGAGGCGGTCGAGTGGATTATGTGTGCATGGATTACAAGAGTGCGAACCCTTTACACTGAGGTGGGGGTGGCTTATATAGTGCCCGCCAGACCCCTCCGGCCCTCAGTAATGCGGGGTTTAAAGTACATTAAGTCTGGGCATTACTGGTAACGCCCCACAAAAAGTGTCTTAAATACCATAAAGTCTACTTAACTACAGACCGTTGCGGTACAGAGTGCTTCTTGACCTTCTGGTGGTCGAGTGAGTCTTCATGGTCGAGTCCTTCAAGTCTGTCAAGTGAAGTCCTCCTTGGTCGACTGGAAGGTAGTCTCTTCGAAGGGTGTCCTTGGGTAGGGTACTTAGATCAGGTCTATGACCCTACCCTAGGTACATGACTCCATCATTATCCCCCGAATGGATTGAGGCTTGAGTGAGGAAGGGTTGATATTATTTCCGACTGGCTTTTGCGTTCTGAACATGTGTTGTCTTGGACCAATAATCTCTTTGTTGATAAACAGCAACTTTTCTTCAGTCGGCTTGATCCATTCTTTTCTTGCGTCGACTGACTTTTTGAACTTAACAATTCCCGAGGGACGGATCGCGGGAGATCTCACGCCTGACAGACCGATGTGCCGTTCGCGGATTTTGTGGGATACGAAATTTGGGGAAGCGCGCGAAGCGGGGCCGACCGCGGCGCTCGGATGGGATAGGGCATAAACGCCTCGATTCTCGCGCCACCTTTTTCGCCACGTATCGCGTCCACGCGACTGTTTCGGGATGTGATTGGATCGCCCGGGCCCGCCTATCATCCACTCGAAAGTGATCTTATAAAGGCGCCCAGCGAGGGTCTTTGAGCAGTATCTCTGCATTCTCTCTCTCTCTGCTCTCCTTGCTTCCGCCCACCGCGCCCGCTCTCGCCTCCTCACAACCGCTCCTCGCGCGCCTCGCCGGCAGCCATGGTGAAGGAGAAGACGGCGGCGCTGGAACACGCGAAGATGGCGTCGGCGACGGGGAAGGCGAAAGGGAGAACCACCAGCCGCGGCGGGTCTTCGTCTAGATCTCGTCTGCGGAACGGCTGGGTCCAAGGAGATTGGATCCGGTCGACCATCACGGAGAAGGATCTCCTCGACATGGCCAACGACGGGCTGATCCCCCACGGAGCAGCAAGGCTCCCGGGGAACGAGTGGCAACCCCAGCCGGAAGAGGGTGAGTGTGTCCTTCTGGCTACCCACGTCGACCGCGGGTTTTCTTTGCCGCAGAGTATTTTCTTCCGTGGTTTCTTGAACTTCTTTGGAGCGCAACTCCACCACTTCACTCCGAACTCTATCGCCTACCTTGCCGCATTCGTGTCCATGTGTGAGAACTTTCTGGGTTGCCGACCGCATTGGGGCCTGTTCAAGCGCATATTCACGTGTCGCTCTTAGACCGTGAAGAAGGCGAGCCCAGATGACGACAAAACCAAAGTTATCCAGATGTGTGGAGGCCTGGGGATCCAGATGAGGAACAAGAGCACCTTCCCAGCCATGACGTTCCCCGAGTCGGTCAGAGGCTGGCAGTCGACCTGGTTCTACTACCAGAATGAGTCGACGCCGGGGCAGTCGAGTGGACTCCCTCAGTTTACCATGGACCGAGCCAACAAACCCTCCTCTCTGAAGGTGATTCCAGAGGAGAAAGCCGACGTGAAGATGCTGATGGAGCGCGTAGTCCAGTTGGTTCAGGAGGGGGTTACGGGTATGGATCTCCTGGAGGTTTTTCTTAGGCGGCGTATCCAGCCTCTTCAGTTCCGGAGCCATTGCATGTGGTTGTACTGCGGGACCGAAGATGAGACTCGGATCAATCCAGAAGCAGTCGACGATGCCACGCTGGAAAGGTGGATGGCCGCGGTCACTGGGAATAAGGATAACCCTCATGGAGCCAGGAGGATTCCTCCACTCGACCATCGCAGCATTCCAGACAAAGTATGCCCACTCTACCTCCAATTGTATTCTTGCTATACTTACTTCCGTTTTCTCCGCAAATTGGTCGATTGATCTTTGTCTTGATGTCTAACAAGCCCTCACCGAACTGTACTCGATGCCCAATGGAGCACAGACTCCGACTGAAGAGGGAGAAGCGAGCGGGGGCGAGAGCCAGGAGGAGTGGGACTCGGATGCTGCTGAAGATGATGATGATGATGATGACGATGAGGAGGAAGAAGAAGAGGAGGAGGAGGAGGTCGCACCACCACGCTTGGAAAGGCGGTCGAAGCTTGCCCATGACCCTGCGACTGAACGTGGTAAGGGGGTTGCGATTGTCGCGCAGTCGACCAAGCGCCCTCGGACCACTTCTCCGGTGTCGACTGAAAAGGCTCCGAAACAGTCTAGGGTGGCACCGTCGAAGCCGACCAAGGTCCTGCCGAAGATGAAGGTGTCCATCCCCACCATATCAGGGTAAACGTGTTGCTTGAGTCTTCTTGTTTTGTGCGAGCTTTATCTTTGATTGACACTTGAGTTAGCCGACTGATTTTTTAGAATTGCAGTGCTGCTACTTTCGATACCTCAGCCAGGGTTGACGATCATGAGATGGAGGATGCCGCAACCTCAAAACCTGGTACCACTCTCTCAATTCCGGTTTTAGTCGACTGACTCTTCGTCTCTAACTCTGATACTTTTCTGCAGTCTCATCCAATGTCGTTATCACTCTTCCTGACGACGACGACGACGAGGAACCGCTGAAGCACAGGAGGAGCAGGAAAGCGCCTGCCGGCAGGGCGACCCAGGATGTGGTGGCACCCGAGACTCTGGTCGCGGGTGAGGAGGAAACCACTCGGCACACCGTGTCTTTCGCGGTGCCACTGACGAGTGCTCACCCCGCTTCGTCGAGTGCTGCACAGCCTTCCCTCTTCACGACGCACCACGTCCCAGAGGACCAAGCCAGTGCTACAAAGGAAGCGATACGCCAGGCGGGGATCATGATGGAGCAGGTGAAGGCCATCCGGGAGGCAAGCCAGGCAGCCTACGACGCCAGTTCTGCTCTTCAAAGCAATGTTCAGGTCAATCGGATCGCCTGTTCTGTTAGGATATGCTATCAAAAGCTTTTCTTTCCGGAATCCATAGCAATCACCCATTGGGTGTGTCGATTGAAACTCCGGTTTAGCGGGGGCACGCTGAGTGCACCCGCTGGGTGTAGTCCCCAAGGCTATGGTTAAATTCTTCCATCAGTCGACTAGGTCGAAAGGATTTCTCAAACCGGTGGGGTACGCTGAGTGCACCCACTGGGTGTAGTCCCCGAGACTGTGGTCGACTGCTGGCAGTCAATTACAGTCTGAAGAATACGTCTTGTTTTTTTTTTGGTCGGCTGGTCGACTCTTATCTTAATAGAACTAGTCGGCGCACGCTGAGTGCACCCACTGGGTGTAGTCCCCGAGACTACGGTCGAATGTTTGTATTCAGCTGTAGTCTTAGAAACGCATGATTTTCGCTTATCCACTCGGAAGCGAATTATCTTTGACATTTTGTCGATTGGTTCTTCGCAGAAATCCTGCGACCTTGTGGCTCGTTATACCGAGCTGGAGAACAAGCACCTTCAGCTCGAGCTGGATCTGAAGCTGGTCCAGGAGAATCTGACGAAGGCGACGGAGGAGACCAAAGGTATGTTCGGTGAGACCTTGACGACTGCTTTTGTCCTTCATCTGTTTCAAAATCTGACCTTCATCTGCTTTACAGGCAAGGTGAAGGAGGCCCAGAAGAACAAAGATCTTGAATTAGCTGAGAAGACCAAAATTGCTGACGAGAAGTTAGCTTCGGTCACGAAGCTCGAAGAAGAAAATACTAATCTGAAAGCTGCTCTTGAGATTGCCAACAAGGAGGTTAGTCGACTGAAGAACGACAAAGCTGCTCTGAATGACAAGGCCAGTCAATTAGCTGGGAAGAAGAATGATCTGGAGGCCTTTCTGAGTGGACTTGCCAAGAAGTTGTTCCTTATGCTCGAAGGTAATCCTTTGCGTTCCACAATCATTTTGAACAGTGATCTTTCCATTCGACCATTACCTTGACTTAGTGATCGTACTTGCAAAGTTTTGCCAAAACTTTGAGGAGGAAACTAGTCGGCTAGAACCAAACCTCGACCCCGTCAACTCTCCGGTGAACGATGAACTTGCCATGAATGTGTTCCGACTTGAGTCCCGCATTGCTGCTGTTGTTGACTATCTTGCAAGGCTGAAAGTCGCCACTTCCCGCATTGACACCACGCTCTGGCCCAGGGAGACACTCCAGAATGACCTCGAGTCTCTGAAGGCTCGACTAAACACGGTTCCTGGTCGAGTGCAGGAGTGGAAAAAATCCTCTGCTATGTGCGGTGCAGATGTTGCTCTGTGTCTGGCTCGAGTCCACTGCAAGGATGCGCGAGAAGACAAGCTGGCGGCTCTTCGGGTGGCCAACACCAAGAAACATGACTTCAGGTCCTTCATGGAAACCTTGATGAGTTTGTTGCACCTTCCAGCCCTCAACAGGAGGGGTAAAAAACTTCTTTGAGCTTGACACTTTAAATTTGCCTCGGTATGCCGAGTGATTTTGTAACCGATAAACCTTAACAGTCTTAGCGCCTGAGCACTTTCGGTTCCTTTAGGTATCGATCTGAACTTGGATTTGATGTTTGAATATGCTTGCTTTTGGCTCGAAATGTCTTTTGCAGGTTTAAAGCAAGACGCCTACTGCAGTGGACTTATTCTTTTCAATTCACTTAGGCGAGCACTGGGCTGCGACTAAGCCCCCGAGTGAGAGGTTTGCTCTTCACTCGGTAGGATTTTTATATCTTAGGCGAGCGCTGGGCTACAGCTAAGCCCCCGAGTGGGAGGTCTGCTCCTCACTTGGAAGGATTTTTATATCTTAGGCGAGAGCTAAGCCCCCGAGTGGGAGTTCTGCTCCTTGCTCAGCAGGATTTTTATATCTTAGGCGAGCGCTGGGCTGTAGCTAAGCCCCCGAGTGGGAGGTCTGCTCCTCACTCGGCAGGATTTTTATAACTTAGGCGAGCGCTGGGCTGCAGCTAAGCCCCCGAGTGGGAGGTCTGCTCCTCACTCGGCAGGATTTTTATATCTTAGGCGAGCGCTGGGCTGCAGCTAAGCCCTCGAGTGAGAGGTTTGCTCTTCACTCGGTAGGATTTTTATATCTTAGGCGAGCACTGGGCTGCAGCTAAGCCCCCGAGTGGGAGGTCTGCTCTTCACTCGGTAGGATTTTCACGTTGTACTTGTGGCGTAGCTCAGAGGAGAGGGACACAGTCGACCTGCACCTCGTCCTCCTTACGACCGTACGTTGTATTTGTGGTGTAGCTCAGAGGAGATGGTCGCAGTTGACCTGCACCTCATCCTCCTTACGACCGTATGTTGTATTTGTGGCGTAGCTCAGAGGAGAGGGTCGCAGTCGACCTGCACCTCGTCCTCCTTACGACCGTACGTTGTATTTGTGGCGTAGCTCAGAGGAGAGGGTCGCAGTCGACCTGCACTTCGTCCTCCTTACGACCGCACATTGTACTTGTGGCGTAGCTCAGAGGAGAGGATCACAGTCGACCTGCGTCTCGTCCTCCTTGCGAGCGCACGTTGTATTTGTACTTAGGCGAGTGCTCGGACTGCAACTAAGCCCCCGAGTGAAAGTCTGGCTTATCACTCGGTAGGATTTTGTTCACACTTAGGCAAGCACTGGGCTGCAGCTAAGCCCCCGAGTGAAAGTCTGGCTTATCACTCGGTAGGATTTTGTTCACACTTAGGCGAGCACTGGGCTGCAGCTAAGCCCCCGAGCGGAAGTCTGGCTTACCACTCGGTAGGATTTTATTGAAACTTAGGCGAGTACTTGGACTGCAGCTAAGCCTCCGAGTGAAAGTCTGGCTTATCACTCGGTAGGATTTTATTGAAACTTAGGCGAAACGGATTCGCAGCTAAGCCCTCGAGTGGGAGGTTGGCTCACCACTCGGTAAGGATTTTGTTTTTACAAACTTAGGCTAAACGGATTCGCGGCTAAGTCACCCACTGGGTGGGAAATTTTTACTGAACAAATAAAAGTGACAAAAATTGTTAGGGAAATTATGACACTATTATCTTGCAAAACATGGACTACAGAAGTACTTTTATTACAACTCATCCAAGTGATAAACTTAAGTGTAAAATGGGCGGAGTAGTTCCGCATTCCAAGCTCGGGCCTCGTCGATATTGTGTTTGACATTGTAGAGACGGTACGCCCCGTTGTGGAGGACTTTGGTGACGATGAAGGGTCCTTCCCAAGAAGGAGCAAGCTTGTGTTGTTTCTGCTGATCCACTCGGAGAACCAAATCTCCTTCCTGGAAGGCTTGACTCTTCACGTTTCTGGCATGGAAGCGACGCAAGTCTTGTTGGTAGATGGTCGATCGGATCATAGCCATCTCCCTTTCTTCCTCCAAAAGGTCGACTGCGTCCTACCGCGCTTGTTCAGCTTCTGCTTCGTTGTAGAGTTCAACTCGAGGAGCATTGTGAAGAAGATCACTCGGCAAGACTGCTTCAGCTCCGTAGACCAAGAAGAATGGAGTTCTTCCGGTCGACCGATTAGGCGTGGTCCGCAGTCTCCAAAGCACTGAGGGAAGTTCGTCGACCCATGCTCCAGCCGCATGTTTTAGATCACGCATCAGTCGGGGTTTCAACTCTTTGAGGATTAGGCCATTGGCTCGCTCTGCTTGTCCATTCGACTGCGGATGGGCGACTGACGCGTAGTCGACTCGTGTGCCTTGAGAGTTGCAGAAATCCCTGAATTCCTCTGAGTCAAAGTTCGACCCATTATCCGTAATGATGCTGTGCGGGACTCCATATCTGAATATCAGTTCCCTGATGAAGCTAACAGCAGTACCAGCGTCAAGGTTCTTGATGGGTTTAGCCTCAATCCACTTGGTGAACTTGTCGACTGCCACCAGTACATGCGTGAAACCACTTCGACCTGTTCTCAAGGGGCCAACCATACCCAACCCCCATACTGCGAAGGGCCAGACGAGTGGAATGGTCTTGAGAGCTGATGCAGGCTTGTGTGACATATTTGAGTAGAACTGACATCCTTCACACTTGTCCACTATTTCCTTTGCCATCTCATTCGCCTTTGGCCAGTAAAATCCGGCTCGGTATGCTTTGGCCACGATGGTCCAAGAGGACGCATGATGACCACAGGTCCCCGAGTGGATATCATCAAGGATGATTCGACCTTCTTCCGGTGTTATGCACTTCTGACCAACTCCAGTCGCGCTCTCTCTATACAACTGTCCTTTGATTACGGTAAAGGCCTTGGATCGACGGACGATCTGTCGAGCCTCTTCCTCATCCTCCGGGAGCTCTTTTCTCAGGATATACGCGATATATGGCACTGTCCAGTCAGGAGTGACTACCAAGACCTCCATAACCAAGTCGACCACTGCTGGGACCTCTACTTCAGTCGGATCTGTGGCGCTTTTAGGCTGCGGGGCTTCTTCAGTAAAAGGATCTTCTTTAACTGATGGAGTATGTATATGCTCCAAGAACACACCACTCGGAATGGCTTCTCTCTTGGAACCTATCTTTGCCAGATCGTCAGCTGCTTGATTTTTCAGTCGGGGTATATGATGGAGCTCTAACCCCTCAAACTTCTTTTCCAGCTTCCTCACTGCATTGCAGTATCCAGTCATGGCTGGGCTTCTCACGTCCCACTCCTTCATCACTTGGTTGACCACTAAATCCGAGTCGCCATAGACCATAAGATGACGGACGCCGAGTGAAATGGCCATGCGCAACCCATACAAAAGGGCCTCGTACTCTGCCTCATTGTTGGAGGAGTCAAAGTGAATCTGGAGCACATATCTGAGCTTATCTCCTCTGGGGGAAACCAGGACAACCCCAGCACCGGAACCATTCAACATCTTAGAGCCATCAAAGAACATGGTCCAATGCTCCGAGTGAACTTCAGTCGGCTGCTGCTGTTCAATCCACTCGGCGAGGAAATCTGCTATTGCCTGGGACTTAATGGCTTTCTTTGCCTCAAACTTGATATCAAGGGGAAGAAGTTCAATCTCTCATTTCGCCACTCGACCAGTTGCATCTCTGTTGTGCAGAATCTCTGAAAGTGGAGCGTCGCTGACGACTGTGATGGAATGATCAGAGAAATAATGAGCAACCTTCTTCGTGGTCATGTATATCCCATACACAAGCTTCTGATAATGAGGGTATCTCTGCTTGGATGGAGTTAAAACTTCAGATAGATAGTACACTGGGCGCTGAACTTTGAAGGCTTTCCCTTCTTCTTCCCGCTCGACCGTAAGTACTGTACTGACGACTTGTCCTGTGGCTGCGATATAAAGCAACAGAGGCTCTTTGTTGATTGGAGCAACAAGCACCGGCTAGGTGGAGAGCAGAGCTTTTAGCTCGGCAAACGCTGCATCAGCTTCTGGAGTCCACTCGAACTTGTCTGCCTTCTTCATCAGTCGGTAAAGAGGCAATGCCTTTTCACCGAGTCGTGAGATGAATCGACTTAATGCGGCCAAGCATCCAGTAAGTTTCTGGACATCGTGCACTCGCACGGGGCGTTTCATTCGGAGTATAGTGCCGATCTTTTTTGGATTAGCGTCGATCCCTCGTTCGGAAACGAGAAAACCGAGTAACTTGCCACTAGGAACTCCGAATGTGCACTTTGATGGATTGAGATTGATATCATACCTTCTGAGGTTGGGAAATTTTTCAGCGAGGTCAGTGAACAGGTCGGAACCTTTCCGCGATTTGACCACGATATCATCCATATACGCTTCCACATTCCGACTGATTTGAGTGAGCAGACACTTCTGAATCATTCACATAAATGTGGCTCCGGCATTCTTGAGGCCGAATGGCATGGTGATATAGCAGAAGCACCCGAATGGAGTGATGAAAGCTGTTTTTATCTCATCAGGCCCGTACAGACGGATCTGATGGTACCCGGAAGGCGTCTAGAAAAGACAATCTCTCGCATCCCGCGGTCGAGTCAACAATTTGATCAATGCGAGGGAGAGGAAAATGATCTTTCGGGCAGGCCCGATTGATGTGCTTGAAATCAATGCACATTCGGAGTGAATTGTCCTTCTTAGGAACCATGACAACATTAGAGAGCCACTCAGAGTGGTATATTTCTCGGATAAATCCTGCTGCCAACAGTCGAGCCACTTCCTCCCCAATAGCCTTTCTCTTCTGGACGGCGGACCGTCGAAGATGCTCTTTGACTGGTTTAGCTGATGAGTCGACTCTAAGACGATGCTCAGCCAGTCCCCTGGGAACACCTGGCATGTCAGCTGGCTTCCATGCAAAAATGTCCCAGTTCTCACGGAGGAACTGGATGAGCGCTTCTTCCTATTTCGGGTCGAGTGTTGTGGAGATGTGGGTCGGGGCTGCATTGGGGTCGGTCGGGTGAATGTGGACAGGCTTCGTCTCACCGGACGACTGAAATGCACATTCTGTGGCAGGCTTCTTGGCTCGCAGCAAATCACTCGGATCTGTGTTTTGCTTATACTCTTCAAACTCGACCGCTGTCACCTGGGAATCGGCAATCTTTGAGCCTTTCTGGAAACACTCTTCTGCCTTCTTCCGATCGCCAGTGACAGTGATCACTCCTTTGGGGCCGGGCATCTTCAGCTTGAGGTAGACATAGCATGGTCGAGCCATGAACCGTGCGTAAGCTGGTCTCCCCAAAATAGCGTGGTACGCGCTCTGAAAATCCACGACCTCAAACGTCAGCTTTTCCTTGCGAAAATGTTTTGAATCACCAAACACCACGTCTAGAGCTATTTGGCCGAGTGATTCGGCTTTCTTCCCTGGTATAACTCCATGAAAGCTCATGTTACTGGTGCTCAGTCGGGACATCGGAGTGCCCATTCCCTTCAGTGTGTCAGCATACAACAAGTTCAGCCCGCTACCACCGTCCATCAACACCTTCGTCAGTCGAGTGCCTTCGACAACTGGGTCGACCACCAAAGCTTGCCTCCCAGGGGTGGCAATATGAGTCGGGTGGTCAGACTGGTCGAATGTGATGGGCGTTTGGGACCATCTCAGATAACTCGGTTTCGCTGGGGCAACCATGTTCACCTCACGGTTAATGACCTTCAATCTGCTCTTGCTTTCCACATCTGCGAAAATCATCGGAGTGGAGTTGACATGTGGATATCCTCCCTCGCTGTCCTCTTTGTCTTCGGCCTTGTCCGACTCCTTTTCCTTGTCCTTGGACTGTTTCCCTTGGAACTGCTGGATCAGGAGTCGACACTGGCGAGTGGTATGCTTCGGGTAAATGATATTACCCTCTTCATCTTTCTTCGTGTGGATGTGACACGGCATATCCATCACGGCATTTCCTTCTTTATCCTTCACCTTCTTAGGATTCCAGGAACCTTTTGGTTTCCCTTTGAACTTTCCCTGAGTCACGGCCAGAGCCTCGCCAGGGGCTGCTGGTTCGGCCTTCCGCTTCTGTTTCCGACTGGTGTTTCCCTTCTCCGACTGACTCGGCTTGTATTTGCCGCTTCGGAGTCGGTCTTCCTCTTCGCCATTGGCGTACTTGGTAGCAATCTCCATCATCCGACTCAGGGTCATGTCTCCGGTTCGACCAAACTTCAAACTCAATTCTCTGTTCTTGACGCCATCCTTGAAGTCGCAGACTGCCTGATGGTCAGACACGTTCTCCACGGTATGATGCAAAGTGATCCATCTCTGAATATACTCTCTGAGAGTCTCATTCGTCTTCTGCACACAGACTTGCAACTCTGTCAATCCAGCTGGTCGCTTGCAAGTTCCTTCAAATGTTCTGACGAACACTCGGGATAGATCTTCCCAAGTGTAAATGCTGCTAGGAGGTAACTGGTTCAACCACGCTCTGGCAGAACCTTCCAACATGAGGGGCAAATGCTTCATGGCCACCTCGTCATTCCCACCACCAATCTGAACTGCCACTCGGTAATCCTCAAGCCAAGTTTCAGGCTTAGACTCACCAGTGAACTTGCTTACTCCAGTGGCCAACCTGAAGTTGGGGGGAATCACCGCGGCTCTGATAGCCCTGCTGAAACATTCTGGACCAGAAACATGCACTCGACTACTGGTGGGCGCATCTCTGTCGGGGCCGCCCCGATGGGCCCTGTTTCGGTCGACCAAGCCTTGCACAATGATGGATCGCGCGTCGAAGCCTGGTTCCCGGGGGTCGACTGGAGCTCTTCGCCCCACACTGAGCTGACGCCTGTCGTCCTGCTGCCGAGGAGCATAAGACCCACCTCTCGGGGGAGGAGTGGACACTCGACACCTATCATCACGATCGTGTCGGTCACCGTATTGGTCTCGCCGATTCTCGCGTCCTTCACGCCGCAGAGGCGATCTGGGACTATGAGCTGACTGAACCATATTCACAGCGACGGATCGACTGTGAATTCTGTTGCGCGACTGCGACACGGCTGAATTCTGATCCCCTGCTGCCCGGAGCAAATCTCTGATCTGCATCAAGCCTCTGCCAGCTTCCGACTGAGAGGGCTGGATGGATTCTGCTATACGGGTTGCAGCTGCTAAATTCTGAATCGGGGTTCGATATACCTGAGTCGGTGGGAAGAGCTGACGTCGATTGGCGTCGGGTGCTCGTTGCCGCGCGCGCTCGTCGAGTGCTCGCTGAAGGCTCTCCAGACAAGCGCGTTCAGCCAAGTTGGCTAAACGTGCCTCCTCCAAGGCGCGAGCCTCGGGAGTTTCTCCCGCGATGGGAGTATGCAGGGCATCCATGTTCCTATGGCGAAGCTCTTCACCCTGCAGAGAGTCGAGTGGCTCGGGCTGGTACTCTTCGTGGTCTCGTGCGGGATCGCCTCCACCGCCTGCCCCGCCCTCATGGGCGAAGCCAGGAGGACTGCGAGGTCCATTGACCATCAAGATTTCCGCCGCCGGATCACTGCTATCGCATTCGGATGCAGTCTCTACGAAGCCAGTCGACAGATCGAACAGGCCGTAGAGGGATTCGTCGGGCTCGATTGCCGCAACTTGGGCGGTGGCCGTCTGGCGAGCCACCGCGTGCCTCACCCACCGCTGAAGCCTCGACCGACCAGAGCGCTTGCGCTGGTGGGAGACCGGGAGGGTGATCGATAGGGGAGTCGACTGATACGGGGTCGACAGTTGTCGCAGCAGAACGCCACGGACACATGCGCAAAAATGCGTCGCACCGCGGACGGGGAGCGCATCAACTTCGAGTGGAGCCTCCTGGAGCCAAGCGGAATCGTCGGCGATGAATGTGAGAGCGCCGAGACGGATCTTGCGGCCCTCGACCAAAACTCCAGCAGCAACCATGATGAAAGTACTCGGAAGAATCGCAACTTCTCCAAAAATCGCTAAGACACCTGCCCCACGGTGGGCGCCAACTGTCGTGGTTCTAAGTCTGACAGTAGAGTGGCGGGTAGGTATGGAGAGGCAAGTTCCTAGCTATGGAGAGGTTGTAAACACAAGTGATGTACGAGTTCAGGCCCTTCTCAGAGGAAGTAACAGCCCTACGTCTCGGAGCCCGGAGGCGGTCGAGTGGATTATGTGTGCATGGATTACAAGAGTGCGAACCCTTTACACTGAGGTGGGGGGTGGCTTATATAGTGCCTGCCAGACCCCTCCGGCCCTCAGTAATGCGGGGTTTAAAGTACATTAAGTCTGGGCATTACTGGTAACGCCCCACATAAAGTGTCTTAAATACCATAAGGTCTACTTAACTAGAGACCGTTGCGGTACAGAGTGCTTCTTGACCTTCTGGTGGTCGAGTGAGTCTTCATGGTCGAGTCCTTCAAGTCTGTCGAGTGAAGTCCTCCTTGGTCGACTGGAAGGTAGTCTCTTTGAAGGGTGTCCTTGGGTAGGGTACTTAGATCAGGTCTATGACCCTACCCTAGGTACATGACTCCATCAGCTACCTCGGCCAGCACCTCCTCGCCGCGCTCGCCGCCGGGTGCGGGGGCAACATCGTCAACGTCGACGTGGCCTTCACCCACCACCGTGGGGCTCATCATCCCCGGAGGCCACGGCGCCCCTCAAGGCCGACCTGGCGCCCACGCCGCTGATGTGGGCCCTCCTCCGCCACGTGAGTGATCCGCCACTTCGAATCTTTCGATTCAACAAGATATTCCTCATCTCTTACACTCCGGGGCGCATATTGTTGTCTCCAGATTGCAAAAGCCCAGGCGCGCTCGTGTGGGACTAGGTGGTGCACGAGCACCAGGGGGGAGACTCATGACCTGCATCTGGCTCCATGCCGGCGTCGTCCACCTGCTCGCGAACATGCTTAGCCTCGTGCTCGTCGGGCTCAGGCTCGAGCAGAAATTCAGATTCGGTACACGTTCGTCCACGGAACTGACGTGGGCCCTGCAGGTGTTTGGTTGCTTGCCTGCTTGCTCCTAGACGAGTAGAGATCTTCCTTTGTTTGGTTGTTCTGTCGTGATCTGTGATTAGTGATTAAATCTTTGATCCCCTTTGATGCCAATGCATAATAATAACTAGTTGTGTTGAGAGGATTGCGATGTTGCTTGCTGAGTTGACAGCCTAGAACTGGTAGTGTCTGACTTCTTAGATTGCCATTCAGCTATTAGTAACAGTCCATCATGATCCATATAGCTTGTGATCCTGACAAAGACAATACATCTACATTAGATAAGATTTTACTGTGATTGTGTCCAACTGTCCATAGTGGTTCTACGCACTGTCTACATTAAGAGCATATCCAGTAGGAGCCTAAAGGCTTGGATTATTTCATCAAATAACTCAGCTTGTACAATTTTTGGTCATCCAAACACATATCTAGAAGCTTGCTTTTAATTGCTTCAATTCTTCTTTATACGAAAGTACATGGGCTTGCATAAAGATTTCACTTCATTCTGTTGCTGTGCCTGCTTCATATTATCATCCCTGATAGACATACTTTAGAGATTCTAATTCATGTATGATGGTATCAAAGGGGATCATTGTACTCATAATAATAACTAGTGGAGTTGAGAGGTTTACTTTGCTCTGCATTCTAAAGTAACATATTTCTGATGCCCATATGCTACTTTGCTCTGCACAAAAATATCCTGTTAAATCATTGCATGTATTTCAGGTCTTTACAGTGGCATTGGATGGTCAATATTAGGTAAACTGCCTGGTTTGGGAGCACGTTTGGCTGCCTGGATGATGATGCTGCTGCTGTCAATTTACTCTTGATCAATTTCTGCCTTGACAATGTAAGTACTTCCATTGTTCAACAGTTTGCCGCGTTCATCAGCTATCCCATTTGGTTTGTTTCCTCCAATTAACTGCTGCTCCTGCTGCTGTTACAGCTGGCTTGGTGGCCTTGCGTGCATCTTCTCCACCAGCGTTCTCTTCCAAATCCTGGTAATTAAGCCTAATAACATGTCCACTCACTCACTATCCTCTAAAATAAGCTCCCACTCCTTTTCTGAATTGAATTAGGTCTCTGAAATTTAAGCTTATAGAACCTACAGTGTCAATCAGGTCTCTGAAATTTAAGCTTATAGAACCTACAGTGTCAATTAGGTCTCTGAAATTTAAGCTTATAGAACCTAGGAAAAGATTAGAATTAAAATATAACAGTGTTGACTGATCGCCACAGTGTTGTTTTGTTGTGCTTGATAAACCTAAGACTTCTTTTTATTGTAATATTGAAGTTGTTTGGTTCTGGCCTCAACAGTAGTACACTCTAATTTTGGTGGCCTTTATGTTCATTATTTTACAGGAGCTCCAGGCCTATTTTTTTGGAGTGTGAAGCCGTGAAGCCAAGTGTGAAGCTGTGAAGCCAAGTGTGAAGCAGTACTTAGCAAAGAGTTTTTGGTTCTGTACTTAGCAAAGAGTTTTTGGTTCTGAAGTGTGAAGCCAAGTGTAAATTGTAATATTGTAAAAGTCTAATGTAGTGTTAATGAATTATATCTGTTCTGTCCTATTTGAAATAATGATTATGTATGTTGAAAAGATGTGAATGGAAACTTGACCAGTGGGACCCAGTTATGAATATAATCTGAGCAATTTTGAAATTTCTGACATGTGTGACTAATGTATGGCATTATGACTAGTGGGACCAGCGCCAAAATATAATTATTGAAATAGAAAATAAATGATTGTAAGAAGGCTAAGGCCAAAAAATAAAGAAGCTAAAATATTGGGCTTGGCCCATGTAGCCCACAAGAATTAACTTGAAAAAAGCTTGAATTGTTGGGCTAGGCCCATGTAGAAAACCGAATTGGACCGGGCTTATTCTTGTGCCACATCAGCTTGCCATGCTGGATGCCTATGTGGCCTGGGGGAGGTTGCTAGTGACCAAAACGCCACAGTGGACATATTTTGGTCATAAACGTCTTCGACCATTCCAGAAGAAAGGTCGCTATAGTCAATTAACGACCCCCAGCTTTTGACCTTATGTTTTTGGTCACAAAAGGTCACAAATTGAAAACTATGACCTTTCAGTGACCAATAGTGGAGGTCACTAGTTGACATATTTCTTGTAGTGACAAGGGGAGGTGGCGCCCCCTTTCCTTTCTCTCATGAGGAGGGAAAGGTAGGAGGGGCCAACCCTCCCCTTTCCTTCCCCTAGGGCCGGCGGCCTGGGAGAGGGGCACACCAGCCCATAAGCCCATATAGCCTCCCGAGGCTTCCCGGAACCCCTTCCGATGATCCGATGACTACCCAGTACCTCCCGAAACTCTTCCGGTGTCCAAATATCATCGTCCTATATATAGATCTTACCTCCGGACCATTCCGGAGCTCCTCGTCATGTCTGTAATCTCATTCAGGACTCCAAACAACATTCAGTCGCCAAATCATATAACTCATATAACACTATATCATCAACGAATGTTAAGCGTGCAAACCCAACGGGTTCGAGAACTATGTAGACATGACTGAAACACCTCTTCGGTTAATAACCAATAGCAGAACCTGGATGCCTACACACTAGTAGAAAATGGGTCAAACGTGAAGCACATTAGTGCCGGTTTGTATTAGAGCCGGCACTAATGTATACATTAGTGCCGGTTCCAACGGCTAGCCGGGCCGCTCTCATTAGTACCGGTTCGTGGCTAACCTTTAGCACCGGTTCGTGCCACAAACCGGTACTAATGAGGGTGGTGGCAGGATGTTGTTAGTCTGGGCCCCCTCCAGCACCTTTAGTACCGGTTCGTGCCATGAACCGGTACTATAGGTCGACGTACATAAACCCTTCATCCACCCGAGCCACTCTGTTCTTCCCCTTTCCCCTCACTTCTCCTCTGTTCTTCCCCTTTCCCCTCGAGCTCCTCACAAATTTTGCCCAAAATTTGTCAAGATTTGAAGGTCCCCATCCATTCAAATGATCACAAAGGTTAGCAACTTTGTCCTTTCAACTCTCATTGCTAGATTAGCTCTTCCCATGCTTTGTATAGTTACTAATTTGTGAGTTTAGTAATTTGGGAGGAAATATATATATGTGCTAGTATTTGATTTATATGCAATTTGAGGTCACAAATAACACTTAGTTTGCATATGTAGGTGTGGTTTACTTAGTGCCTTCTAAATCTCCGTCGTAACCACCGTCGATCGCCCGCACCGTCCCGTCACCGGCACCACCTTGTGGTGAGCCTCTTGTTCATGTAATTTTATATAAAAAATTGATGTTTATGTGATTTGGATATATAGTTAATCATGTAATAATTATCTTACCCGTACGTTGTTTGTTATACATAGTGCCATGGTTTTGATATCTGTCCCCGTCGGCCCTCGTCCTTGTTATGATTCGGATGTGGTATATTCTCTTTTAAAACTATTTGTTGCATTTCGTGTTTATGACAAATTATGCCCATCAAGTTGACATAGATATTTTTATCTAGGAGGTATGTGAACCGGAAATTCCAACCGACCCTATTGTCGAGAGATTAAATTTAGTTGAAAGAGAAAACGAGTACTTGAAAGAAAAATTGAAAAGAATTGAGGGGGAGAAGATGGAATTGGAGTTGCATGTTGCCGATGTCGTCGATGATCACAAGATCAAGATGGAGAAAATGCGCTTGAAGAATAGAAAGATTAGAAAATATGCCATCGATAGTGAGGCTTGGTATCATTATGCTGTTGGATCAATTGTTACCTTAGTTGCGATCTTGATCGCATTTGTTGTTGCATTTAAATGCTTTAGCTAGAGAGTTATTTGTTTGTTGCATTTAAGTGTTGTATGAACTTTATGTATGAACTTGTATTAATTTGGTCTATTCGGTATTGTGTAATGAAGATGAGCCGGCAATGGATGTACAATGACCGATGCTCTCCCCAGTTCGTTGAGGGCGTGCATACTTTTCTGCTTGCGGCTGAGGCAAACAAGCGGGCGGATGGTTTTATGCCTTGTCCATGTGGTGTCTGTAAGAATGGTCACAATTACTCTACGTCAAGAACCATTCACGTCCACCTGTTTGAGTCCGGTTTCATGCCCCACTATAATGTTTGGACCAAGCACGGAGAAAGAGGGGTTATGATGGAAGACAATGAAGAAGAAGAGGACGACGACAGCTATCCTGGCCATGGGTTCCCTGAATACGATGATACAACAATGGGGGAAGAAGTTGAGCCGGTAATGCGGGAAGAAGCTGAGCCAGCAATCCGGGAAGAAGCTGAAGAAGAGGCATCAGATGAGCCCGTTGATGATCTAGGTCGGGCCATTGCCGATGCAAAGAGAAACTGCACAAGTGATTTGGAGAAGAAGAAGTTGCAGCGCATGTTAGAGTATCACAAAAAATTGTTGTACCCGAATTGCATAGGTGACAAGAAAAAGCTGGGCACCACACTGGAATTGCTGCAATGGAAGGCAGAGAATGGTGTATCTGACAAGGGATTTGGAAAGTTGCTGGTAATGATAAAGGATATGCTTCCAAAGGACAACGAATTGCCCGAGAGTACGTACGAAGCAAAGAAGGCTGTCTGCCCTCTAGGGTTAGAGGTGCAAAAGATACATGCATGCCCTAATGATTGCATCCTCTACCGCGGTGAGTACGAGGATTTGAACGCTTGCCCGGTATGTGGTGCATTGCGCTATAAGATCAGCCGCGATGAGCCTGGTGATGTCGAGTGCGAGCGCCCCAGGAAGAAGATTCCTGCCAAGGTGATGTGGTATTCTCCTATAATACCACGGTTGAAACGTTTGTTCCAAAACAAAGAGCATGCCAAGGCGATGCGATGGCACAGAGAAGACCGTAAGAAAGACGGAAAGTTGAGAGTACCCGCTGACGGGTCGCAGTGGAGAAAAATCGAAAGAAAGTACGGGAAGGAGTTTGCAGATGACGCAAGGAGCGTATGGTTTGGTCTAAGCACAGATGGCATTAATCCTTTTGGGGAGCAGAGCAGCAACCATAGCACCTGGCCTGTGACTCTATGTTTGTATAACCTTCCTCCTTGGTTGTGCATGAAGCGGAAGTTCATTATGATGCCAGTGCTCATCCAAGGCCCTAAGCAACCCGGCAACGACATTGATGTGTACCTAAGGCCATTAGTTGAAGAACTCTTACAGCTGTGGAATGGAACAGGTGTACGTGCGTGGGATGAGCACATGGGGGAAGAATTTGACCTCAAGGCGTTGCTGTTCGTGACCATCAATGATTGGCCTGCTCTCAGTAACCTTTCAGGACAGACAAACAAGGGATACCGTGGATGCACGCACTGTTTGGATGATACCGACAGTATATATTTGAATAGTTGTAAGAAGAATGTGTACCTGGGACATCGTCGATTTCTTCCAAGCAGGCATCCCGTAAGAAAGAAAGGCAAGCATTTCAAAGGTGAGGCGGATCACCGGACGAAGCCTCGCCACCGTACTGGTGCTGATGTACATGATATGGTCAAGGATTTGAAGGTGATATTTGGAAAGGGTCCTGGCGGACAACCTGTTCCGAAGGACGCGGACGGACGCGCACCCATGTGGAAGAAGAAATCTATATTTTGGGACCTGCCATATTGGAAATACCTAGAGGTCCGCTCCGCAATCGACGTGATGCACGTCACAAAGAATCTTTGCGTGACCCTGCTTGGCTTCTTGGGCGTGTATGGGAAGACAAAAGATACACCTGAGGCACGGGAGGACCAGCAACGTATGCACGGAGAAGACGACATACATCAGGGTCATGCAAGCTACGCTCTTATCAAAGAAGAGAAGGAAATCTTCTTTGAATGCCTGCTCAGTATTAAGGTACCGTCTGGCTTCTCGTCGAATACAAAGGGAATAATAAACATGGCAGAGAAAAAGTTCCAGAACCTAAAGTCTCATGACTGCCACGTGATTATGACGCAACTGCTTCCGGTTGCATTGAGGGGGCTTCTACTGAAAAACGTTCGATTAGCCATTGTGAAGCTATGTGCATTTCTCAATGCAATCTCTCAGAAGGTAATCGATCCAGAAATCATACCAAGGTTACAGAATGATTTGGTGCAATGTCTTGTCAGTTTCGAGTTGGTGTTCCCACCATCCTTCTTCAACATCATGACGCACGTCCTAGTTCACCTATGCGAAGAGATTAACGTTTTGGGTCCTGTATTTCTACACAATATGTTCCCCTTTGAGAGGTTCATGGGAGTCTTAAAGAAATATGTTCATAACCGTGCTAGGCTAGAAGGAAGCATCTCCAAGGGCCATCAAAATGAGGAGGTCATTGAGTTTTGTATTGACTTTATTCCTGACCTTAAGCCGATTGGTGTTCCTGAATCGCGGCATAAGGGCAGACTGGATGGAAAAGGCACGCTAGGAGGGGAACAAATAATATGTATGGACGGACATTCTCTCACTGAAGCACACTACACAGTTCTACAGAATTCCACCTTGGTGGCTCCGTATATGGATGAACACAAGAATTTGCTACGCTCCAAACACCCGGAGCGGTCTGATGAGTGGATACATGTGAACAAACCAGGAGTTTCGCCAATTGGTTGCAGACACGTACCATGCATGAGACCTCTATTGAACATGACCTGTACTTGCTATCCCAGTTTCCATCTTCGAATATAATGACTTTCAAAGGGTACGAGATAAATGGTAATACATTTTACACGATCGCCCAAGATAAGAAGAGCACCAACCAAAATAGTGATGTCCGCTTTGATGCAGAAACCAAGACGGGAAAGGAAACATATTATGGTTATATACAAGACATATGGGAACTTGACTATCGACGTGGTTTAAAGGTCCCTTTGTTTTGGTGCAAATGGGTCAATATGACACGAGGCGGGGTAACGGAAGACCCGCAGTATGGAATGACAACAGTGGATCTCAACAATCTTGCGTATGCAGACGAACCATTCGTCCTAGCCAGTGATGTGGCACAGGTTTTCTATGTGAAGGACATGTCTACCAAGCCAAGAAAAAGAAAAGATAAGGAAGCGAATGCATCGTACGATGAGCCAAAGCGGCACATAGTTCTTTCTGGGAAGAGAAACATCGTGGGAGTGGATGACAAGACAGACAAGTCAGAAGATTATGCAAAGTTTGATGAAATTGCTCCATTCACAGTGAATATTGACCCGAGCATCCCGTTAAATGATGAAGATTTTTCATGGTTACGGCGCAAAGAGACACACGCGAAGAAAAAGTTTCACACCCAAAGATCTGGGATGTGATCGGCTTCACTATCATCACTTTCTTCTGTGTTTCACACCCAGTAGGGAATGTCTGTAATAGTTAGGGTAGTTATGTGTTTTGGCATTTGAAACACGAAGAAATTTTATCTGCAAACAAATTCTGTTCATGCATTTACTGATTTTTTTTGCAGCTAAATGACCCTGAAATTGAAAAGCAATTCAAATGAACTCAGAAAAGGTTGAAAGTTGGCATGGTATCATAATTTCATACAAATAGCATGTACAAGAAAGTAGAGAGGGTTACGGCAGAAACTGGATGCACTTCGTGTACAAAATGGACAATCTCTTTCGAAGTATCAGGGTTTCCGACGAAAACTAAACTGTTACAAAGGCATTTCATTTTTTAAATTACTAAACATTACTAAATTGAATATAATGATAAAACACACTAATATTAAACATAAGAAAAAAGAATCACTGAAGAAACTTTTTTCAAAGTTAAGTTATTCACAAACTAGTGATTCACACAAATTTCAAATAATTCAAAATTTAAACTATTCAAATTTGAAATCTACTGGCACTAACAGAAAGTTTGTAATTTTTTGTACCTAAAGCAAAAATATTCACAAAGAAACTCTAAATATAGCAAAAAAACAACTCAAAAATAAATAAAACAAAAAATAAAGCAAAAACAAATTAAGAAAAAAAAAGCCCGCCTACTGGGCCAAAGCGGCCTGCACACGACTAGCGACACAACCTTTCGTTGGGCCAGGATGCAGGCCCGCGAAGGCCCAGTAGGCCCACAAGGCGAGGAGGACAGGTAGGCCCAGTAGGCCTGATTAGGAGAGGAGCTCGAGAGAGCTACCGCACTGGGCTTATAAACCAGTGCGGTAGCCCCTCGACTAGCGAGGTGGGACTAAACTTCCACACCGCACCTGCGCCAGCGCACCCCCTTTAGTACCGGGTCGTGGCACAAACCGGTACTAAAGGGTGGGCCTTTAGTACCGGTTTGTGCCACGACCCAGTACTAAAGGGGGGTGCTTCCCGCCGCTTGGCCTGGCCAAAACAGACCTTTAGTACCGGTTGGTGGCTCCAACCGGTACTAAAGGTGCCTTCTATATAAGAAAACACTTCAAAATTTCGTCAGTTTCTCATCTCTCCCTCTGCTTCTTCTCCTCTGCACCGCCGCCCGCCGCCCCCGCCGTCTCCATATCCCTCGACGCCGCCTCGGCCCGTCGCCGCCCCGTCCCCGTCGTCGCCGCCCCCGTCGCCGCCCCGTCCCCGTCGTCGCCGCCCCCGTCGCCGCCCCGGCCCGTACGTCCCCGTCCCCGTCGTCGCCGCCCCATCGTCGCCGCGCCCGTCGCCGTCCCCGTCGCCGTGCGCCCCCCGTCGCCTCTCGCCTAGCCGGCCGGTGAGCGCGCACACACACACACATACATTTTTAGTTATAGATTTTTCTGTTTTTAAGAAATTGTTAGACATTTTTCTGTTTTTTAGAAATATTTAGAAATGTTAGAATTGTTAGAATTGTTAGAAATGTTTGAAATTGTTAGAAATTTTTCTGTTTTTTAGTTATAGAAATAGTTATAAAAAAGTTAGAATTGTTAGAAATTTTTCTGTTTTTTAGTTATAGAAATAGTTATAAAAATGTTAGTTATATATATAGAAATGTTATAATTTTTTTCTGTTTTTTAGTTATAGAAATATTAGAAATGTTATAGAAATGTTAGTTATATATAGCATTGTTAGAAATGTTATAGAAATGTTAGTTATATAGAAATGTTAGAAATTTTAGTTATCAAAATCCAATCATTAAAAAAATGTTACTTTTTGCGGGCATATAGCTAGTATTTGTTCTCGATGATGCCCGGCCCGCATCCTCGCCGTCGACCCGTCCGCGACGATGTCCAGCCGACCCATGTCCGGGACTGGGCTCCGCCGGGCTGGCACTGGGAGGTGCTGCTTGGAGGGGCGCGCCGCTTGACGAGGAACCCGGCCGCGGGTCCAGTCGTCGACCCTGATCTCGTTTGGTGGCGTTCGCGTGGGCTAGTTTCGATGCGGAGGGACCCAGCCCCGCCGGAGGTGGTACGTCGCCGTGTCAGGGAGGAGGACGAGCACGTCCATCGCTACATGGTTGCGTTAGAGGGCGTCAGGTTCTCCAATACGTGGCAGTATCTTCGGGGATCTCACTTCAGCTATGATCCTGTGAGGGTTCCTTCTCTTTGGGTGTCCACTACCCGCGCCGGAGGAACCGCGAGTGTCCTAGATTCTTCTGTAGTATTCGATCTTTATTAGCTAATAGCCAGTGATGTACTATTCAATATTATATATTATTCGAGACGATGTATTCGAGATTATATCTATTATTCTGGACGATGTATTCGAGATTATATCTATTATTCGAGATTTGAATACTAAATTGTTTTATATTTCTTTTGGATTAGTTAAACAAAAGCTATGGCAGACAATACCGACAGAGAGGGAGAACAGACCATGTTCGATATGATACGCAGGGCAGATGATAATCAAAATGAAGAAGATTATGACGGCTCCGAATTTCTAAACAACACCGGAGAGGGTGATATGATATTCGATCACGACGAAGTCATGAATGATTATAACGATGACGAAGAACATGATCCTGAAACAACAAACACCGACGAGGTATATATATTTATATAAGTAGGCATCTGGTGATCATCACATGTTTTAAATGACTTGAAGATATATTAACGAATCGATCTTTGTTCTTTCAGCCATCCGGATCGAGCAAATCTTTAGGCAAAAGGACGAAACGAGGCCCGAACAAAAAGTTGAAGCCGGGCGTAAAGTACAATATCGAGGCATGCGGCCCTACTGGCAAACCAGTAGCGCCTAAGAAGATTGCGGACAAGTTCGTTCGTCAGTGCGGAGTTCTTGTGAAGGACCAACTCCCGATCAAACTTCAAGAATGGAGAGCGCCAGCAAAGCCACGTCCAGATGTTACTTATGTCGACAAGAATCAAAAAGATCTGCTTTGGGATACTCTCATGGAACATTTCACCCTACCAGATCATTTCACAGAAGCAGATGTGCAGAAAGTCAAAGAGGCTGCTCTTAAGATGATGGCGACTGCATTCAAGAACTACAAGAATGGTGAATGGAACAAGTACGTCAACGGAGGAAGGAAGACTCCAGTATTCAAGGGAACACTGGAGAACCAACGTGATCATTGGGACGATTTCGTGAAATTCAAGGATTCGGAATTAGCTAAGGAACGGTCGAGAATAAACAAGAAGAATGCTGAAAAAAAGGATAAGTTCCATAAGTTGGGGCCAGGTGGCTATGCGGTGGCAATGCCTAAGTGGGATAAGTCTGAGAAAGAGTTGGAGGATGCAGGTGTCACTCCGGCTACTAAGAGCTGCCCCCCAGGGTCAGGACTTGGTTCTATGCGCATGGGGGAGAGTTGGACCGGGAGACAGGCAATGTTTCGACGAGGGCAAGTCTGAAGGGAGCCGACGATGCGATACTTGTTGCAATAGAAGAGGCACGAGCGGGGGTGTTCTAGCCCAACAGAGAGAACGACGAGCTTACGCGTGCCCTGGGAAATCCTGAACACCCGGGAAGAACACGAGGCAAGGGCGCTCTGCCGTGGTATGAGGGGTTTTCAGAATGGAACAACGACTACAGAACCCGTGCGAGAAAGAAGATTGCGGAGGAGAAGAATAGGAAGATGGAGGAGGAGCAGAGGAAGCGGGACTATGAACGCCTTCAAGGCCTAGAAGCAAGTCAAGCGGAATTGGCAGTCAAATTCCAGCGGCAGCAGGAGCAGATCGACTCACTTACCCATCAAAGGGGGTCTCAGCAGCTGCAGCAGCTAGCGGATGATCCAGCATTGGATAGCACCGGCCCATCCATGCCGAGAAGCAGCGTGGGTTCCGTCCCGGACGACCCAATGCTGGGTAGATACCCCGTGGATGACATCACGGAGAACACTAACTGCGAGCTACACGTCAAAATGAAGAACATATCCATGAAGGTGGCGGACGGCTGTGCTTTCACAAATCCCCCCGAGGCAACCTTCCATTGCAACCCGATTCCAGCGGGCTTTGCTCGTGTCATGGTTGATGAGGTGGACCCACCATATTCGGGGCTACAGCTTGACATTGCTGGAGGTGACGGCGAGCGCTTTCTCGGAGAGGCCAAACATCGTATCATCCTATCGAAAAAGGATTGCATCATCTTTCCAAGGCCACCGACACCGCGTCACCCGAGTCCTCGTCGAAGTCCGCCACCGAGTCAGCAGACTCCCGCTCCTCCAAGTCCGGCAAAGTGTCAGGACAATCCTCCTCCTCCAAGTCCCGCAAAGTGTCAGGACAATCCTCCTCCTCCAAGTCCGCCACAGCTTCAGACGTCCACTCCTCCTCCAAGTCCGGCGCAACCTCAGGCCACTCCTCCTCGTCCAACTCAGTCCCGTCAGCCGTCTCTACCGCCTCAACAATCGCAGAAGAGACACCCCGCAGCTATGGTGCGTAGCGGTACGAGTCGAGGTAGTACAGGAAGTACAGGCGGAGGCAAGCGATATAAATATGGTCCAAGCCTCAAGGCTCTTCCGCAGAGGTCTTATGACAGGTCCGAGGAGGAAATCACAGCCATATCGAAGGCCGAGGTGGAAGCCCATTTTGCACCGAAACCGCCACCGCCGCCAAGGGAGAAAGTGCCTGAGAAAACGATTGACCACTTCATTCGTATGGCTCAACCACCAGCTTCCAAGCCTGTTGACACAGACTATGAGCGCCACATCAGGAAGTTAAATCGAGCACGTCTACAAAGGGAGGCGAGCACGTCTACATCGGGATCGAGCAAACAAGAAGCAGCTGCCCAAAAATGCGGGAAAACCATTCCCCAGCTGGGAGAACAGGCGGCGCAATCGATCCCCTCGCTTGTTTTGCCAACAACAGGTGACAGTACGCGCCCCCAATATTATTGTGGACAAACAGTGCATGTTCCCGAGGTGGGCAATGTGGTAATAACGGAGGAGCATATAATGCAGGCTGAAGTTCTCAACATCACTGTTGGACAACTCCTCGAGATTGAGCCCATGCCTTTGCTTAGAGAGGATGAAGTAAAACGGAAATATGTCCGGGGCCAACCTTTGGTCGCGCCAGACAAGGTCAAGAAGCTCCCAACGAGAATGTATGAATTGCATCAATGGTACATGAACATTACCAAGATTTCAGATCGAGTGTCCCTCATGGTGAATGTCAAGAAGGGCCATTACTACCATGAGAAAGCTGGGTCTGTTGAGTATTTACAATTGTTTCAGTTATACAATCAGGACGCACTCGACAAATCTATCGTCAGTTGCTATTGTCTGTAAGTGATCTCTTTCTATAATTTAAGTCTCAAGCTAGCTGTAGTGATCCTTTTGATCAATCATTACCTGTAATTATCCTCACTATATTCTTCTCTGTGGTATTATGCAGGATGAAGATATATGAAATGAGAAAAGGTGGACGCTATGGCATTGGGTTCATTGACCCAAACACCGTTAATGAATTCGCATGGAAGATAAATGAACATCATGCAAAGGAAGTAGAGGACAGCATGCTAGAGTTCTTGAAGCGCCTCAAATACAATGAAGATATACTACTTCCTTACCACTTTGGGTGAGTCACACTGTCTTGTACTACAAATTCTCTGTTTTTGCCTACTAGCTAGCTACATGTTTTTGCTTACATATGCCTGCTTAATTAAGACATGTAAACGTGTGTGCATGCAGATTTCACTGGGTCTTGTGTATCATTAAAGTTGACGACGGAACAGTTGAAATACTGGACTCATTAATCTCAAAAAACACTGACTTTAACATCTTGTATCGGATAGTCAACAGGTAATTTCAATCATTATTAATTATATATCTCGGCCTATTTAGTTCGTCATTTCATGATATGAACTATTTAATAACCCCTTTATTCATTTTCTTTATCGCCGGGCAGGGCTTGGGCAAGATTCATCAGCGTCACGGAAGGTGAATGGAAACAAAAGCTTCAATGGTTTCGACCCAAGGTAATTAGTAATTAAGTAGTACTAGCTAGCTAGCTAGCTGCCATCTCTTTAATTATCATGCTTGATTAATTTTTATCTGATCAAATTCCATTCTTGTAAAGGCCCTGAAGCAGGCGCAGGGGACTGATCCGTGTGCATTCTGCGTTTGCGAGAACATTCGCATGATGGCGTCCGAAAGGAGCAGATCTCAAAGACAACAATGGGTACGCTTGTCAGAACACTATTCACAATTTTTACACCATTATCGATATCTAGTCACACAACTAATACACATGCATATTGATCTCCTTCTTAACAGTTCAAAGAGGTGCGGGAGAAGCTCATAGAAACGGAGCACGTAGAAGCACTTCAAGAGGAAATAGCGGGATTTTTGCTCGACCAGGTCATAAATCCGAATGGAGAATTTTATTACCCGCTACCGCCCCCATGAAAACCACTTTCAATTGTCATCGTGCTCCGAAGGCACCAATTAGACTGGCTCCGAAGGCAACATTCATATGTAGGAGAAATTGTATATAGCTATACATGTGTGTATGTGTGAATTAATTAATATGGTGGTTTAATTTGTGAGACATTGATGTGATATATATATGCATGATTGGTTCTACTAGAAATTATATATATATATATGCATAACGTGTACAATGTGTAGTATTGTAAAATACCAGCAAACGAAAAAGAATTAAAATGGAAACACAAAATTAAATGAAAAAGAAATCATAAAACTAAAAACCCTCCAAACCTTATAGTACCGGTTGGTCTTACAAACCGTTACTAAAGGGCTCCAGGTCCACGGAGCTGGCTCGTGCCACGTGGTTGCCCTTTAGCACCGGTTCGTGCTGAACCGGTACTAAAGGGGGGGGCTTTAGTGACCACAAATTAGTGCCAGTTATGTAACCGGCACTATAGGGCCTTACGAACCGGTGCTAATGCCCGGTTCTGCACTAGTGACATTGGTTCCTACATATTCTACGAAGATCTTTATCGTTCGAACCGTTATGACAACATACGTAATTCCCTTTTTCTGATGGTATGTTACTTGCCCGAGATTCGATCTTCGATATCTCCATACCTAGTTCAATCTCATTATCGGCAAGTCTCTTTACTCGTTCCGTAATACATCATCTCGTAACTAACTCTTTAGTCATTTTGCTTGCAAGCTTCTTGTGATGTGTATTACCGAGAGGGCCCAGAGATACCTCTCCGATACACGGAGTGACAAATCATAATCTCGATCCATGCCAACTCAACAGATACCTTCGGAGATATCTGTAGAGCATCTTTATGATCACTCAGTTCGTTGTGACGTTTGATAGCACACAAGGTATTCTCTCGGTTTCCGGGAGTTGCATGATCTCATAGTCAAAGGAATATGTATTTGACATTAAGAAAGCAGTAGCAATAAACTGAACGATCATATGCTAAGCTAACGAATGGGTCTTGTCCATCATATCATTCTCCTAATGATGTGATCATGTTATCAAATAACAACACATGTCTATGGTTAGGAAACCTTAACCATCTTTGATCAACGAGCTAGTCTAGCAGAGGCTCACTAGGTACACGGTATTTATTTATTTATCCACACATGTATTTAAGTTTCTGATCAGTACAATTCTAGCATGAATAATAAATCTTTATTATGAATAAGAAAATTTAATAATAATAATAATAACTTTATTATTGCCTCTAGGGCATATTTCCATCAAATAGGTGCACATATAGCTACTCAGTGATCTCGTGGAGCATATGTGGACCTACAATGAAAACGAAAGAGCTAATTTCTCGCCAAAAAAAAGGACCAATGAGCTAATGTTTGAATTATGCACTTCAAATAAATTTTATGTTCTAACTATATATTTTTGCTACCAACAAATATTTATTTACATGTGATATTTCACATGTATAATTAACGTGTATAGATTTGCATGAATTTGATGGTTTGCATTTGATCGAGATCCAGATCGAGACGACCCTGACCGAAACCCCGCCACCAGCGCCGCCGCGGGGACGCACCACCACCTCCCAGCCCTGCAGCCACCGGGAGCCCCGCCAGACCTGGGTAGGGTACGAGGGGGAGAATATCAGGTGCCCCCGGAGCACCTAACCTTAGGTGCTCCGATGCAACCTCGGCCGCTGGATTGTGATCCAGTCGGCAGCATCATGGGGATGTGGACCAAAGCATCATTTCAGGAATGTTCGGGGCGTTTTCTGCAAGATATTCATGCTAGATTTGTCTTTTTTGTTTCTCAATGTGTATTTTGAATTTCGATTCGAATTTTTTATAGATTGTACACTCATGTGATGTAAATATCCACAAATTTTTTTGAATTTTTTTAAAACATTTGGATGCGCATTTTGAAATTTTGAAGCATGAGAGCCCTAGATATTCTCCCGGGTACGAGAGACTTGGGTTGCCTGATACTATAACTAGATCCATAGAATGAAACTTGGCCGGTAAGGAATCACACCACGCGCGCGCGGCGTGCTAATTGCTAAACGGCGAGAGAATTGCGTAGCACGACGGTTCTCGGCTCCAAACTGGGCGAGGTGGCTAGCTGATCCCTCCCGTTTGATTATGTTGAACGCGGAGCCGGAAGGAAAGTCGCGGGAAGCTTCCACTTGATTATGTCCACGTCAATTTAGTGATATGTACGCGGATTCGACGCTTACCAAACTTTTTTTTCCGAAACATAGTACTCCGCGCGCGGATTCGACGCTTACTTTCAGAATTCAGAAAGAACAAGAAAATAACAGAAATAGTACTAATAATATAGGTAAGCGTCGAATTCTTTCTGAATTCTGAAAGTAAGCGCACTGCACAATTGGTATTGAACAGTGCTGAGTGCTGACACTATTCATAGCTGGTTCATCTTTTATTTTCGTTTCATGAAATGTGGATTGTGTTCGACGCCAAATTCACAGTCGTTATTTTCCGCCTCGCCGGTGCTGCACCCTGCAAACTCGCCGCTCAATTTCTGCCAGAGTTGCGCCGGCCGACGGCAGAGATGCTGTAGGAAGGTCGAGCCCAAGCCATACCCGGCGGACGTCGCCGAAATCGGAGAAGTAGCTGGTCGTTCCAGTCGTCGTCGTTGCCTTCCTTCCCGGCGTCATTCGCCCCGCCCACGAACCGCGGCAGGACCGCAGCACCGGTGCTCTACTCTGTCGACTCTAATCCAGGTGGGTGTGCGTGCGAGGGACCAATATCGCCGATATTCCTTTGCTTTCGTTCGCGGCTATATAAGTACGTTCTTTTCGTTTAAGTGCTCCCTCACACAATCAATCACATTGTACCAACTCTCTTCTTCAGGCTAGGGCCCCAGTGTACTGCCCACCTGGATACTACTGTCCGTCTGGAGCTTCTTCTTTTTTCTGATCCTACTAATCCAGGTACGCAGCCTGCATGCCTCGTTCGTTCCATTTATGTACGTGTAAGAAGAAGAGTATACTTTGCATCAGTTTTGTGGTTCAATCGTTTGATATGGTGCCCTTTTTTTGTGCGGGGCTCGTCACCAAGATCATCTCGTAAAAAATAAAGAACATTCGTCTTCTTTTTCCTCATCCTCATCCATATGATGACTAGTCAGCCCTCCTCCTCCTCCTCCAACTCAGATCTTAAGTCCGCGTCCGGTCCTCCATACACCCGTCTCTCTCTCTCTCTCTCTCTCTCTCTCTCTCTCTCTCTCTCTCTCTCTCTTCCATTCCCCAATCTCGACTGTCCCTGTTTCGATCCGGAGATGACGATCAGGGGACGCCGGCGACCTGGCCGTGCTCCAGGCCCAAGGCCGCGCCTCCCAAACAGCACCATGACGCGCTCACGCGATACCAAGTGGGTCGCCCACGGACCGCCAGGAAATTCGGCTTCTCAACGTCGACGTCGACCCCAAGGCGCACCGCAGATCGACGTTTAGAAGCCGAATTCCTCAACGCCGCCGCCGTCACTCCACCTCCATAGCTGGTGATCCACCGTCAAACCTCTTTCCAATCACTAGCTCTTGTCTGTGCACAGGATCCTCTCCTCCCCTCTACGTTTCCCCTCAACCAATTTGATTGATGATGCCGCAGACGCAGACGCAGACGCCGCCGCTCGATCTACACCGCCGACCCCGCCTGCCTTGTGCCCTTCCCCTTACCAGCGGGCAAACTCGTCTATGCTCTATAAGCACTCAACTGAGCAGCAGCAGCAGCAGCAGCAGGTGAGAATGAGATACATGCATGCAGCTGGGTTATGAATGTTATCATCTCATTTGCACTAGGAACTTGCTGGATCCTATGCAAAATAAACTGCAATGATGCAGGCTAGGCCAACATGTGTTTTATATATATACAACTATATATATCAGTAAAAGTTATATATCATCATCTCAGTTGTTTCGCCCTTCTATCATGTTGATGTATGAAGAACCATGCAAAATAAACTCTGCACCACCAAAATTAGCATATTCTGTTGGTCTTAACTGAAAGTGCGTCCTCAACTATTTCAAAAGCCACAACAATTCTTCAGATTCACCATTCCCTTGTCGTTTGCTGTCAACATCTGTCGCAAACTATATTACAAACATGGATCTCTCTGTATCTTTCCAAAGTTATTGTACTGAATACTACTCATAAACAGAGCATCTGCAGGTTGATACACACACACACACCTGACACGGACGCGCCGAGAGAATGCAGTTCTGGAGCCGTGTTGCGGCCATGCTGCCCATTGAGCTCAACAATCAAGGCATAATCGGCAACCTCACCGAAAATAATAAGACCAGGGTGTGGGTTAGCAGACGGATAGGGGAGGACCAACTCTACTTGGTGCATGTTCAGCGCACTCCAGGCATTGGTCTCCCGACCTCACTGGTCGTCAAGTATTTCCAGAACATGAACCCAACACCGCTACTAGATGACAGTGTTAAGAATCGATGCAAGTCAGAGATGATCCTGTTAGCTAGCATCTCACACGACAACATCATCAACGTCCTAGATGTCATCGAGAGGGATGAGGCCGTCATGCTAGCCTACAAGTATGAGGTGAATGGCAACCTTGGCTACTGGCTGCACCAGCCCAAGGATGCCGGTCGTCCATTGTCCTGGCCGGAGAGGAGGGCCATCGCCATCGGCGTCGCCAAAGGGCTCTGCCACTTGCACCATGGATGCAACAAGCCGATTGTCCACCACAACATCAGCTCCCACAACATCTTGCTTGATCAGAATTTCAAGGCCGTGATAGCCAGTTTTGGCGCTGCACAGATGAACATGGTCGGCCTCAACCAACCGTTGCCGATCGCGGAGATTCCGGTTGGTAACTTTGGGTATGCAGCTCCAGGTATGGCAGGGGATCGTTGCACACAATGGTTTTTGTTTCTTAACTAGCTTGGTCTTTTAACGACTTAGTACTTATAGGCAATTGATTATTTGCAGAATATGGTACAGCGCCAGGCCAGCTGACGGAGAAAGTAGACATTTACAGCTTCGGTGTGGTGCTGCTAGAGCTCGTCACAGGGCAGGTGGCGAACGGAGCTGGAGCGGATGGTCATTTGGCGATTTGGGCACAGGATAATTGCAATGAGCTGATGGCAAATCATCGGGAAATGTTCATGATGGTTGTCGACAGAGAGATCCCAGATCGTGCACGATACATGGAGGAGATGGTGATGGTGTTCAGGCTGGGTGTGGATTGCACCGCCAGGGGTCCGCATCTAAGGCCGTCCATGCAGATGGTTCTCAAACGTCTCCGCCGGGGCCGATTCCGTGCCCCCCTCAGCTGCTACCTGCTGTGAAGCCACCGGCCAAACAAACAATTTTGCTATTCCACAATCACCTGAAATCTTGCAATGTTTCAGTTGATCTTTTTCCCTTGGATTGTGGTTGTGATCATCTGTTGTGTTTTGTGTGGACTCCTGGTTGGGGAAACACTACCAGAGAGAGAGAGAGAGAGAGAGAAGCGAAGTCCTAATTGACCACAGCTTCTGCAGCCCTGTTTGTTTTGTTTCAGGAGCTGCTAGCCGGAGCCTAGTAAGCTTAAGCAGGTCAGTTTGGTCCAGCAGATGATAGCTGGAGTAGTATGTCGGTTTGGTATTGAGTCTAGTGAATTCAGTGAATTCAGTACTTTTGTCGGTTCCAGCATGTAGCCTATATAAAGGCAGGTCTTTATAATACTTCAGCAAGCAATGAATTTTCTACTTCCTACATGTGCTTCTCTTCTACACCTTTGATTATCTAATCTTACCCCACTTCTCTCCCACTGAACCATGGCGTCTGGCAAGTATCCCACCCCACAACATGTTTATTATCTTCATTATGTGATATTGCCCAGTACATAATTGTCTTTATTATGTGATACTGCCAAGTACTTACTACTTTTATTATGTGATATGAACTGATGATTTGAAACTATATTTAAAAAAATGCAAGTGCGATAATGTGTTTTGTGATTTCTAAAATCTTGCCAACAATGAAATCTGGTATTGTGTAGTGTCTATGCTTTATCTGGTTCCCTCTGGTTTCTTTCATCCTGTCTTGTTAATATTCTCCCTAACAAATTTACTACATGTTCTGTTCCCTTCCCCCATATTTTTATAAGAATTTAACATAACACTTATTAAATTTAACTTAACAATTATTAGAAGTTCTAAACACTGTTATATTATGTTGAACCCACACTTAGCCTTACATTGTGTTGGAAAGAGTAGGAAAAAAATAAGGGAAACTAATATTTTTTGCAGTGCGTTCAGCCTTTTCTTTCCAACCTAGTTGCTCCGTACATATTGATGATCACTTCTTTTTGCTAGTTCACAGCGCTGTCATCAGTCTTCTGATTGTGTGGAAAATCTCATGATGAAGGAATTACGCGCGGTGGCAAGAACGAGAGGTAACTATTCGTTGCAATAGTGTCATTGGTTCGATCCAGCGGCTGAGATCAATCCGGGGCGAGATCGGATGGTCCAAATCGCATCAAGCACTTCGATCCAACGGCCAGGAAACCCAAATTGCTGAGGAGTCGGGAGGATGCCTGTCATCCTTATTTCTCGATATAAGAGCGTTTCTGATTTAGTATGAGATGGAGGGAGTAATAATAGTTTATCTTGCTGATTTAGTATGTGAGTTCTTTTTGTATAAACGCGCGCATGATTTAGTTTTCTGAGACAAGCGCATGATTTAGTATGATGAGCCCCCTCTGCTTCTACTTGCTCATTTTCTGCTCTCGAAGCAGTCCCTCTAGGTCACCTTGCGAAGGTTGCGTCAGATTCCGCGATCGTTTTCGGGGGGAATCCGCTCCCCCCTTAGTGCAGATTGCGGCCATCCAGGCTCGTGAGATCCTTGATGGAAAGTTGGCGGAGGCCCGCCAGGACCTCCTCGCTCCCTCCATCCCCTCGGCCCCTTCTCCGGTGGGTGCACCCCCACAGCCCCGTAGGGCTGCTGGCCGCCCCCCTGTGGTGGCGGCCGAGCCTCGTGGCCGCACCCGCTCTCGCACTGCCGCTCTCCGCGCCCAAAGCGCCTCCCGTGTCCTGGGGTCAAGCAGCCCCCAATGGCTCCTTAATGTGTGCCTTATTCTGGAACATCCGCGGGTTCGGCCATGACGGCCGGCGCCGCCAACTCATCGAGTACATGCGTGATGAGCATATTGACATAGTGGCGATCCAAGAAACCATGCGCTCCGACTTCTCCTTGCCGAAGCTTGATAGGCTGAGTTCCCACCTCTTCGTGTGGCACTGGCTCCCTTCTAGTGGGAACGCCGGCCATTCGGATGGCATCCTTCTAGGTGTGAAGGATGCCACCTTCAAGGTGGGGAGTATGGACCGGGGCCAGTTCTTTGTTAGTATGGAGCTCTATGAACGGGCCCTGAATTTCAAATGGGAGGTTATCATCGTCTACGGCCCGGCTGACCACAATAGATCCGCGTCCTTCCTCGAAGAGCTTAACCGGAAGGTCTCTGCGGCCTCCCTGCCTGTGGTTGTCGGAGGCGATTTTAACCTCCTCCGTTTTGCGGAAGACAAGAGCAATGACCATGTCAACTTTGCACGTATGCAAATGTTTAATGACTGCATTGCCGATCTTGGTCTTCGCGAAATAGATAGGATTGGTGCCAGGTTCACCTGGACCAATCGACAAGCCTCCCCGACCCAATCCATCCTGGACCGGGTCTTAGTCTCCCCGGAATGGGACCTCCGCTGCCCTCTGGCTTCTCTTCGGGCTATCACTCGGACTGGCTCCGACCACGTCCCTCTTCTCTTGTCCTCCTCCGACGAGCGTCCTCTGATCCCTCCCCGATTTTGGTTTGAGACATTCTGGTTGTCCTAAACTGGATTCGTGGAGGCTGTTTGGGCTCGCTGGGTGGAGACCAGGTCTCTTCCTCACCCCCGCCCCCCTCGGCAATTGACTCTTGGCAACTCTGTGCCAAACGCGGCCGACAGTTCATGAAGGGATGGGGTGCCTAAAGGAAATATGCCCTAGAGGCAATAACAAAGTTATTATTTATTTCCTTATTTCATGATAATTGTTTATTATTCATTCTAGAATTGTATTAATCGGAAACATGATACATGTGTGAATACATAGACAAACAGAGTGTCACTAGTATGCCTCTACTTGACTAGCTCGTTAATCAAAGATGGTTATGTTTCCTAGCCATAGACATGAGTTGTCATTTGATTAACGGGATCACATCATTAGGAGAATGATGTGATTGACATGACCCATTCAGTTAGCTTAGCACCCGATCGTTTAGTATGTTGCTATTGCTTTCTTCATGACTTATACATCTTCCTATGACTATGAGATTATGCAACTCCCGTTTACCGGAGGAACACTTTGTGTGCTACCAAACGTCACAACGTAACTGGGTGATTATAAAGGTGCTCTACAGGTGTCTCCGAAGGTAGATGTTGGGTTGGCGTATTTCGAGATTAGGTTTTGTCACTCCGATTGTCGGAGAGGTATCTCTGGGCCCTCTCGGTAATGCACATCACTATAAGCCTTGCAAGCAATGTAGCTAATGAGTTAGTTACGGAATGATGCATTACGTAACGAGTAAAGAGACTTGCTAGTAACGAGATTGAACTAGGTATTGGATACCGCGATCGAATCTCGGGCAAGTAACATACCGATGACAAAGGGAACAACGTATGTTGTTATGCGGTTTGACCAATAAAGATCTTCGTACAATATGTGGGAGCCAATATGGGCATCCAGGTCTCCCTATTGGTTATTGACCGGAAACGTGTCTCGGTCATGTCTACAAAGTTCTCGAACCCGTAGGGTCCGCACGCTTAACATTTCGTTGACGATATAGTATTATATGAGTCATGCATGTTGGTAACCGAATGTTGTTCGGAGTCCCGGATGAGATCATGGACATGACGAGGAACTCCGGAATGGTACGGAGATAAAGTTTGATATATGGGATAATAGTGTTTGATCTCCGGAAGGGTTCCGGAATTCACCGGAAGGGGTTCCGGATGTTTCCCGAAATGTTTGGGTACGAGAACACGTTATTTGGGCCAAAGGGGAAAGCCCACAAGGTTTTTGGAAAGCGCAAAAGGGAGTTTTGCGGAGTCCAGGGGCCAGACGCCAGGGTCCCTGGCGTCTGGGTCCAGACGCCGGAACCCTGGCGTCTGGCCCTGGAGTCCGAGAAGGACTCTTGCCTTTCGGGTGAAACCGACTTTGTGAAGGCTTTTACTCCAAGTTTCGACCCCAAGGCTCAACATATAAATAGAGGGGTAGGGCTAGCACCAAAGACAGATCAAGAAACACCAAGCCGTGTGCCGGCAACCCCGTCCCCTCTAGTTTATCCTCCGTCATAGTTTCCGTAGTGCTTAGGCGAAGCCCTGCGGAGATTGTTCTTCACCAACACCGTCACCACGCCGTCGTGCTGCCGGAACTCATCTACTACTTCGCCCGTCTTGCTGGGTTGAGAAGGCGAGGACGTCATCGAGCTGAACGTGTGCAGAACTCGGAGGTGCCGTGCGTTCGGTACTTGGATGGTCGGATCGTGAAGACGTACGACTACATCAATCGCGTTGATAAACGCTTCCGCTTTGGTCTACGAGGGTACGTAGACAACACTCTCCCCTCTCGTTGCTATGCATCACCATGATCTTGCGTGTGCGTACGAAATTTTTTGAAATTACTACGTTCTCCAACAGTGGCATCCGAGCCTAGGTTTTATGGTTTGATGTTATATGCACGAGTAGAACACAAGTGAGTTGTGGGCGATATAAGTCATACTGCTTACCAGCATGTCTAACTTTGGTTCGGCGGTATTGTTGGATGAAGCGGCCCGGACCGACATTACGCGTACGCTTACGCGAGACTGGTTCTACCGCCGTACTTTGCACACAGGTGGCTGGCGGGTGTCAGTTTCTCCAACTTTAGTTGAACCGAGTGTGGCTACGCCCGGTCCTTGCGAAGGTTAAAACAGCACCAACTTGACAAACTATCGTTGTGGTTTTGATGCGTAGGTGAGATTGGTTCTTGCTTAAGCCCGTAGCAGCCACGTAAAACTTGCAACAACAAAGTAGAGGTCGTCTAACTTGTTTTTGCAGGGCATGTTGTGATGTGATATGGTCAAGACATGATGCTAAATTTTATTGTATGAGATGATCATGTTTTGTAACCGAGTTATCGGCAACTGGCAGGAGCCATATGGTTGTCGCTTTATTGTATGCAATGCAATCACCCTGTAATGCTTTACTTTATCACTAAGCGGTAGCGATAGTCGTAGAAGCATAAGATTGGCGAGACGACAACGATGCTATGATGGAGATCAAGGTGTCGCGCCGGTGACGATGGTGATCATGACGGTGCTTCGGAGATGGAGATCACAAGCACAAGATGATGATGGCCATATCATATCACTTATATTGATTGCATGTGATGTTTATCTTTTATGCATCTTATCTTGCTTTGATTGACGGTAGCATTTTAAGATGATCTCTCACTAAATTATCAAGAAGTGTTCTCCCTGAGTATGCACCGTTGCCAAAGTTCGTCGTGCCCAGACACCACGTGATGATCGGGTGTGATAAGCTCTACGTCCATCTACAATGGGTGCAAGCCAGTTTTGCACACATAGAATACTCGGGTTAAACTTGACGAGCCTAGCATATGCAGATATGGCCTCGGAACACGGAGACCGAAAGGTTGAGCGTGAATCATATAGTAGATATGATCAACATGAGATGTTCACCATTGAAAACTAATCCATTTCACGTGATGATCGGTTATGGTTTAGTTGAATTTGGATCACGTGATCACTTAGAGGATTAGAGGGATGTCTATCTAAGTGGGAGTTCTTAAGTAATATGATTAATTGAACTTTAATTTATCATGGACTTAGTCCTGGTAGTATTAGCATATCTATGTTGTAGATCAATAGCTCGCGTTGTTGCTTTTATATGTTTATTTTGATATGTTCCTAGAGAAAATTGTGTTGAAAGATGTTAGTAGCAATGATGCGGATTGGATTCGTGATCTGAGGTTTATCCTCATTGCTGCACAGAAGAATTATGTCCTGGATGCACCGCTAGGTGACAGACCTATTGCAGGAGCAGATGCAGACGTTATGAACGTTTGGCTAGCTCAATATGATGACTACTTGATAGTTTAAGTGCACCATGCTTAACGGCTTAGAATCGGGACTTCAAAGACGTTTTGAACGTCATGGGCCATATGAGATGTTCCAGGAGTTGAAGTTAATATTTCAAGCAAATACCCGAGTTGAGAGATATGAAGTCTCCGACAAGTTCTATAGCTAAAAGATGGAGGAGAATCGCTCAGCTAGTGAGGATGTGCTCAGATTGTCTGGGTACTGCAATCGCTTGAATCAAGTGGGAGTTAATCTTCCAGATAAGATAGTGATTGACAGAATTCTCTAGTCACCATCACCAAGTTAGTAGAACTTCATCATGAACTATAGTATGCAAGGGATGATGAAAATGATTCCCGAGTTTTTCATGATGATGAAATCGATGAAGGTAGAAATCAAGAAAGAACATCAAGTGTTGATGGTTAACAAGACCACTAGTTTCAAGAAAAGGGCAAAGGGATAGAAGGGAACTTCAAGAAGAACGGCAAGCAAGTTGCTGCTCAAGTGAAGAAGCCCAAGTCTGGACCTAAGCCTGAGACTAAGTGCTTCTACTGCAAAGGGACTGGTCACTGGAAGCAGAACTACCCCAAGTATTTGGCGGATAAGAAGGATGGCAAAGTGAACAAAGGTATATTTGATATACATGATATTGATGTGTACTTTACTAGTGTTTATAGCAACCCCTCGGTATTTGGTACTGGTTCAGTTGCTAAGAGTAGTAACTCGAAACGGGAGTTGCAGAATAAACATAAACTAGTTAAGTGTGAAGTGACGATGTGTGTTGAAAGTAGTTTCAAGATTGATATGATCATCATCGCACACTCCCTATACTTTCGGGATTAGTGTTGAACCTAAATAAATGTTATTTGGTGTTTGCGTTGAGCATGAATATGATTTGATCGTGTTTATTGCAATACGGTTATTCATTTAAGTAAGAGAATAAACTGTTGTTCTATTTACATGAATAAAACCTTATATGGTTACACACCCAATGAAAATGGTTCATTGGATCTCGATCGTAGTGATACACATATTCATAATATTGAAACCAAAAGATGCAAAGTTAATAATGATAGTGCAACTTATTTGTGCCACTGCCGTTTAGGTCATATCGGTGTAAAGCACATGAAGAAACTCCATACTGATGGACTTTTGGAACCACTTGATTATGAATCACTTGGTACTTGCGAACCATGCCTCATGGGCAAGATGACTAAGACTCCGTTCTCCGGAACAGTGGAGCGAGCAACTGACTTATTGGAAATAATACATACTGATGTATGCGATCCGATGAGTGTTAAGGCTCGCGGCGGGTATCGTTATTTTCTGACCTTCATAGATGATTTGAGCAGATATGGGTATATTTACTTGATGAAACATAAGTCTGAAACATTTGAAAAGTTCAAAGAATTTCAGAGTGAAGTTGAAAATCATCGTGACAAGAAAATAAGGTTTCTACGATCTGATCGTGGAGACAAATATTTGAGTTACGAGTTTGGTCTTCAATTAAAACAATGTGGAATAGTTTCACAAATTCATACCACCTGGAACACCACATCATAATGGTGTGTCTGAACGTCATAACCGTACTTTATTGGATATAGTATAATCTATGATGTTTCTTACTGATTTACCAATATCGTTTTGGGATCATGCATTAGAGACAGCTGCATTCACGTTAAATAGGGCACCATCTAAATCCGTTGAGACGACACTATATGAACTGTGGTTTAGCAAGAAACCAAAGTTATCGTTTCTTAAAGTTTGGGGTTGTGATGCTTATGTGAAAAAGTTTCATCCTGATAAGCTCAAACCCAAATCGAAGAAATGCGTCCTCATAGGATACCCAAAGGAGACGGTTGGGTACACCTTCTATCACAGATCCGAAGACAAGACATTCATTGCTGAGAATGGATCCTTTCCAGAGAAGGAGTTTCTCTCGAAAGAAGTGAGTGGGAGGAAAGTAGAACTTGATAAGGTAATTGTACCTTCTCCCTTATTGGAAAGTAGTTCATCACAGAAATCTGTTCCTGTGACTACTACACCAATTAGTGAGGAAGCTAATGATGATGATCATGTAACTTCAGATCAAGTTACTACCGAACCTCGTAGGTCAACCAGAGTGAGATCCGCACCAGAGTGGTACGGTAATCCCATTCTGGAGGTCATGTTACTTGACCATGACGAACCTACGAACTATGAGGAAGCGATGATGAGCCCAGATTCCGCAAAATGGTTTGAGGCCATAAAATCTGAGATATGATCCATGTATGAGAACAAAGTATGGACTTTAATGGATTTGCCCGATGATCGGCAAACCATAGAAAATAAATGGATCTTCAAGAGGAAGACGGACGTTGATAGTAGTGTTACTATCTACAAAGCTAGACTTGTCGAGAAAGGTTTTTGACAAAGTTCAAGGTGTTGACTACGATGAAATTTTCTCACTCGTAGCGATGCTTAAGTCTGTCCAAATCATGTTAGCAATTGCCACAATTTTATGAAATCTGGCAAATGGATAAACAAAACTACATTCCTTAATGGATTTAAAGAAGAGTTGTATATGATGCAACCAGAAGGTTTTGTCAATCCTAAAGGTGCTGACAAAATACGCAAGCTCCAGCGATCCATCTATGGACTGGTGCAAGCATCTCGGAGTTGGAATATACGCTTTGATAAGTTGATCAAAGCATATAGTTTTATACAGACTTGCGGTGAAGCCTGTATTTACTAGAAAGTGAGTGGGAGCACTACAACATTTCTGATAAGTATATGTGAATGACATATTGTAGATCGGAAATAATGTAGAATTATTCTGCAAAGCATAAAGGAGCGTTTGAAAGCAGTTTTTCAAAGAAAGACCTCGGTGAAGCTGCTTACATATTGAGCATCAAGATCTATAGAGATAGATCAAGACGCTTGATAAGTTTTTTCAATGAGTACATACCTTGACAAGATTTTGAAGTAGTTCAAAATGGAACAGTCAAAGAAAGAGTTCTTGCCTGTGTTACAAGGTGTGAAATTGAGTAAGACTCAAAACCCGACCACGGCAGAAGATAGAAAGAGAATGAAAGTCATTCCCTATGCCTTGGCCATAGGTTCTATAAAGTATGCCATGCTGTGTACCAGATCTATTGTATACCCTACACTGAGTTTGGCAAGGGAGTACAATAGTGATCTAGGAGTAGATCACTGGACAGCGGTCAAAATTATCCTTAGTGGAATAAGGATATGTTTCTCGATTATGGAAGTGACAAAAGGTTCGTCGTAAAGGGTTACGTCGATGCAAGTTTTGACACCGATCTGGATGACTCTAAGTCTCGATCTAGATACATATTGAAAGTGGGAGCAATTAGCTAGAGTAGCTCCGTGCAGAGCATTGTAGACATAGAAAATTGCAAAATACATAACGGATCTGAATGTGAAAGACCCGTTGACTAAGATTCTCTCACAAGCAAAACATGATCACACCTTAGTACTCCTTGGGTGTTAATCACATAGCGATGTGAACTAGATTACTGAATCTAGTAAACCCTTTGGGTGTTGGTCACATGGCGATGTGAACTATGGGTGTTAATCACATGATGATGTGAACTATCGATGTTAATCACATGGTGATGTGATCTAGATTATTGACTCTAGTGCAAGTGGGAGACTGAAGGAAATATAGCCTAGAGGCAATAATAAAGTTATTAGTTATTTCCTTATTTCATGATAATTGTTTATTATTCATGCTAGAATTGTATTAATCGGAAACATGATACATGTGTGAATACATAGACAGACAGAGTGTCACTAGTATGCCTCTACTTGACTAGCTCGTTAATCAAAGATGGGTATGTTTCCTAGCCATAGACATGAGTTGTCATTTGATTAACGGAATCACATCATTAGGAGAATGATGTGATTGACATGACCCATTCAGTTAGCTTAGCACCCGATCGTTTAGTATGTTGCTATTGCTTTCTTCATGACTTATACATGTTCCTATGACTATGAGATTATGCAACTCCCGTTTACCGGAGGAACACTTTGTGTGCTACCAAACGTCACAACGTAACTGGGTGATTATAAAGGTGCTCTACAGGTGTCTCCGAAGGTACATGTTGGGTTGGCGTATTTCGAGATTAGGTTTTGTCACTCCGATTGTCGGAGAGGTATCTCTGGGCCCTCTCGGTAATGCACATCACTATAAGCCTTGCAAGCAATGTAGCTAATGAGTTAGGTACGGAATGATGCATTACGTAACGAGTAAAGAGACTTGCCAGTAACGAGATTGAACTAGGTATTGGATACCGACGATCGAATCTCGGGCAAGTAACATACCGATGACAAAGGGAACAACGTATGTTGTTATGCGGTTTGACCGATAAAGATCTTCGTACAATATGTGGGAGCCAATATGGGCATCCAGGTCCCGCTATTGGTTATTGACCGGTAACGTGTCTCGGTCATGTCTACAAAGTTCTCGAACCCGTAGGGTCCGCACGCTTAACGTTTCGTTGACGATATAGTATTATATGAGTCATGCATGTTGGTAACCGAATGTCGTTCGGAGTCCCGGATGAGATCATGGACATGACGAGGAACTCCGGAATGGTCCGGAGATAAAGTTTGATATATGGGATAATAGTGTTTGATCTCCGGAAGGGTTCCGAAATTCACCGGAAGGGGTTCCGGATGTTTCCCGAAATGTTTGGGTACGAGAACACGTTATTTGGGCCAAAGGGGAAAGCCCACAAGGTTTTTGGAAAGCGCAAAAGGAAGTTTTGCGGAGTCCAGGGGCCAGACGCCAGGGTCCCTGGCGTCTGGGTCCAGACGCCGGAACCCTGGCGTCTGGCCCTGGAGTCCGAGAAGGACTCTTGCCTTTCGGGTGAAACCGACTTTGTGGAGGCTTTTACTCCAAGTTTCGACCCCAAGGCTCAACATATAAATAGAGGGGTAGGGCTAGCACCAAAGACAGATCAAGAAACACCAAGCCGTGTGCCGGCAACCCCGTCCCCTCTAGTTTATCCTCCGTCATAGTTTTCGTAGTGCTTAGGCGAAGACCTGCGGAGATTGTTCTTCACCAACACCGTCACCACGCCATCGTGCTGCCGGAACTCATCTACTACTTCGCCCGTCTTGCTGGATCGAGAAGGCGAGGACGTCATCGAGCTGAACGTGTGCAGAACTCGGAGGTGCCGTGCGTTCGGTACTTGGATCGGTCGGATCGTGAAGACGTACGACTACATCAACCGCGTTGATAAACGCTTCCGCTTCGGTCTACGAGGGTACGTAGACAACACTCTCCCCTCTCATTTCTATGCATCACCATGATCTTGCATGTGCGTAGGAATTTTTTTGAAATTACTACATTCTCCAACAGTGCCAACCTGGGTCGCGACCTCCGTGAGCGGAAAAAGGCCTTGCTGACCGCCATTCAGGCTCTCGACCTCCGTGCTGACACGGTTGGCCTCTCCCCTAATGAGTGGCTCTCTCGGTATGACCTGGAAGACCAACTCTCCATCATCTAGATGGACGAGGAGGCCTACTGGCGCTTGCGGGGCTCCCAAAAATGGGTCCTGAAGGGCGACGTGAACACGGCCTACTTTCAGGCCATAGCGAATGGTTGTCGTAGACACAACACCATCCCCCTCCTTTGGGACGGCCCGTACCTTCTGCAGTCCCCGAGTGACATTAGGGCCCATGTCGACGGGTTCTACCGATCCCTTTTCTCCGCTTCTCCTAGGAGCGGCCTCTCTCTAGCTCTCGATTGCTGGTTTGGCCGCCAGCTTGTCTCTGCTGCGAAGAATGCGGCTCTCACGGCCCCATTCTCCGAGGATGAGGTCTGGACGGCCATTAGAGGCATGAAACCCTCCTCGGCCCCGGGACCAAACGGCCTTCCGGTTAAATTCTTCCAGACCTTCTGGAATGTGATTAAGCCGGAAATCATGGCCATCTTTGACGAGTTCTACGTTGGGACCATCGACCTCGGTCGCCTCAACTATTGGATAATCTCTCTCATTCCCAAAGTGCCGGGGCCTCCGACATTCGCCAGTTTTGCCCGATCACGGTAATCAATGTGATCTTCTGGATTCTGGCAAAGGGGTACGCCAATAGGGTGACCCTGCTAGCTGACCTCATCACCCACCCCAACCAGTCCGCCTTCGTGAAAGGGCGGTATATCCTGCATGGGGTATTAGTTCTCCATGAAGTCCTCCATGAGGTTCGGTCTAAACACCTCAAGGCGGTCTTCCTGAAAATCGACTTTCATAAGGCCTACGACACTGTTTGTTGGTCCTTCCTTCGGGAAGTTTTGCTCCGGAAGGGCTTAGATGATCGATGGATCACCCGGGTGATGCAGATGGTGTCCTGCGGCCGCACTACCGTGAACATCAATGGGGAGATTGGCCCTTATTTCCCCACCCTCTGTGGGGTTAGACAAGGCGATCCTTTCTCTCCGTTCCTGTTCAACATGGTGGTGGACGCGCTTGCCGCCATCCTAGATAAGGCCAAAGACGCTGGCCATATTTGTGGGATTACCCCTCATCTGGCGGGCGGCACCGGGATCTCCATGCTCCAGTACGCCGACGACACCATCATCATGGTCGAGGGCTCGGACATGGACATCGCTAACCTCAAGTTCCTCCTTCTTTGCTTCCAACAAATGTATGGCCTCAAGATCAACTTCGACAAGAGTAATGTGATGGTTATAGGCTATTCTCCGACTGAAGCCCTTGACATCGCCAACCGCCTCAACTACCGCCTCGGCTCCTTCCCCACGACTTACTTGGGAACCCCCATCAGTGACTCTCGGCTCACCGTCGCGGACTTGCGCCCCACGGTCGCCAAGTTGCAAACGTGCATGGAGCCTTGGCATGGTAGATGCCTGTGGAAGGCGGTTCGGACGATCCTCATTAACTCCTCCCTCACTAGCATCCTCCTGTTTCTTATGAGCTTCTATAGCCTCCATGAGACCCTTCACCATGAGATCGCCAAAATCCAATCTCACTTCTATTGGGTTGGCGACAACAATAAGCAGAAGTACCACATGGTTAGCTGGCCGGACATCCGCAAGCCCCGAGAACAGGGAGGCCTCGGTATCATGTGCTCTAAGCGCATGAACATCACCCTCCTCACCCGCTGGCTCTGGCGCATCTCACAAGGGCACGGTGGTCTCTGGCTTGACATTATCCGGAACAAGTACCTGCGCGGACAGCCCCTCGCCTTTTGTCAAAGGTCCGGCGGATCCCAGTTTTGGCAATCAGTTGTCCAACTGCTACCTATCCTACACATTGGAACCTCCATCTCGGTTGGGTCGGGTACAGCGTCGCTGTTTTGGTTTGACCATTGGGCGGGAGACTCCCCCTTTGCGGCCCGCTTCCCCGACCTCTTCTCCATTGCCCTTACCCCCTTAATCTCCGTTGAGAGGGCCCTTATTAACTTAGGGCGCCTTGCCTTCCGGAGGCCATTTGGGCCTCCGGAAGCCGCCGCGTGGCTTGAGCTGCTTGATTGCGTCGCTCTCCACGAGCCGGTGGTGGATGCAGGCCCGGACAAGGTTCGGTGGCGTCTTGAGCCTTCGGGCCAATTCTCCACCAAGTCCCTCTACACGGCCATTGCCCCCTCCTCCGCCCCCCCCCCCCCCTGCGGTTTGGTCCATCCGCCTGCCATTGAAAATTCGGATATTCATGTGGCAATGGATCCGCGGTAGAATTCCATCTGGGGTGGGGGTCCGTAAACACAATGGCCCTGGGTCCGGCCTCTACCCTCTGTGTGGTACACCCGAAGATTCGAATCACATCTTCTTCTCCTGTGTCTCGGCTCAATTCATGTGGAGCTACTTTAGGGAGGCTGTGGGAGGCAATTGGTGTCACACCAACTTCCCCGACCTCTTCGTCGAACTCTAGGACTCCCCTCTTCCCTCTCGCCACATTAAGTGGCTCGAGATTGGGGTGCTCGCGTGAACTCTTTGGACGATTGGCAATAAGCTTGTGATTCAGCGTATTCCTCTTCGACGGGCTACTGACGCTCTCTTTAAACTGTCTGGTTACTTGCAGCTTTGGCGGCCGCCTAGCCGCCCTCAAGACCGCGACGCCATCACCGCCTTCATCGCGGACCTTCGCTCGATGGCCGTCCGTCTGTCGCCGCCGCCCCCTCCGCCTCCCCCGGAGCCAGATTAGACGCCTTGCCTCGGCCCCGTCCTTTTTTTGTTTATTTTGGGCTTGTTGAGTTGTGCCCTCAGCAGAACCTTCTACTTATTGTTATGTGACTTGGGTGTGTGTGTGTGCTGAACTAGTCCGTGTATGTGTGCTCTTGGCGGTTTGCTTTATATATAAAATGGGGCGAAAGCCTTTTTCGGTATTTAGTATGATGAGGTTCTTTGTAGCGACAAGTAAGGCTCTAGTTAAATTGATTTGAGTTGGTCCAAGGGTGCGCAACTCCTGCTCCCGTTGATGCTGTTGTGGCGCGCACGAATCCCGCGAAAACGCAACAACGAGGACAAATATACAAATGTGCCAGCAGCTCAGCTCAGCTGGTAGTTTTGAGGCACAACTATTTCGTGGTACGGGTGCATTCCGGCTGCCCGCCACCTCTTGACCGACCTCTTGAACTAGCACATGGGCTATATATACTCACTCATTCTCCCGACACATTCTAATGACAGTATTCGTATCAACCCCACCTACTAATACCGTATTTCCGCGGCAGATATCAGCAGCAGGAGTTCGTCATACTCGCGGCTGCCATCTGCTCGATCTCTCAACAGAGGTACACTCTTGTCTTTTTAACTGTATGTATGTACTTGTGTCATTCCATTCCGATGCAGTACGTAATTTGTTCTTCAACACGGACTATTAAGCTACACCAATAAATCAATCCTATTAGTTGTTACCACATACGTACATACACACATTTATTTGTCTTGGTCACTGATGACGAGATTACCCCCTTAATTTGTAAGCGAAAAACAATACTAATAATTAACCCAAGCATACATTTGTCAATCATGTATTCTGTAAAATGTAGAAATCATACATACACCTCCCAAAATATCTGCAAGTTTTGCCCAAAAACCGCTTCAGAATTATTTCACTTTGGACTCTTCAGATTTTAGCTACGCCGTCCGTTCTAAAATATAGTGTGTCCTCGGTTTTCGTGCTTCAACTTTGACCATAAACTTAACCAACGAGATCGACTGCGACGGGAGCAAAATTATACCAGTGAATTCATATTCTAAAGAAGTTTTCAATTATATAATTTTTGCTGCCACCGCGGTCGGTCTCGTTGGTTAAATTTATGGTCAAAGTTGAACTTTGAGAAGCGTGGGCGCGCTATATTTTGGAACAGAGGGAGTAGCAAACATCGGCTGAGTCTAGGCTTCAACAAATTTGGGTTGAATTTAGTTCAAAACTAGTAGTCAACGGTATATACATACTAGTATACTAGTTTAGTTCAAATCAGAATCTGTCCATACAAAGCCTTGATTGCTGACATAGGAACAGCTGGCAGATAGGTAGGGCCCACTGGTCAGCGACGCTGAGAAGGAATTTGCTCACATTTTGTTGTGCCTACCTGCGTGGCACGTCAACCCCACACCACCTCAAATCTCTCTCCTGGTTTTCCTTCCCCTTCGCTTCTCCTCTCCATCGGCGTTGGGTTGGGTTCGCCGGCGTGGATCCCTGCGGAGACAAGGGAGCCGGAGAACTATCGGTCGGCGCTGGGGTCGCCGCGAAGGCCGCCGGGTCTGGATCCGGACGAGATGAAGCTCTTGTTGCACAGGCGACTTGGACGGCTGGCTGTCCGTTCCCGAGTGGGAGGCCCACCAAGACATGCTCGGGTTCCTCACCTCCTCGAGCTCCCATGGACTGCACGCCCGTGCTTCAGCCTTTCTTCTCCAACTCTGGCCGCCGTCGCCTCTCGATCTCCACCGCCGGTGATTAACCGTCAAATTCATACGCTCCTCTCCTCTCCCTCTACATTTCCCTCTCTCTCTCTCTCTCTCTCTCTCTCTCTCTCTGAGTAAGTGGTAAGCAGCACCCCATGAATTGTTCTGCAGCTGGGTTCTGACTTCTGTAGAGCATGTCCACCGTGTAGAATATATCGATAGAACTTATAGTAATTATACTGTGTGCAGGTTACATCCAAATTCAGATCATCATTTCACTAGTTTGTTCCATGTATGGGAACCGTGGTGTTTCCTGTCAACATCTTGCTGTCAAACTAATTACAAACATGCATCTCTCTTTATATCTCTTTAGTAGTTATATGTGTATACTTCTTTGGAGAAGGAGACAATAATACTGAATACTAATAAATAATATGTTTGCAGGTTGATACACCCTTGACACGAACCTCTTCACGCACTACCCGGCCGCTGAGAGAATGCAGCTCTGGAGCCGTCCTGCGAAGACACTGCCTATTGAGCTCAATGGACAAGCCATAGTCGATAGCCTTACTGAAAATAATAAGAAAAGGGTGTGGGCTAGCAGAATGGTAAGGGATGACGAGCTCTACATAGTACAGGTTCAAGGCATTGCTGGGATCGGTCTCCCAACTACACTGGTCGTCAAGAAGTGCCAGAACGTGAACCCAGCACTACAAGTGGACGACAATGTAAAGTACCGCTACAATTCGGAGATGTTCCTGTTAGCCAGCAATTCTCACGACAACATCATCAAAGTCATAGACCTCATCCAGCAGGAAGACGCGATCATGCTCGTTTACGAGTATCCGGTGAATGGCAGCCTTCAATCCTGGCTGCGCCAACCAATGGATGATGTTCGGCCTCTGAGCTGGCCACAGAGGAGGGTCATTGCCATCGGCATGGCCAAAGGGCTCTCCCACATGCACTACAGATGCAAAAGGCCGATCATCCACCACAACATCAACTCGAACAACATCTTGCTTGATCAGAATTTCAAGCCCGTAATAGCCAGTTTTGACGCTGCACAGAATATCGCCGGAATCGACCAACCGTTGCCAATTGTTGGCCTGCCTCTTGGTAACTTTGGGTACGCAGCTCCAGGTATGTTGGGCGGTCGATGCACCCAATAGAATTCTGTCTTGACTTTTCTTAATTACAGGGAACTCTGTCTTCACTATCTTGGTCTTTTAATAACTAGTACTAATAAATGATTAACTGCAGAATATGGGGTCGCAGCAAGCGAGCTGACGGAGAAGGTCGACACATACAGCTTTGGGGTGCTCATGCTGGAGCTCGTCACGGGGCGGATGGCCAATGAATTTGGAGCGGATGGTCATTTGGCGACTTGGGCCCGGAAGAACTTCACTAAGCTGATGGCAAACCAACAGGAAATGTTCCAGAGTGCCGTGGACATGGACATCCCAGATCAAGCGCGGTACATGGAGGAGATGGCAACTGTGTTCTTGCTGGGTGTGGATTGCACTGTTGGGAATCCGCAGCAAAGGCCGTCCATGCGGATGGCTCTCAAACGACTGCGCCGCGGCTGTGGCCGTGGCCCATTCCGTGGCCTCCTCACCTGCTATCTGCTGTGATGCTTGTTGTCTTTTCTAGACATCACGAATGAATGGTCCATATGATCATTTGGTTGAATAAATTTGTAGATACATCTCAAGTACAAGCAGTGATGTGGACTGTCCTGCCTTTTTCTGAGAACATTTTTGCAGCCCAGTTGTGTTCACCTCTGCAAAATTCTGCTGCTTGTTTTCCTTCTATGTGTGCAAACACTTCTTGCTGCTACTTGCGAGGACTTGAGCAAATAGTATCTGACATAACATTATCCTGGTTATTGTTATTTGTTACATTCTGCAGGGTCACGTTTTATATTTATATATATGTTCCTTCTCCTGACTGAAGCAGCACTGAACATGTACCATGTCTGTGTTTAGCTTGGAGAACATGCACTAAAAGTCAGCACTATTGTTAGCTAGGTTCATTCTTTTTCATTGTCCCTTCTTTGTTGTTTTCATACCCCTATTATTTGTAGTTTTCCTCGACTATTTGTTCCTGCACTTCTTCTTCGGTACAACCCCCCTAAACACAACAACGGCTGAGATCGTCCCGTACCCCTTCATTAAAAAGGGTAGGATCGTCCCAGCACATAACCCCCCCCCCCCCCCCCCCCCCCCCCCCGCCCGCGCAACGGCACTGTACCCGCCCGCGCGACGGGGCTGTACCCGCGCGACGGGCTGCCGAGTACACCGTAGACGCGTCCGTCCGCGTACGTAGTACGACGACCCTAGAAAAAAAACGACGCGACGCGTTCGTACGAAGACGACCCTGGAAAAAACGACGAGCGACGTACTCGTGGTGACGTGGCGTCGGCAGGACGGAAAAAAATTGGGCGACGCGACGTGTGTGGACGGGGCGGTTGCGTGCCGTCTCAGCGTCGGTCAAAGACGGTTCCCGACGCGGCGGCCGGCCCGATGCGCCATTAATGCCGGCGTTACGCCGCGGCGTCGGTCACCTACCGGACGGCGCCCCCACCTACCGACGCTGCCTTTAAAACACCGCCCCGTCGCCCGTCTGCCTCCCCGCACTCGACCGCCCACACCCACCGACGCGCCTCGACCGCTCACCCCACCCACCGACGCATTTCCACCGCCGACGAGCACCTATCCCCGGCGGCCTCCATGGCGTCCGACGGCGGCGGTGGCGGCGGCAGCTCGTGGCCGACGAGCCTGGACACGCCGGAGACGGACGAGCTCATCCGTCTCGGGCTGATGGTGCCGTCGGGCTGCCGTCTGCCGCGCGTCTTCCACATCACCGCCGATGGGTACCCGACGAGGGGGCCCGGCGCGACGACGGCCGAGCTCCGCCAGCACGAGGGCGGCCGGTGGAACATCGTCGGCCGCACGAGGTTCTGGAAGGGCAAGAACTTCTGGGACGTCGTCGCGCAGGCCCGTCGGGAGATGCGGACTGGCGGCTCGTCGTCGGGCCCGGGCGGCTCGTCGTCCGCCCCGCGCCGGCCCCGCCGCCCCCCTCCGGCAGCCGCGCCGTCTCCGAGCTCTTCCCGTCGTCCCCCTCCGGCAGCCGCGCCGTCACCAAGCTCGTCACGCCGTCTGGTTCCCGCCATCGCCCGGCCCGCCTCCCCTCCCGTCGTCGACATCCCGCCGGAGCAGGTGGCACTGCGCGAGGACGGCGACCCCGACGACTGCCCCGGCTACCTCATCGCGCTGCGGGCGTCGCAGGCAGAAGCGGCGGCCGCTGCGGCGGCCGCGGAGGCGAGAGAGGCCGCCGAGCTGCAGGCCGCGCTCGACGCGGCGGCGGCTATGGCGGCGACAGCAGAGGCCGCCGAGCTGCAGGCCGCACTCGACGCGGCGGCGGCTATGGCGGCGGCAGCAGAGGCCGCCGAGCTGCAGGCCGCACTCGACGCGGCGGCGGCCATCGAAGCGGCACAGCCGCAGCTTGATCAGGGCGGCGACGGCTACTGGGAGGACGGCGGCAAGAGCAGCGACGACGGCGACGGTGACGACGACGGTGACGTCGGAGCGGGGGAGATCGTGGACCTCGCCGACTCCGTGGAGGACGTGTAGATTAGGTTTTCTTTTTTTTCAACCAAGTAGTAGATTAGGCTCCCCTAATTAGTTATGTTTAATTAAGTTTAATTAAGTTTTTTATGTTTTAATGCTTAATTAAGACATGTTTAATTAAGTGGGCGTACCAAATATTGTTTCAGATGTGACCATTGAAGAATTTGATTTCAGTGTGATCTAGGTTTAATTTTTTGGGTCTAAAAAATCACAATATTGTCCCGACGAAACAAATAATTGCTTTCCATAAAAAACAAAATTATTCTCACTATGAGGAACATACATGCTTCAACCGAAGATGTGCATGTACAGAAATAAAATTTTGCTCCCGGCTTAGGTGAATTTGCTTCTATGGAGAAAAGAAATCAAATTCGTTTGACAATATTGCGACATGTAAAATCTTTTAAAATCGAAACATTATTAAAAATGAGTAAGTAAAATCTTTTAAAATCGAAACAAAACCGACCCAAAGAAACAGATGTAAAACAGAAGATTTTCACGTATATTTGTGAAATGATCGACTTTGTGGGATGCGACCGGGGGAAGTACGACCGAGGGTCCCCTCCGCCCATACCGAAAGCACCTGGTTGCACAGCAAGTGCCAGTTGGGGTAGCCGGAATGCACCCAACTTTCGGCGGCGCGTGTGGGGACCCGTCTGGGGACCCCACGCCAGAGATGAACGAAAACGGACTACGAACGCAGGTTGCGTCACGTGCGGGCAGTGTTTTAGGTGTTTTCGGTGCGGAAAATCATAGAAAATCCGTACAGCGTCGGAACGCGACAAATTTTGGCGTGCGCGGCCTGCATGGTCACTGTTGCCCGTGGAAAAAAAATGATCGACTTTGGTGGATGCGACCGGGGGAAGTACGACCGAGGGTCCCCTCCGCCCATACCGAAAGCACCTGGTTGCACAGCAAGTGCCAGTTGGGGTAGCCGGAATGCACCCAACTTTCGGCGGCGCGTGTGGGGACCCGCCCGGGGACCCCACGCCAGAGATGAACGAAAACGGACTACGAACGCAAGTTGCATCACGTGCGGGCAGTGTTCTAGGTGTTTTCGGTGCGGAAAATCATAGAAAATCCGTACAGCGTCGGAACGCGACAAATTTTGGCGTGCGCGGCCTGCATGGTCACTGTTGCCCGTGGAAAAAAATTGATCGACTTTGGTGGATGCGACCGGGGGAAGTACGACCGAGGGTCCCCTCCGCCCATACCGAAAGCACCTGGTTGCACAGCAAGTGCCAGTTGGGGTAGCCGGAATGCACCCAACTTTCGGCGGCACGTGTGGGGACCCGTCCGGGGACCCCACGCCAGAGATGAATGAAAACGGACTACGAACGCAAGTTGCGTCACGTGCGGGCAGTGTTTTAGGAGTTTTCGGTGCGGAAAATCATAGAAAATCCGTACAGCGTCGGAACGCGACAAATTTTGGCGTGCGCGGCCTGCATGGTCACTGTTGCCCATGGAAAAAAAATGATCGACTTTGGTGGATGCGACCGGGGGAAGTACGACCGAGGGTCCCCTCCGCCCATACCGAAAGCACCTGGTTGCACAGCAAGTGCCAGTTGGGGTAGCCGGAATGCACCCAACTTTCGGCGGCGCGTGTGGGGACCCGTCCGGGGACCCCACGCCAGAGATGAACGAAAACGGACTACGAACGCAAGTTGCGTCACGTGCGGGCAGTGTTTTAGGTGTTTTCGGTGCGGAAAATCATAGAAAATCCGTACAGCGTCGGAACGCGACAAATTTTGGCGTGCGCGGCCTGCATGGTCACTGTTGCCCGTGGAAAAAAAATGATCGACTTTGGTGGATGCGACCGGGGGAAGTACAACCGAGGGTCCCCTCCGCCCATACCGAAAGCACCTGGTTGCACTGCAAGTGCCAGTTGGGGTAGCCGGAATGCACCCAACTTTCGGCGGCGCGTGTGGGGACCCGTCCGGGGACCCCACGCCAGAGATGAACGAAAACGGACTACGAACGCAAGTTGCGTCACGTGCGGGCACTGTTCTAGGTGTTTTCGGTGCGGAAAATCATAGAAAATCCGTACAGCGTCGGAACGCGACAAATTTTGGCGTGCGCGGCCTGCATGGTCACTGTTGCCCGTGGAAAAAAAATGATCGACTTTGGTGGATGCGACCGGGGGAAGTACGACCGAGGGTCCCCTCCGCCCATACCGAAAGCACCTGGTTGCACTGCAAGTGCCAGTTGGGGTAGCCGGAATGCACCCAACTTTCGGCGGCACGTGTGGGGACCCGTCCGGGGACCCCACGCCAGAGATGAACGAAAACGGACTACGAACGCAAGTTGCGTCACGTGCGGGCAGTGTTCTAGGTGTTTTCGGTGCGGAAAATCATAGAAAATCCGTACAGCGTCGGAACGCGACAAATTTTGGCGTGCGCGGCCTGCATGGTCACTGTTGCCCGTGGAAAAAAAATGATCGACTTTGGTGGATGCGACCGGGGGAAGTACGACCGAGGGTCCCCTCCGCCCATACCGAAAGCACCTGGTTGCATAGCAAGTGCCAGTTGGGGTAGCCGGAATGCACCCAACTTTCGGCGGCGCGTGTGGGGACCCGTCCGAGGACCCCACGCCAGAGATGAATGAAAACGGACTACGAACGCAAGTTGCGTCACGTGCGGGCAGTGTTTTAGGTGTTTTCGGTGCGGAAAATCATAGAAAATCCGTACAGCGTCGGAACGCGACAAATTTTGGCGTGCGCGGCCTGCATGGTCACTGTTGCCCATGGAAAAAAAATGATCGACTTTGGTGGATGCGACCGGGGGAAGTACGACCGAGGGTCCCCTCCGCCCATACCGAAAGCACCTGGTTGCACAGCAAGTGCCAGTTGGGGTAGCCGGAATGCACCCAACTTTCGGCGGCGCGTGTGGGGACCCATCCGGGGACCCCACGCCAGAGATGAACGAAAACGGACTACGAACGCAAGTTGTGTCACGTGCGGGCAGTGTTTTAGGTGTTTTCGGTGCGGAAAATCATAGAAAATCCGTACAGCGTCGGAACGCGACAAATTTTGGCGTGCGCGGCCTGCATGGTCACTGTTGCCCGTGGAAAAAAAATGATCGACTTTGGTGGATGCGACCGGGGGAAGTACAACCGAGGGTCCCCTCCGCCCATACCGAAAGCACCTGGTTGCACTGCAAGTGCCAGTTGGGGTAGCCGGAATGCACCCAACTTTCGGCGGCGCGTGTGGGGACCCGTCCAGGGACCCCACGCTAGAGATGAACAAAAACGGACTACGAACGCAAGTTGCGTCACGTGCGGGCACTGTTCTAGGTGTTTTCGGTGCGGAAAATCATAGAAAATCCGTACAGCGTCGGAACGCGACAAATTTTGGCGTGCGCGGCCTGCATGGTGACTTACCCATATTTAATATTTATGCAAAAAAATATAATAAATGAAAAAAATTATGCAAATAAATAAATTCATATTTAATATTGCGACGTGACTTTACCCAACTGCCCGGTCAGTACAACCCGTACAGTTGTACTACCCAGCAGTTAGGTAGAGCCACATCACAGTATTAATTATGACCACGTATGGGTTAACTGACACGTGTATATAAGCTGGTAAGGGCGTCGTTCGGCGGCCGAGGTGGGACTAAACTAGGCAACTTGCCGTCGCCCGTCGCACATATAATAATTGCTGCGGGCCCGACGTGGCAAAAAATCTGCCAGAGCCGTCGCTATCTGAGGGAATATTCCCGACAATGCGCACGTCAGCCAATCACGTCGCGCATGCAGTTCTTTGCGTCGTCCGCACGTACGACGCGCCCGATCTGATCCCGTCGCCCGCCGCCGCCCGCGCTGTCGTTCCCCGCCCGACAACGTCGCGCCGCCATCAACGCCCGCCGTCACCCCCACCAGTCGACGTGTATACCCGCCCGACAGCCTCTGCACCCGCCGTCAACGCCCGTCATCACCTCGCACTAGTGGACGTCACCGTCGCCGTCGCCGCCGCCGTCGCCGTCAGCACAGGCCGTCAACGCCCGTCGTCACCCCGCATTATTGGACGTCACCGTCGCCGTCAGCGCCGGTCGTCAACGCCCCGTCTGGCAGGTATATTTTTAAATATTTTTAATAGTATATATCACATTAGCTGCATGCAACGTCACATAGATATTATTATATGCAGTATGAACATTGATGGTGTGATTGCATGTTCCGTAGAAAAGTGGGTTAGTCTTGTTAATAAGTTAACACCAAGTCAGAGATTTACGTTTTACGAAACGGAGATGGAGGGCATGTTACGAATACCTTCGGTCAAGATGCGTGATAATTTGCTAGCGCTTATGATTCAAGGTTACAATCCTAGTAGTAAAAAATTCATGGTGCAAGAGGCAGCCGGAAAAAAAGGATTGATTTCACTAAGGCCTGATGATGTGTTCGCTATATTTGGTTTGAAGAATGAAGGAGTTGATGTTTCTAGTTTTGTGAGTATGGACCAAGGCAAAGCAATTAAAAAAATTCCAGCTAGTTTTGTTAACAAGAAGAATGGTAAAATATTGATTGATGATCTTATTGAGAAGATTGTGAGAAATAAAAACGCGGACGATGAATTTGTTCGGATGGCGTTTCTCGTCCTGTTAGGGACTATAATTGCACCAGTGTCTGATGAGTACATTTCGAAGAATTATTATGCACTAGTGCAAGATGTCAGGCAGATAAAAAAGTTCAACTGGAATGCATTCACTTTGCGGTTTTGTTTGTCGGAGATTGGTATGGTCTTGCAACCAGGTCGTGTTAGGGAATGGCCACGTGGAAACCTTGCACTTCTGCAGGTATGATTTGTTTTTTAAATTGAATAGTTGTTTTATATAGTAATACTGTACCACATGCTAAATGGTTCTTTGTTTCTGTTGCAGTATCTATATTGGGAGAAGGTGCAGCCAAGCACCGGTCCACAGTATGATCCTTTAGCACTGTTGAGCCCCTTGATGAGGAATTGGACAGAAGCGGCAGCGGAGAAAAGAGACAAGTACGACTTTCAATATGGTCGTGGTGTTGGAATGGTAATAGGTTACATACATATTTGTCCATTTAAAGTCTGAAATTTATTATTAGTTAAATATGACTGTATGATTCTTTATGTTGTAGATCGATGACACCATTACTGAAGAGTATCGCTTAAACAAAATTAGAATGGAACGGGCTGAAAAGAACAAGAGATCCAGTACGAGAAAGTCTAACATTAGTGGAAGGAGAACAGGAGTCAGTACATCTGAGGCTTCAGCTACACAGAACACTATGATATATCGGATTTTGACTGAGCTGAAGCACATTCGTAAGGATATGCTTCGTATGCCGGAGCTATGCGCACAGGTACAAGTGTTCTGATTTTGCCGTTCACTATGTTTTTTTGATGTGTGACATAAGTAATTACAACTAATTTTTAATCACAGAGGGTCATAGAGAAAATGAACAAAAGTGCTGTATTCTACAAAGCCGGTGATATTGAAAAATAAGAAGAGAATGAGTATGGTGAAAATAGTGAAAGTAGAAACTACGATGGGAGACCTCGTAAAGAATTTGTATATAATACTGACGTGGACAATTTCAGAACACCAGCAAAAAAGAATGTGCAAGAGGATGATGAAGATGGTAGTAATGATTCTGAAGAGAAGAGACCTTATTATTGCACACCTGAATATTGGGATAGTTTCAAGGGTGATAAAGAAGATCCTATCGAAGTTCCGGAGGTATCTGACGAGAAATCCGTTACATCTTTAGGAACAGATGAAATCGCATCACGTGGATCCGTAGATTGTATTGGAGTAGATGAGGTACAAAAGGAGGGTGTAGGGAAACGGAAGCGGAGGCTATCAAACCATGTGAAGTCTCCTTACATTCCTATTATACCTACAAAGCGTGCAAAACGTACAGCAAAAGCAAGTAAGTTTTATCATATTGTTTTCTAGCTGAACTGTAGTTATCATTGACTTCTTAACATATCACCGTCCTGTATTGAAGAACTATTCGAGAAAGAAGTCATTCAAGATGAATACGATGTGATTAAAGCTAGTGTTAAGTTTGTTCGTGCTTATGAGCGGTCAGCAAAACATAGAAAGAAGGAAATATTCAATGATGCCATGCGCGATGGTCTCACTGCAGAGAGGGCTTGTACAATTCTTGACCATCAATGGCTAACCGGTGATGTAAGTTATTGTTGTGCTACCTTTCAATGCAAATTGGAATATCTTGTTATACATCATATAAATTATTTTCAGGTTATCAATGCTTATTCGTCGTATCTGTTGGGAGTTGTTGGTGACGATCGTCATATAATGCCGACCTATCTGGTCAACTGGTTACTTGAAATTAGATCGGACACCGAGCCAGGGAGAAACGAGAATGAAGTTGTGGCGATGAAGAATGGACCCGTGAATAGATGCACCGATGAGTATTTCAAAAAAGATAAGGTAATTTCAACTGCCTTAATGTATGCATTTATGCGATAGAAATAATTATAAGAGGGTATGTGTTGATTGCATCATATTTGCGTTGTCATGCAGCTTTATATTCCTCTGAATAAGGGAAATACCCACTGGGTTTCGGTTGTCATGCATCGCTCCAAGGAAGAGTTTCAGGTTCTTGATTCTTTGATGGGACCCGAACTTGACAAAGAAATTAGAGAAAAAGTTGAGGAGCTGGTACGACATAAATTTACATGAGCATATTGAAACTATCATTTAGTAACTGAACTATGTTAAAATATTTTCGTGCTATCATCTATATGAACAGAGAAAACAAATTGGATATGACATACGTGATGCAAATGCTAGCGGTGCTGTGAATTATCCGGATGTGTCTAAATGGCCTATCAAAACGTATGAGATGCCACAACAAGAAGACGGGTGAGTAAATACTTTTATATTGTTGTAATATCTTACATGAAATGCGAACTTATGAACCATTGTTTGTATGGACCAGCAATTCATGTGGATTATTTGTTCTTCGGTGCTTTCAGTATTGGAACGGTGAAAAATGGACAAGCCATTTTTCTCAGGTCTGGTTTATTTCAAATGCTTATATTAAATTAAATTCATAATGTAATACTATTTGAATTATACTAATATGAAGTTCTAACAGGAGTCAATTGATAAATCGAGGGACTTAATGATTGCGCAGCTTATTTTTGCGGAGGGAAATACGCTCAACGATGTGAAGGACAAAGTTACCCGGCTTGCAAAGAAGAAATAAATGTGGCAACAGTTTTGTACTAGAAAATTTTGTAGGCTCAAATAATGTTTACATTTATTTCGACTTTGATATCTTGTGTCGAAGATGGCAGAACTATTTTGAATATTTATTAAGGCGAGAATGACATTTGAATTATTATGTTGTCGTCAAGCCATTGTCTTTCATTTTGAAATCTTGATATGCATATTGATAGTTCTGTCGTCGTCAAATTGTTTGGATACATCAGTCCATGTTTTCTTGTAGTGCTAAACATTAATAAAAATGCACATGTATTTTTTTTGGGTGTAACACAGACCGACGTGAGCACAGACGACGTCGCTTATAACACCGACGTTCGTAGTTGTCCATCCCAAGGAAAAAAATTGCCTAACAAGTGCGCCGGCTAGTCTAAGGTTAGACAGGACCGACGACACTGTCCAACAGGGCAGCGTCGGACGACGGGTGGCATAGCAGATTTATCAAAGACGTTCGACAGCTCATGTGCCGCCGGGTATATAAGCCGGTCGTCGCGACCTCCGTCGGACGAGGTGGGACTAAAAACTTGACTGCCCGCAGCCGCCCTGACTGCAGCGACGCGCGAGACCACGTGGGCCGGTCAAATAACAGACGGCGGGACGACGGCCCAATTAGAAGCGGCGGGACGACGGCCCAAGTTCGGCGCGGGGCGACGGGAAATGTTGAGTCCCACCTCGCCCGACGGAGGACGCGACGACCGGCTTATATACCCGGCGGCACATGAGCTGTCGAACCAGCTTATTACCTCATACTGCCGCCAGCAGGCAGACGCTGACTGTTGGACAGTGCCACCGGCGCACTAGTCAGTATTTTTTTAAAAATAATAATAAAACCGACGGGGTTGTAAGCGACGGCGGGGGTTGTAAGCGACGGCGTTCGTACAGCAAAGCACAGCAAAGCACAGAATAACAGTAAACATGAGCGACGGCAGTTCTGTGCAAATAAACACAAAGTAAAAACTCCTTGTTGCATTACATAGTCTTTCATCAAAACTACAACTTTTGTCGGTATATCGTAGTAAATAGTCTGACATCAACAAAGTAAAATAAGTTCATATAACATATTTCAACAATTATTAAAGATCACATATGTAGAACATCAATAACAGTCTCCAATGAAAGGGTGAAGCAATCTTCCATAGCAATCTTTCATACTCCACAATTCAAACAAAATTCCTACATAACAATAAGATATGTGTTAATTCACAATAAGTGTCACAATAAACAAAAAAAATTAGGTTGAACAATAAGATTTGCAATAACATAAGAATATCGTACTTAGGATTTTGAGGGCACGTGGACTTATAATGACCCGTAAGACCGCACTGTCCACATTGACGTTTGCTTTTCTCATCAAAAGCTTTAGGTCGCCCTTTTTTAGTGAAATCAGGACCATCCTTACCGCGGCCTTTAACATTCTGTTTTGGTGCGCCTTTGGTGTTCACTTTAGCGGGATCACGAACAAGACAATGATCTTGATTAGGCTCAAATGCATCGTCGTTCACAAACTGTACCCCGCACCAGGCTCATCCTCCTCAGTGTAATCATTATCTATTATGTCCCTCAGAGCCGCCTTCAACTTGTCGAATAAAAATGGTTTATGACATGCTTTATGAGTTGCTTCAGCAGATAAAATGGTCAACTCACTGTACCTAGCTCTGTCACCTGCACCTGCCCATCCCCACGCAAACAGATCGCTAGTGCGCTTCACGGGAAGTCCACCCCTTGCAACTTGGCTCAACCTCCGCAGCACTAAACACTTAGGTATCTCACGTAAGCGTAGCTGAATTAGAACATGAAGAATATGTTTGCAAGGAAGTCCTTTGCGATACATGCTTCTGCAACTGCATCTCACAGTTTCTTCGGAGTTACCTGGGGTGTACTCCACAGTGAATCTGATATCCCTATTTTCCTTCCAGGTCAGTATGAATCTGTGAGTGTCTGCTCCTCTCAGTCTCTCAAGGACCTCAAGCTCTCGTGCCTTCTTCATATCTTCCTGCAAGATATAAAAGTTTGCCGCAGTGAACTGACGGGCAGCTGATTTCTCAATATCTTTACACTCGTCCAATACTGGTACTGGAACTGTCTGTGAGTTTGTGTAATCGTCATGCGCCTCGTTCTCACGAAGACGAACTATGCAGTTCTCATAGTGCACAATCATATCAACAATAGTCATACCGGAGTCTAGATGCAAGTGAAGGCATGAATTCAGACTCTCACTTCGCTGGTTACTTCGCATGCCTAAGAAAAACCCACCTGACAAATATGATGCAGCCCAAAGCCTTTTCTTCTTGTACATCCGACGTAACCATGTTTTTGTTTTCTCCGACTGCCATTTGGCGCAAAACGCTGCCCATCTCTCCTCAAATACCTTCTTTGAAGTGGCATAATAAAGTAGAGACCTGAACTCCTTTAGAGACTTATGATGAAGGTGTTTCTGCATGTTCTTCTCAATATGCCACGAGCAAAGACGATGTCAAACCTCCGAAAGTACCTTTCTTATGGCCTTAATCATAGCTGGATCTCCATCAGTAATTACTGACCTGGGCCTCTTCTGACAATGAGCCCTCAAAAATGTCTGAAGCAGCCAGACATATGTATCCTCCGTCTCGTCAGACACAAGAGCACAACCGAATACCGTGGTGCAACGGTGGTTGTTCAGACCGACAAAAGGTGTAAATGGCATGCCATACCTATTCATCATGTATGTGCTATCGAAGACTGTCACATCACTGTAGTCAACATAGTCTCGACGTGATTGAGAATCACACCAGAATATGTTTTTCAGCCTTCCTTCCTCATCGACGGTGTGCTCAAAGAAGAAATCTGGATCTCTCTCTTTTCTGGTCAACATGATCCCAATGGCAGTGTCTGCATCACCTTGTGCAAGCAACTTCATTTTTTCTCTATAACACATGTTATAAAGCTTCTTTCTCCCAAAACCAGCCTTTGCATATGACCCATACCTACTGACGAGATTATCATAAATCATATGTTTCCTGATTCCAGCACCTGCCATGGTTAAGATCTCAGCTTTCTGATATTCTTTTATCTGATTATGAGACCGAAGAAACGTGACTTCATCCGGTCTAGCTAGAACGTGACTGTGATCATCATTGAAACTGCTGACATACCAAACGTCACACTCTTTATCAAATTTCAAAGTTATATGCGCATCACAGAAGCAACGAGTCTCCCCTCTCAGTCTGCGGGTCCTGCCTTCCGTTGTACAAAGTTTTGCCAGTCGTTTCCCAGCTCTCGCACACCGATACTTTCTCAAGCGCTTAGTTCCCTCAGGACCTTTTGAATATTTCAGTGAGTCCTTTCTTACGCTGAAACCACGCTCGTAAGCATACTGGTTATAGAAAATGTAAGCCTCTCCTAGTGACTTGAACGTCTTCCTCATGACCTTCCAATGCATGTCCAATGATTCTTACTGATATTCATCAAATCCGATATCAAAATTAAACAGATCATCACCAACATACTCATCGTTCCCACTTGTACCATTTATATCTCCTTGTTAATTAATGCATTAAACCATTTATGTCAGTCAGTTATTATTTTAATATGTAATAATGTAGTTCTGTAAGTTTGAAAACTTACTTTGCTAGAGCTGTCATCGTGAGATGGATCAACGTGCGATTTGTCACTTTCATCGTCCACAATATTCCTCAGAAATTCCCCGTCCTCGTTCATCTGCGCGCATTGCAAAAAAAACATGTAAGCGCTAATATGGTTATTATGTCATTTCTTCTCTGATTTTATTTATGACATACCCGGAGTGCACTTTGGGCAAATGAATCATCTATATCCATATCATCATCATCATCGCCATGTCGCTGCATGATGCAAAAAATTATGAAAATTTCCGTGCGGTCCACCATAATTATTGTTTTATTCAATCTTGATCACACTTACATTGCCACTATAAGATTCATCCAAACTCATGTAGTTCTCATCAGCATGTTCATTCATATTTAGTGATTCGGTTTCGTTGTCCTCGTCGTAATCATTGCCATCATAATCGCCCTCCTCCTCTAACTATACATAGTTAAAAAAAAATTATACGATCAATCAAACACCGTGTAACATCATCCCTAAAATAATTATTTCATCAAGCACAATGTTGTCTTTAACCAACCTCTTGCACGGCGGCCAGGATTTCAGCCGGATCCATTTCTTGGGACGACGGCCTGACGTTGCTGGCCGGCGGAGGCAGGTCTCGACGGCGTGAGGACGACGGCTGGTCGTAGCCGGCGTACTGCTCGGAGGGAGGCGGCGACGTAGATTGTGGGTGGGCGGCCATCTGGGCGACGGGAATGGAACGCGGCGGCAGCGGCAACGGATCCTGGGCAGGCACGGCGGCAGTCGTAACGGCGCCGGGGCACGCGCGGCGACCCGGGCGGCGGCGACTTAACGCAGGCGTGGGCCGACGTGGAGACGGCGTGGATGCGTTAGGGTTCAGTTTTTTTTTCCTCCAACAAGTGCCGACGCCAACGTCGAGACGTGCGGGCGTACGACGGCGACGTACGGCGACGGGTGCGGGTACGCGGGCGGGCGTGCGTACAGCGACGGGTGCGGCATACGCGGGCGGGCGTACGTACAGCGACGGCTGCGGCATACGCGGGCGGGCGTATGCCGTCGCGCGCGGACGTACGGCGTCGGGTGGGTATTCCTATACCTAATGTGAAATGACCATACTATCCACTATACGTTTTAGGGGGGTGGTTGTACCGAAGCACTTCCCTCTTGTTCCTGACACTCATATTGCTTTCTAACCAGGGTGTCCCTGCCATACCCGTCTGAATTCTTAATTACTTATAATTTATGTGATTGAATTGAAGCAACACCCGGCAAAGCAAGCACGAAACAAGATCTTCACATTTAATGGGATTCGGGTTTTTTTAATGGGAGGGAGAAAATCCAATGGGAAGGGGTGGTGGGAGGTGAGATGAAAAAAAGAACAGATGAAAATAAACTTATTGCATTACTTACGTACTGCACGTGCATGGCATTACGAAATGTAGATGGCAGTACGCTATTGCATCTCTAGTTTTAAAAAGTAACTGAATTCAAATGCAAACAGTTTCGCAAGCAGTGCAGGATTCATCGTCTCTGCTGCTGCCCTCTTCTCATACAGCAAGAACAGCACAACACATCAACAGCACTGGTTTCTGAAAAATTACACTTCTTTTTCGGAAATTTCATGAACGTGTAATCTGAAACCAATAGAGCCAGATTAATTACACACATCAAGACAACACGCGACGACATAATGCAGTCAGAAAAACAAGCACATTCCCATGCTGAACAAAAGAGTAACAGTGTCAGGCACCCTGCGTGCCTTACCAAGAGGGCAAGTTCCACACAAAGTTGCATAAAACCCATCAGCTTCAGCGGCAGACTCTCGCCATATACCTGAGGAGAACACTGGGCCACTACTACTTGACACCATAAATCATCAGGCAATAATACATTGGGGAAAAAGAAGTATCCTTTCTACAAATCGATCACATCAGAAGAATGCATTTGTTTCCTAACTTTGCATAAGGTGATCTTGTACTTTGAAAAAACTAAACATAGTTGACACTTACGTTTTGAAAACTTCACATGAACTGCTTGTCAATATAGAGCAAAACACTAACAGTCCCTGCGAGATGCAGCAGATGCAGAAGGAATGCATCAGAAACTAACTACTTTCAAAACTCTTCGATATCTAGTGAAGTAAGCCACCATAGAAGTTAGGTGGGGAACATAGTTAAAAAATATAGCTAAGCACTTAAAAGCCTATTTTTATCTGTGCACGCAGCAAAGAACAGCAAAGGTCGAAAAACAAATCCTCGAAAATTAAGACATTGTGCAGCGAAAAATAATAGTAGCAGTTCCCCATCCAAAGTTTGCAGCAGATGAAAACCCAATCGTCCATAAAATTCATTAGCTCCAGAACCATACCAATAGTTGTTGCAAAGCATCTAAAGGTTTCTACGGCAGTAACAGTTACTTAAGATACAAGGTTTCTAGATAATATTTTGCATCAACAAAACAGTAATAACTGTTAGCTCATACCCACAAATTTCCATTCAATTTCCTCATAAGACCAACAACTGCACGCTTCAGTGAGAAGCTTCAACTTCATGCCCTGTGCTCCCATCATCACCAACCAAACAAGGAGGCCAGGCCATATTATACGGATGCGCACAGCCATTAAATTTCCCCTCCACGAGCAACTCAAGCACCAAGGTGTCCAATGACAGGGAGAAGAACCAGCAGTGGAGCGTGCCCGCAGGGGGTCGTGCATGTCGTGGACAAGTAGACGTATCCAGACCTGACCTGCACAACTTTGAGGTCGCCCGGCAACTCCAGAGCGAACCCCTGAGTGATCTCATCGATTTCTTCACTCAAAGGTATCATGTTATGCAGCACCCAGTTATCAAGTCCATAACCGTCCACACCACGGATCCAAACATGTAGGAAGAACCAGATTCATAGACAATGCATAAGCGTCCATCCTTAGTCTCCCCGGCCATGAAATTGTACCCCTCCACCTTCACCTGCAAGGGTAGCTCCACAGTGGTGACAACCATGGTCGCTACGTTGATCTTTATCATTCGTCCTTGGCCATGGTAAGGCCAGTAAACAGAACCATCCACCACCATGCCAGCACCGAACTTTACGCTGCAGTCACCACCAATGTGTACCCACGGGTGGACGACCCACTCCCACGTCTCCGACGAGAAGATGGCGACGCGGATCCTTCGCTGATCCGTGCAGATGCAGACCACACGGAACGACCAGGGGTTCTCATCAGAACACAGCAGGTGGAAGCCAAGGTAGGCAAAATTGCGGCGTCTCCCGGCCTTGACACCGTCGGGCAACGGGATGATGTCCACAGCCCAGGTCATGGGGTTCACGGCGGCGACGGACGGCTTATCGAGCATGTTCCATAAGAGGATGTATCCATCACGGCAGTCGGTGATACTCCAACCCGAGAACGCGCCAGCCTTGAGTGGAAGGGAAGTGAGGTAGAAGTCCCCGCGGCGGAGGGCAGCGGTGACGTCGGGATCTGACCGGCGCAGAGGGACGAAGGAGGGGGTGGTAGCATCGTCAATTTCAAGGAAGAGCCCAATGAGGGGCGCCGGGTGGAGGGCGCGGAACAGGCGGCGGAAGGATGAGGAAGAGCGGATGGCTCCGAGCCAGGTTCAGCAGGTGAGCGCCGCGCGGATGAGAGCCGGGAGGTTCGGGAGGCGGAGGAAGATCTCGCGAAGGTCATCATCACAGAGGGATGATATGGTTGTGGCGTTGGAGGTGGTTGTGATGGTTGTTGTTGTTGTGGTGGTGCTGGTTGTCGTGGTGGTGGTAGTGGTGCCATCGGCGGCAGAGGAGGAGCATGTGGTGGTGGTGATTGTTGTGATGGTTCTGGTGGTTGTTCCGTTGCCGGTGGTAGTGGTGGCAGTAGTCGTGGATGGGATCAACGGAGGCTCCGCCGGTGGCGCAACCGTTGCTGTGAGCAGTTCACTGCCCATTGCTTGAGACTCGAGGTGATGCTGATTCTAGATCCCTGGTTGGCCAGCTTTTCTGAAGATAGTTCTTTAGGAGCACAGCATTCTCTGCTTGCGGCCAGCTGAATAAACGAATACATGCTCCCAGTTAGTTGATAAACTAGTTGTTGCAAGCAACAGAACTGGAATGCAAAACTCATGAGGAAATAAATAGCAGCGGTTACGATAGCCCTTTTATGACAAAAGTAGCAATTAGGGGGACTTACAATCCAGTGATGCCTCCATGGCTCTGTTTAGCTGCATAGCATCATTTTGTACTGAACTTGCAAATGCTGGAATCTGCTCATGGCATCCACATTAACCTCACCTATCGAAACGCCATCAACTAGGCACTTCAGTGGAACATATACTTGTGAATATATATCATGACAATGTGACAGTTTAAAAAATATATAGAGTCTGCATTTTGAACAGAAAATCAGGTGCACTATCATCACTTACAAAAAGCATGTAGCAGTCGACCTTACATGCCCAGCAAATTCTGTCAGGCACAAGGACTTGACTTAATGCTGTAAATACCACTAGACATATATAGATATGGCCCCTCGTTAATGATACAAACACCACTCCACACTGCGAAAGAAAATGTAAATTCCTGAATGCTTCTCCCTTCCATACTTACTACTATATGCATCAAAAATTACAATCCTGTATAAAAATTCACCCTTTTATGGGATTGGATTGCTCTTGGGTTACCTAGAGTAGGCCACTAAGATAAAAATCCACCCTTTTATGGGATTGGATTGCTCTTGGGTTACCTAGAGTAGGCCACTAAGATAAAAATCCACCCTTTTATGGGATTGGATTGCTCTTGGGTTACCTAGAGTAGGCTACTAAGATAAAAAATTCACCCTTTGAAGAAGAATTATCTAGAGCTTCAAGCTGTGGGAGCTGAGTCTCTCTAGTTGGTGGCAACCTTGGTGAGGAAGGGAGACAAGACGCCTATCAATAAATCCGTGGAGTTGGACTGATATAGCTAGCTTCAATGGAGTGGAGTGGAGTGGAGTAATACAGGCGCGCGTGCATCTTACCACCGGCCGGCGCTCGGCCGCGCTGCAGCGACGGCAACGCCTCGCTCGCTCTCCGGTGGCTAGTCCCCCGCCGCCGCCGCGAGGATGGAGATGAAACCTGGAGTGGAGGGAGGACCCCGCCGGCCGGATCTGGGTGGGGATGGATCCAATCCACGCCACGGAGCAGCAGAGCACACTCGTTGTGAGCTCTGCTCTGCTCTACTTTTTTTTTACGCTAGTTTGCTAGCTGCTACGGCCCATTAACTCGCGGCCCAAGCAATTTAATCAGGGGCTGGATTCTACAGGCCACAAGTTCACGGCCTTCTATCAAGCCATGCATTGCGTGCCTCCAACAACAACTTGTTACCCCTAAAAAAGAGCCACAACTTCTTACAAGTAAAGCTCGAAAAATAGACTTGTTGCAAGTAGTTTAGACATGCCAACATTTTTCTAGGAATGCTCTTTTTCTAAAACCACATTAAAACCTTTTGGGCATCATAAACAATTTTACAAAGGCACGCGAACACTTGTTTTCTAGTAGTGTGATGTGACATTTTTTGACACCGTAAACACTTTTTAAAGTAAGTGGACATTTTTTGAATGGTATAAAATTTTTTATTAAAAGTATGTGGACACTTGATATGAAAAACATGAACATTTTTTTAATGTGCTGATCAGTTTTAAGAAAGGACGTGAGAAATTTTTTTTTCCAAAAACATCTACACTCTTTGAACCACATGAACTTTTTACTAAAAAATAATTTAATATGACTTTTGCACAGTGTGAACATTTCGTGCTTGAAAACACGAACAACTTTATTAAAAAAGGAGGATCAAACTCATATTTAAAAAAATAGGAACAGATTGTTTGGAATTACAATTATTTAACTGGGTACATAATTAACTATTTGAAGGAAAATCCTGGCCACTTTAAAATTCAAATGATTTTTTTTCTTCTAGAAACACCATACACATTTCTAAAATACAAATGTGCATATCTAAATATGCGCGATAATTTTTTTCAACACATTTGGTTTGTAGGGGCAACACATGAAAATCATCTTAGAATTGCATGCATCGTGTAATTCTAGGGTTGGGTAGCGGCACCGGCGGTGGCTGAGGCATTGCTTCTCTTTTTGTAAATACCACTGGTTACAACTTACAAGTAGTCCTACCGAAGAAGCAAAAACATATAGGATGTGTTTGGTTGCCTGCATATAGGCCAATCAGGCCCGCGGGGGAAGATTGTGGCCCGTTTGGTTGTCTGCATTCGCTATTCAGCCTGCATAGCACAAAACTCAAAGCACCTCTGGGCCTCCCTCGCTACGAGCGCTCGAATCGGCAGTTTCTCTAGAGCCGGGCCCGCGCGATGCACGTGGGGCGGCTGGAACTGCACGCGCGGAGCCATGCTCGAGAAGCCGCCTTGCTTCCCGAAGCGCCAACAGTTATTACCCTCACCTCTCCCTCTCCCCACTCTCACCGACGGCGACAGCGGTGGCGGCGTTCAGCAGACTGGAGAACAGCAAGGCGACCTCCAACCCCTTCACCGACATCTGCATCGTCACCGACGGCAGCAGCGGTGGCGGCGTTCAGCAGATTGGAGAACAGCAAGGCGACCTCCGGCCCCTTCACCGGCATCCGCATCATCACCTCCAGCGCGACAATGGCGGTAAGCACTTTTTTATCCTTCTCACGTACTCATTCACATCAGATCCGTGTTTAGGTTCGATCCGTGTTAGGGGAATGAGGAATCAAGGTAAAATAGCCATATGAGTGGTCATAACATCATCATGAGTTCGTAGTACCGATGGATTGGAGGTTATAGATCGGGATTCAGTACAAGGGTAATGGGGATTAGGTGTAAATCTTACACAGTAGTCCTAGATCTTAGCCTCGGTGACCCAGGAGGCGGTTGGAGCGGCGGGTGCCTTTGGCCTTGGTCTTGTCCTCTAGCTGCACCACCATCTCCTCTTCCTCGCCGAAGTCCAGATCGATTGACATGCTTCGGTGTCCTAGCTCCGGCGCCCTTACAACCATCGCCACTACAACTTCTTCTTCCACCTCCATCGCCACCGCTTCTTGTTCCTCCTCCACCGCCACCACACTCCCTGGCGTGAAGTACGTTGCGGCATGATGGTCATGAGGATGCATGTATTGTCTATACTTGGCCCACCTTGACCTCTGTCGAGCGTCGCCGGACTCGGTATGATTCATGGCCCATCGAAGGATGTTGACTGACATAGCGCCCTTCATTGGGTCAGGAATCAGCATCTTCAACTCCTCTGTCGTCGCCTTCTTCACCACCGTGTCCGACTTTTCTGCATGTCTGCCATGCTGGTGAAGTTGGGGCAGACTTCCATGGTCTTCTCGAACTTGGTGCGGTCACCGAGCGAGCACCCGAGGAAGAAAGCCCTCCATCCAGTGCCCCAAGGGATGGGGTTGGAGTTGCTGCTGGAGTTCATGGCGGTAGATAGGAGGAAGAGTGAGGGACATAGAGGACTAAGTGAGATGGTGGGTAAGAAGTGACCGTGAGGATGGATAAATAAAGGGGTTATGGACGACAGGTTTTAATGGCGATCGATCAATCTCTGACATTTGTGCTCTTCATAATGCCATCTCTTCGTAATGCAGATCGACACTGACAACAAGGGCAAGGAGGTGGTGCCGCCCATGGGAGAAGGGCAAGGAGGTGGTGCCGCCCATGGAGCCAACCACGCTAGAGGATGTGCCCCACGGATGAGGACATGGTGCCGGAGGAACCCCCTAGCGGCAAGCGTCGTAACTACAGCCACTACCAAGAGGAGGGAGGTCCTACCCACTTCTGCAAGGTGATCCTTGCTCCTCAGCTTGAGTGCATCCTGGTGCCCCTGGACTTCAACAAGCACTTCATGGCGGTGCCGCAACACTTCAAGCTGAGGACCAACACCGGTTGCTCACGGCGGGTGACTGTCCGGCTGATGGACAGCAGGGTGACCCTCGATCAAGGTTGGGCCCCCTTCACCGTCGTCCATCGGATCGGGATCGGCTACATGATGACGTTCAAGCTGCTCACTCCGGAAACGCTCAAGATCATCGTCTTCAATGAGAAAGGCATTGGAGTGGTGACCAAGTGCAGCAGGCATGACGACGCCTTCGTCGTGCACGTCTAGGACTGCCCTTTTTATGCTCCAGCTGATTTAGTTTTTTACCGTACTGCTTTGCGTTTGAACTGATATGTTTAAGTGTAGCACTTTATTTAAACTGCGGATAGCTATGGCTTACAACTAGCTTCGTCTCCCGCTCCTTCGTCATTGCTGTCTATCCATCCACCTCCCCGACACCAATCTGGAGCTCCTCGATCGGCGTCAAAGGCCATCCACAAGCAAGCAAGCGTGAAGATTTTTTAGCGGATAGTATACGTACATCCACGCTACATGGAGGCCAAAATCTGCGTCGTACCTTTTTCAGTCTCATGTAGTATTCCCTTCATTCATTTTTGTAAGTCATTTCAGACAATTCAAAATAGGCTGTTTTGCACATTGTCTGAAATGTTTTCAAGGTCTTATAAAAATGAACAGAGGGGATACTAGAACTAAACAGCGGCAGCTCATGTAGACGAGTCAGCACAGCAGGGCCCGCACAGTTCAAAAGGGAATGAGTCACGGGGAAGTACTACATGGGATTGACTCGGTCGCCGTCTTATTGTGCGAACCATCTTGCTTCTGACACGGTTAACATCTGAGAAAGCATAGGCTTCCTGCACCCCCTTATCTAGCCATTTATTTTTGCATCGCGATTCGTCCGAGCAATTTTTGTCTTTTTTGTTTCTTCTAAATAGAACAATATATGAACTTTAAACTTTGAAGGACAACAAAACATTATAACTAGAATGTGGGAAAAAATAGATTTTTTGGTCAATTATATATAAAAAAATAATTATTTTTTTCCTCAAAAAATCTCATTTTGTATATTTATGTCGGACAAAAAAATCTGAAAGGTTTTTCTCACATCATAGTAAGAATGTTTTGTCGTCTTGCAAAGTTTGAAGTTCATATGTTATTTTGTTTTGATGGAACAAAAAGGAGAAATTTCGTGTTGTAACTTAGTTGTGTAGTACGGATCTCAAAGCAACATTGGGGGGCAAGGATAAGAGGTGCCCAGAAACCCGAGCTTTATAAATACACTCCCTTCTGACACGGACATGAATCCTTTGGCTGCTCATGCGCCAAATAGATGCGAGCTTAGTAGTGTTTATCCAACTTTTTTTTTCGAAACGGAGGCAAAAGTTTTGCCTCATCGATTAATTAAGCAGAAGAGAGTTGCTCGGTTAATTAGGGAAAACCGAGCGAAAACCAGATTGCCCAGTTAATTATGGAGAACCGGGCTAAAACCCTCACAACCGCTGAGCGGCACACATAGAAAGCCCCCGCACACCACTCCAAAGAGGGCCTCGACGAGACCGCACGCAGGCGTCATCGTCATCACTCCTCCCCTAGAGGCGCCATCGCCAACCCTACACTCTGAGCAAGCGACTCCTACTTCGCCGTAGGCGATCGTCGACTCAACCCACACTGTAGCGGACACGTGAAGCTGCATGAAGATCGATGCCAAAACCTCAGCCTCCTGCGGCCAGACAGCGCAACTCCAACTCTGACGAAGAACACGGTAGGACAAAACCAGGCACGGCTGGCGCCACGGGAGATCGCCGAACGGACAACCTGCAGCCAGTCATCGTATACCACAGGGCCTCGCCACCGCAGTTTCGACTCCATAGCAACAAGCAAACCGAGGCAAAACCATGGACACACCGAAGAAGAGCCGACTACCGCAACCATTGCCGCGTCGCCGACATCGCTCCCACCATCATCGTTGCCGCAGAAGCCTGGACGCCACCAACCACCGGTCCCGCTTGCCGATGCCGAGCTCCAAGACGAAACCCCCAAGAGGAAAAAAGACACCAAGGCGTCGTTATCGTCCGATCATAAAATCTAGGGTTTCCCCTGAAGAGGCCGAGATGGCCGGATCCGTGCGAGAGGAGTGCGGCAGCAAATCAGCGATGCCTCCAGGAAGGTCACGACGGCCATAGCCGCCGCCATCGCTGGTCACGGCACAGGGCCGTGACAGGGTCTTCACTCGAGCTCCCACACCACCTCGGTTGCACATCATCCCGCACCGGCACCGACAAGCCCACCAATCATCCTCCCAGCCGAAGCCACCGCCCGAGCGCCAAACCGGCAGCTCGAGCCCCTCCACCACGCGCCCCGCCAGAGCAGCAGCACCATGACGGGCCTCCACCACGCCGGAGCAGGTGGCCACCCAGCCGCAGATCCGTGCTGCCCAGACCTCCTGCGCACATCCGCCGAGCCTCCCTGCCCGGCCTCGGCTGAGCCGCAGCCCCTCACGCCCGCCTGCCGAGATTCCCCGCCAGGCCTCCCCGTCGCCCGGTGCGACCCACACACGGCAGATACGCGCCAGCTGGGCCACCCCGCGCCGCCGCCGTGCCTCTGCACGGTCCCCTTGCGCTGCTGCCGCGCCTCTGCACGGCCCCTTGCGCGCCGGAGCACCCGCGACATGGAGCCGCCCCTTCACGACACCCACTACAGCACGACTGCTGCACCGCCGATCCCCTTGCACTCCCATTACATCGGCGCCCTTGCCGCGACACGCAGACAGCAGATCCGCGCCGCAGGACCCTCTGCACGCAAGACGCCCGCGCCCCGACGCGCAGATCCGCGCCCAGCCCGCCGAGCCCATGCGCCATGGCCGTGCACCGGCGGGCGCACGCAGCACCCCACCAAGGCCGCCACGTTGTGGTCGTCAGCCCTGAACTCGCCGGCGCGCACAGCCCCTTGACCACCAGCGCCGCCGGACGCCAAGAGCGGCAGATCCGCCCCCATTGCGCCACGAAAATGGCCCCACCGCCGCCGACGCCGCCCGGGCTTTGCCCCGGCGACGCCCTCCGGCGGCGGTGAGGGGAGAGGAGGAGGAGGGCGTGCCTTAGGTGGCCGGATTTGGGGCGCCCCGGTGCGGCCGTGGAGCCGCACGGGAGCGAGATAGGTGGGGGTGTTTCGTAGCCTCTCTTTTTTGACGGGGAGTACTAGTAGCCTCTTGTTAGGATTTAGGAAGCTCAACAAGCCGTCCTAATAAACTACCTTTATCCAACTTTTTATGTACGGTGGATGTATCTTTGTTTGGCTTTAAATCATGTAGTATGTTCTAGTTTGAATCATGTCAGTTCTAAATGTAAGCAAGCCTAATACAAATGCTTTTGCGTCTTTCATATAATGACATGTTTTAGTTTTTGGATTGGTTTAACCAACTGTTTGCAGTCCTGTCTACACGATCTATATCCCCGCGCACTGCTCACGGGGCAGCGACAGTAAATGCAGCGAGTAGTCACGTCTCAACTGTAAAAGGTGTGCTCTCTCTATACGCACTCATCAACCACAGGTCATAACGTGCATGCAACAGCCAGCAGACAGCAGGCCCGTGTACAGACACAGCACTGGAGGCCATGGCACTGATGTATTGCAAATTAATAGCCGGTGTATAAGAAAATGGAAACAAAGCAGCACGCATCACAACGCTCTTAGACACCGGCCTTCATGTAGCGCGGCCACCAAAACGCCTCTCTATACTCTCTCTGTTTCCAAATATATATGTCTTTTTTAGATATTTCAATACGTATTACACATGGATGTATATATATTTACTTATTTTGCTTCGTATGTAGTCATACTTGAATCTATAAAGGACTTATATCTAGAAACGGAGGGAGTATGTGCTTATACATCTTTATTTGTTGGTGCATAGTAATAATATATGTTCCTCAATTGATTTTTGGACGTACACGTACACCGTGAGTGGTAATCATGCATGTAACTAACTGATGTAGGACTCGACAAATTAAACGTTTGACTAAATACGTTCAACTAAATATGAGGTGCAGAACTGGCAATGCGGTCGTGCATCATAAACAATTTTACAAAGGCACGTGAACATTTTTTCTAACAGTGCGACATGAACATTTTTTAACACTTTCTAAAAGTAAGCGGGCATTTTTTTTGAATGGCATACACATTTTTAGTTAAAAGTATGTGAACATTTGATTTAGGAAACAATGTCAGCATTTTATTTAATGTACTGATCAGTTTAAAGAAACAACTTGAGCATTTTTTTTCCCCGAAACATCTACATGTTTTGAACCGCATGAAATTTTTACTAAAAATAACTTAATATGAATTTTTGCACAGTGTGAACATTTTGTACTTTAAAACATAAAGAGAGGAACAAACTCATAGTTTAATAAATAGGAACAAATGGTTCCTATTTTTCCCATGTCCTGCTCAGCTTGAGTGCATCCTGATGCCCCTGGACTTCAACAAGCACTTCCTGGCGGTGCTGCAGACCAGAGCCGGCGGCTGGTAGGCATGGCGTTGACCGTGGAAGAAGAAAAAAGTAAAAGAGATGAGAGGCTGACTAGTGGGGCCATCTTCCACCTCAGCATACTGTCCACATAGACATGCCAAATCAGCCCGACAGACGGGTCCTATCCGTCAGTTCTGCTGTTATACGTGGTTCACTTTTGAATTAGTGCGATTTGTTACTCACTTGCCGCGGAGTTGATGGTCTTTTGTAATTTTTAGCAAAAACGATGGTTTTGGAGTACCCTAGCCACAAATATGGTGGCTTTGAGCAATTTACTCTGCCAATGACAACGTTGAATACTTAACTGTGAAGTCCCTGTGCAATATCAAGTGTGCTAGGTGGGATCCCACTTGTACCACATAATTTGTGTACGATCTGGCGGAATGCCCAATTACTTCCACCAAAAGTACTGGGATTAAGTGGGCTAAAGGTGGGACGCCCACTTATACTCCCACCTGCAGCCTGACGAGCACAGTTGGATGGTCGGCCGCCGCATTAGTATTCGCGTACTGGTTCGCACGGTCAACAGACGAATATGTTGTCCAATTTTAGAGTCAGCTTTGGAGATGCCCTAAAGCAGCAACTCTCAAAAGTGCACATGTATTTTTCCCTTACTAGAGACAAGCACTTTTGCCTCGGGTGTGTGTGCACGTGATAGGGAAGCATAATTTAGTGATTACAAAAATTCAAGAAACTCAGAAACTTTATTGAAACAAATTTGACCTTGTATTGTACTCGTATAAAAAAAGTTCACCATGGAATGACTTTCATGGTATTCTTTTTGGAAGAAAAGAACTTTTTTTGAAGACAACAGAAGGTCAAGTTTGTTTCCTAAAAATGACTTTTGGACCTTTTTGTAGTTACCATTTTTTTTACCATATCAGATGCATATACACCCTTTTTTAGTTAAAGGTGCATATACGCCCGAGAGCCAAAGGTATATTTCTAAGAGCAATTAACTGGAGGTTACCTCTTGCGGGGGCCCTCTGACGGTCATTTTTGGTGCCCCTTAGAGCCAGAAGCACAAATTTGTTTCTGTGAGAAGCACAACCGTGTTTCTTGGAAAAGGAAAAAAAATCGCAAAGTTTTTTTTCCTTTCACGAGAAGCACATATTTGCTTTGCGTGAAGGCACATATTTACTTCCGCCTTGAAAGGGGAAAATACGTGTCTTTTTTGTGCTTCATGATAAGTACTCCCTCCGTTCCAAAATAGATGACTCAACTTTATACTAACTTTAGTACAAAGTTGGGTCATCTATTTTGGAACGGAGGGAGTACCGCTTTAGCATCTCGCAGAGGCACAGATTTGGCTCCGCAAGAAACCCATATGTGTTTCTCAGAAAGAAGAAGGAAAGCGGGAAAAATCCGTGCTTCCGGCTCCGGGTTTCTTCTTCTTTTTTATTAAAAAAAGGTTTGTCAATACCTATTAACATGTACTCCCTCCGTCCCAAAATTCTTGTCTTAGATTTGTCTAAATACGGATGTATCAAGTCACATTTTAGTATTAGATACATCCGTATCTAGACAAATCTAAGACAAGAATTTTGGAACGGAGGGAGTATCTAGTTTTGAACATGTCGGCACGATAAATCAAACGGTAAAAATGGTTCAAGAGATAAAAAGAATTTAAATAGAAGAATCTATGGAGAAAAAAGTTCCCATGTTGCGACAAGTGACGCGTCGGTGCAAGTGGGTGCGCCACTTGTCGGCGTCTGAAAAGGTGGGAGTGACGCATCGGTGCAAGTGGCAACCATTAGCAACAAGGTTTTTTTTTTCTTTTGAGAATCACCATTAACAACAAGTTTTTTTTTAGGGGACCATTAACAACAAGTGATTTTGCATATTTCCTGAGAAGGAGAGTGGTTGCTTTTACAACTGAGCGGGGGGCATTCTGGGCCAGCCCAATGAATCGACGGATGCGCACTTCTTATTATTCTAGTAGGAAAATAAAATAAAAAAGTATCTCTCCTCCTTTCCCCCAAATCGATCGACGGACAGAAGAAGAGACTCCATGGCGATTTGGTCCCAGCAGGCAAGCAAGCAAGCAAGCTAGGTCTTCCTCCCGATTATTCCCCTTCCTTCTCGCCGGTCTGCTACATCGACGGCGGCTGTCCCTTGTCGCCGGCCGCCGCATCATCCAATCCCAACTGCCGCCGAGTGCCGTGCCCAAGGAGGAAGAAGCACCGGGGCTCCTGCTCCGGGGGGAGCAACCAAGGTATGCGTGCTTCGCCTCTTTCAATCAGATCAGATCAGGGGTTCTTCTTCTTCGGTCGGTCACCACCACTGATTCTCACTAGCCCATGCACAAGACAGACATGTACAGGAAAAAGAAAACAGCCTCTGGATCGTTGTCACCGGCAATATTTTTTGCATCATCTGTTTACTTCACAACCATCATCAAAGAGGGCAAAGTAGATGACGATTGACAAATATTCATAGTCATAGGCTACACTTGTCTCCTGATGATGATCCATCATTAACTGCCAGCACAAATTGGAATCATAGATAAAATGGGCTGCCTGCACATGTAAAGAAAGTATTGGGCAGACAGATTCAGACAAGTTGCAATGGGTTTTTGATTTTCGTTTCAGATAATAACAATCAATCAATCAATCGTTATTAGGCATATTTACTCGTCCGCGTTTGGTCATTCCGCTGTATTCTACTACTACTACTACCACTTGGAGTCTAGAGCACTAGATGCTACTACTTGTCCACTATCGTTGTGCAATTGTTAGATTCCTAATTCGATGAGTGAATCGGATTGGTCGCGTGCAGGAAGGAGATAGACAAATGGCGGAATTGGTCGGGCCGCGCGTGTACAGCTGCTGCCACTGCCGCAACCACGTCTGCCTCCACGACGATATCATCTCCAAGGCCTTCCAGGTGAAGAAGAAGAACCAAGCATAATTAATTGATTTGCTTCTCTTCCTTGCTGACTTTTAGCTGCATTAGGGGGGGTCAAGATTGGACAGACAGAGCTTAATCAATCAACAGGAATTTAGATGGACCAGTAATGTATATATGTTTGACTGGTTGGGGATGCCATGCTAAAATCAGTAATACTAGTATCAGCTAGGGAGCTTAAATAGAATAGGTTCATCAACTGCAGTGGAGAGGTCCAACGATCAGAGTTTAGCTAGCATTTGTGTTTGTATACTGTGATCTATCTGTACCAGCTTCAGATGTCGATGTGCTATGATCTGTCTATCTCAATTTTGATTGTGTTTGGAGGATAAGTACTACTAACACTTTGCTCTTTTGGCTGCTGTTGTAGGGGAGGAATGGCCGCGCGTTCCTCTTCTCCCACGCCATGAACGTCACCACGGGGGCCAAGGAGGACAGGCAGCTCATGACGGGGCTCCACACCGTCGCCGACATCCACTGCCGTGACTGCCGCGAGGTGCTCGGGTGGAAGTACGAGCGCGCCTACGAGGAGTCCCAGAAGTACAAGGAAGGCAAGTTCATATTCGAAAAGGCCAAGATCGTGCAGGAGAATTGGTAGCAAATAAATGAAACAAAGATAAGATTCAACCAACCATGTGCTCCCAGGAGAATGCTCTTCTCTCTTATGATGGATCCTCCATGCATTTCTTTGTACATAGCAGCAGTCCCTTTTCTTGTTTGTAAAACTACTACTGCCAGTCTGTTGGTGTTATTTCCATGCCATTTGTAATTTGTTCTTTAAAATGGTTTGTGATTTGTTTTGTGGGGAGACAGAATTATCCTCATTTGTGTGGGAGCCATTTTCTCATTGGTCATAAATAAAATGGATGGTTTACCAATGTATGATTTGTATTTCCTTGCTCAAATTAGTTGCATTTTCTCATTGATGATCAGATTTGTGTTTCCTTGCTCAAATTAGTTGCATTTTCTCATTGATGATCAGAAACAGATGGGTCATGACAAGCAAAACAAACACATTGATTTGATTTGAGATGAAATTCAGGTACATCAAAAGAAAAATTCTATCAGACACTCGTCATTCTCGGCATATCAATTCAGGTACATCTCTATCTGTCTCTGTATAGGGAAGAAGAAAAATGGTACATGTTTGAGTCCTTGGACCAAAACCCTAATCAATTCAATCACGACTTGCTGCTTCTACAACCTACAAAATTGTATCCCACGCCATGGCGACAACATGCCGCTCCGTGTTACAGCAAACCAGTCAAGGCAGCTCGGCAGTGTCCATGTCGATGGCGCTGGACAAGAACAGCAGACAATGATAACCTCTCTATCCCCCTGCGCATGAGCTCCTGTGATGGAACCAAACCACGCAGGAGGTGTCACAAGTACAGGGACGCGGCGAACACGATATCCCTCTTAATCTTGCTGACCGCCTCCTCGAGCTTGGCTTCGAGCTGGGTCTCGCCGATCGACTGGGACGCCAGGATTAGCTGCTGAAGGACCTCCTCCAGCCGCCTGATGGCCCTGATCAGGCTGCCTTCGAACACCTGCGTCATCTCCATGATCTGGTGGAACTTGGACCCTCTGGCCCACGAGTACACGGCCTCCATCACATCAGGGCGGAAGGAGTTCACGAAACTCTCAACATCGATCTGGATCTGTCATCAGCAAGGGCATAACAGGAACAAAGTCTCAGCAATTGGGATGCAATTCTGTAGCATCAAAACAGCACAAGATATGATTTTCTGGTACTAGCATTATTGAGTACCTTGCATTCAAGCTGGAGGTTCGCGACCCTTCGTGCCGTCTCTTGCAGCTGGTAGAAGAGCAGGTCGAGCTCCTCCCTTGGCTTTGGGGCATCCTGAAGCTTCTCTTGCCAGACAAAGCAAGAAAGCAGGGCAACCATCTGCTCCACTGTAGCATCCTTCAAAGTACCACTGAACATAAGCTCGGTCAATGTCAGTTCGTCGGCTGAGCTGATCTCACATGCCACTTTGCCCTTTATTTCTACCACATCCTCACTGGTGATATATCTGAAATCAACAAGACACCCCAATAAGGTTTATGAAAAACAAGAAAATGAAGATTGACGCAGCAGACAGTACTTTCTATTCAATACAACCAAATTGCACTTTACAATGAATATCTACGAGATACATCTCTAATTTTCAAACAATGAGGTTAGTATTTAACTCTAATAGTCAAGGATTGTTCAGTTTAGCAGAATAGTTGAGTTTCGTGCTTGCTTTCATCAGGTGCCCAAGCAGAAAGATCATAAATTTGTTCTGCAAATATTTTCTCAAAGAATAGTTTAGTGATCTAGATGATCTTATAAAAGTTTACAGAGGGAGTACTTCCTAAGAATCCAACATCTGCAGTGCACAACAGCAAGGATTTTTGTCACAAACATGAGAATGTTATGTTGCCTAGTCCACTAATATTCAGTAACATGAAAGTTCATTTTGCAAGTTTCTAAGATGCAAGCACTTCAAAGACTAATAAAAATTTGAGCATCGATGGATGCATTACCCCAGCCTACGAAGAACTCGTTTTCGCGCCTTGAGCTCATCCTTAAAGGCTAGAGCAGTCGAAGCCCGCATTGTTTTCTTTATGGACTTTATTTTGGCTTTTATTTCTTGCTTAGCATGCAAGACCTTCAGCTTCTGTTGGATATGGGGAGTATTACGGATGTCATGCTTCTCAAATAAGCTCTCGAGAGCTTCTATTCTTCTGGCAGCTTTCCGGTAGGAGCTAGATTTTACCTGAAAGGAACAAAATTATTAGGGCTAAATAAGTAGAGGAAACCTAACCATATGAATGCATTAGTTTTCCTTACTTCCATATCTTCTTCTGGATCCAATAGAGGAACCCCATCTTTAGCAAACCTTGAAAGCACTTCTTCAACTTTCCTCAAGGTGTTTTCTCGAGCTTCTACAGGCAAAAGATCCTTGGGTATGTACATCCGGACGCTGCTTAGTCCATCAATCTGTTAATTCAGTTCAATTTAGAATTAGAGTAAGAAAACAAACAGCTTCGAAATGTGATAAAAAATGGTTAGAAGTGGAACATGACAGGTTAACTGGTGAAATGGGAAAAGTAAATTACCTGAGAAAGTGGCAACGAAATAACAACCGGTTCTCCACGGGATTTGAGAGGAATAACCTTCATTGTTTTCTTTCCACTTACGTCCTTGATTACAGAACATCTGGTGAGGACATCAACAGTGTAATCACAATCCTCAGGCCTTCTTTCTGTAAGAACAAAAACCAGAAGTCAGCAGAGTCAAAATAGCTACAGACAGTGCCTCCCCCCTATTAAATGTTGTAAAGCAATGACCATAAAACGTCAGAGTTAGGATCGCATTGTAAGGCAACTTTTTCATGAATTAAAACAAACGAGGGTAGGAACGAGAACAACATGTGGTAGTCTGAAACAAACAACCTTAAGCCATAGTGTGAGTTGATGGATCAAAGAAAGAAACCCGTGAAGGAGTCATTCCTTCAATTGACACAACAAAACAGGTTGATGTAGGTGAGCTTACTGACCATTCACACAGAGATTGCTGCCATGGGCTGCAGTGTGTAACTGGCTAATTAGCCAACAAGCTCATACAGGCTTGAGATCTCCCACAAAGGGAATGCCATATACTAGTTATAAAGGGAGATTACTCTCCACTTGGCAATGGCAGGTCAATTCTATAAATGAAGCTGTACGATCTTTACATTGGACCCCATGAATAAAATAGCAAAACTAACAGAGAAGAGTGTATGTATGTTACCTTCAGCATTGGTTTTCACCTTCTCAAAATTTATTATAATTCCCCATGACACATTTTCGTCAATAGAGAAGGTGGACTCATCTATACTGTATTGAACACGAACAAGCCTTCCGGATTGCAAGAAAGGCAGAACATATTTTGGCGAAAGTACAATATCACGGACATCCTTCTTTAAAGTTCTGTACTGCTGTAAGAGATCATAGTAGTCCTTCACGCTCTCCTCGTCTTCAATAACCATGGAACTTCTTTCTATTTCCAGTTCCCTGACTTGCTTCTGCACAAAGTTCAAACAGAGGAATGTCAGGATAAGTTCCTTGCAACAATGCTTTAGTGGCTGGGGTTTTTGATGTATAAGTTTTTAGACCAAAAGGCACTGCTATGGTAGTTCACACCAGCCAATTTACCAACATAAAATGCTATTCTAACTGGTATATACAGGCTAGTTAGTGTCATCTCGACACATCCAACGAATGCATACATGAAAACTCAGGAAAACAACCAACACTGTTTGGGTACAATTCTAAAAAGTCTTCTTCTTCGTAAACATGCAACCATATCATAAATGGCAAAAAGCAAGTAATAAACATTGTTGTGGCAGGAGCATCTTATTACATCTTAACGGGAACAGTGAGGAATACCCCTAGGAAATAATTATATTACAACATATATAGTACAGCAACCTTATATGAGTATCCACGGGATACAAAGAACATGCATGTATGCCCAAAGCTAACTAACAGAATCATGAGCTGAAGGACGAGAGGCATACTGCAAAAGTTAGAAGTTTATTCAAAGAAGAAAATACTTAGAAAATATCAACAAACCTCGAGATCAGGGAGAGCTCTGTCTGCTTGAAATTGGTAGAATGAATGTCGAAGAAGCTTTTCTGGATCACCATCCTCAGAGCGCAGTTGATTCAACAACATGTTGTAGCTCAAATGAAAGGCACTAAGCAAGAAGATAATAGTATCAGAGCCAGCAAAATAGAAGAAAAATGTGCATTTAAACAACTGGAAGAAACATAATAAATACAACAGAAACAGTAAATGAGAACTTAAGCAATGCTCACTCAAGATTCCAAGATGCAATGAACTGGTATAGCATGAATGGAAGAAACTACTCCCTCCGTTCACTTCTATAAGTCGTTTCAGACAAGTGAAATTGTGCTGTTTTGCACACTGTCTGAAACATCTACAAGCCTTATAAAAGTGAACAGAGGGAGTACTTAGTTATCACAAAAGATATGGCAAACAGTTTTAAGCATATATATACAGCAAGTGAAACACCCAATCCCAGTCTCAGTTCTCTGTCCAGATGGTCTTTCCATTCACAATATCCAGCTGGGATGTATGTATGTTATTGTTCTAGATAGAAGTAGGAGAAAAGAATACATGATACAGACCTGTTCAAACTATCAGCACCTCCTTTCAGCATCATTTTGGCAGTTGAGGGTTCCATTTTCTCATCTACCATCAATATGCAGATACCACGCTGATCAATACCTCGACGACCAGCACGGCCGCTCATCTGGATGTACTCTCCACTTGACAACCATCTGAAACGATCTCCATCAAACTTGCGTACATTGGTAAACACAACAGTCTTTGCAGGCATGTTCAATCCAATACTGAATGTCTCTGTGGCAAACAGACACTACAACACCAGATTTCAATATCAGTGAGAAATTATTAGTCACAAAACAAAATTATCACTTACGATTTAAATAAAATAAACACTCGCAAATCATCAGTTCATAACACAGAATAAGAACAGTAAGTACTCAAAAATATTTAGACCTCACTTTCTTGCAATCAAATTTCCTAGTGCTAGTGTTCATATAAGAGCAGGGCTACAAAAAAATCTAACATATACATCTTGCATTGCAAGTTCAAGAACAATGCCCCATGACCTAAATCCATCATCTGTTCCTTTTGATGTGGACGACTGAAAAAAGAACTATAACCTCAGCTTTTAAAGGCATGCAGTTTTAGCTCAAGAGAGAAGACAAAGTAATAGGCTACTAGGCTGAGTATTGGTACACTACCACACTTCCAACAATATGCTAGTTTGGAGGCAAAGGAAACAGTGGCAGCCCAAGAAGTCATGAGAGATCGGTAATATTTGCTAACCTTGATGAGGCCCTCTTGGAAAAGTATCTCAATCACTTCCTTTAAAATGGGCAACAGACCAGAATGATGTACTCCAATGCCGCGTTTCAATAACGGAAGCATATTCGAAACCTGGGGAAGCTTTTTGTCATCGTCTGAAAGCAAATCCATGGCACTCCAAAAAATGGTTTCAATGTTCACTTTCTCATCATCCCCATTCAAGTCCATCTTGGCCATCTACAACACAAGCAGCGCAGTCAAAATCAACTAAGACATTTACTTCCTTGAGCCATATAAGAGTTATATCCTCTAAATCAACTAACAATCTAGAAAAGAACTTACCTGCATAGCAAGAAATTCACACTCTCTTTTGCTAAAGCTGAAAAGTATCACAGGGTCATATTGACGCTGAATTATCATTTTCACCATCTTGAATATGTCGCTTTCTTCATTAGTTTTGCCTGCCGAGACAAGGCCCTTTTGCCGCTTCCCGTTTTCCCTCTTCTTGTCACTGCCAGTAGCAGGGGCAAGGACATTCAGAGATTTCTGAAAACTGTCCTCTCTGAACTTGCCATTTTCATCAACGACCAGGTATAAGCCATCACCTCCAGCAGGAAATACATAGTGCTGGAGGGGTGTAGGTCGATAGTCGGTGTATACTATATGACAAGGTTGCTTATGTACCTGAGAAACAAAATCGTACTACCTTCATTATGCAGAACACGCATATGCTCAAAATATAGATGAATAGTTGACCATATATGGAAACAAATGCATTGAGGCAAATAGACATTTATGTGCATCAACATAATGAAATTTATGTGCATGTCCCTTTACTATACTGAGCAGAGAACTTTCTTTTGATCTCTTACGAACTATCAAAGTCAAGGTGACAGCAGAAAAAGGTTGGGAACTGCAGACAAACCTTGGCAACCCAATCAGCAAACTCCTTGGCATTAGGCACAGTTGCCGAGAGGAACACGAACCGCGAGTTTTTGGGCGCCATCACTATACTCTCCTCCCACACCACTCCCCTCTCCCTGTCACGCATGTAATGCACCTCATCGAAGATAACCCAGGCGACTTCCCTCATCACCTCGGACCCTTTGTACTGCATGCTGCGCCAAATCTCCGTGGTCATGACCTGCATTTCAGAGTACAGAGACTTGCTTTAAGCACCAAACAGGCATACCCACACAGGGAGAGTAAAAAATTTCAATGTGGTCGGCGATCGATCTGGTACCAAGCAAGAGGCGTTTGGCTCGATGGTGACATCCCCGGTCATGAGGCCGACGTCGGAGAACTCCTCCTTGAACTCCCTGTACTTCTGGTTGCTGAGGGCCTTGATGGGCGACGTGTAGATGACCCGCTGCTGGTTGCGCAGGGACATGGCTATCGCGTACAGCGCCACCACCGTCTTCCCCGCCGACGTGTGCGCCGAAACCTGGTTGATGAAACACGCATGAGAGGCAGAGCAACTAGCACTGAATTTCCTGTGGGGAAAACTTGGCGGCAGGACAAATTGCTCGGTCCAGCAGGCGGAAGCAAGTAAAGACCAAATTTTTACAGTGGAATTACATTAACCAGGAGAAGCTGGGCCAAGAGCGGCGTGGTTGGGGTGATGGGGGGAGGCGCGGAGATTGGATTTGCTGCTCACCATGACGGACTCGCCGTTGTCGAGGCAGCGGATGGCCTCGGACTGGAAGGGGTCGAGCGGGAAGCGGAACGTCTTGGCCGGGGCCGCGCCCTCGCCGCCGACGGCGACGACGCGCGGGCCGGAGGCGGACGCGTCGTAGCCCTCCGGGTAGGAGACGTCGTGCAGGCAGGCGACGCGCTCGTTGGCGGCCGGCGGCGGGGGAGCGGCGTCCACGCGCGGCGCCTTGAGAGGGGGGTCGGGCCCGTCGGCGGGGGCTTCCGCGGCCTTGCGCTTGAGGGCGGCCTCCATGGCGCGGCGGGCGGCGGCGGCGGGCTAGGGTTTATGGAGGGGAGTGGTATCGATTGGTCGCCCGCGGGGAAGAAAGAGAGCGGTTTGGCGGCCCGTTGGTCTGGCTGTTTCGCCTCTGCGTTTGGGCCCCGCCTGTCAGTGTCCGGGATTATGATAGGCGTCTTCTGTGGCCAAAAACGGGTTTAGATGATTGTGCATCTTGAGGCTCATGCACGCTAACAACCAATGGAAATGGAGATTTCAAAACGTTTGCTTTGACACGTACTCCCTCCGTCCGAAAATACTTGTCACCAAAATAGACGAAAAGGAATGTATCTAGAACTAAAATACATCTAAATGCATCCTCTTTTATTTATTTTGATGACAAGTATTTTCGAACGGAGGGAGTATGTAGGATTAGCAATGGCTGTAAGACGTGTGTTCGTTGAACTAAGCGGTGAATACTAACCGGCATATACAGTGTTACAAAATTTACCATGGCTTTTCCTGCATTTGTGTGTTTGACCTACGGAAACAGTCTTTCTTTTCTTGCGGGGAAGATGATAGACAAGTTGAAGGCACGATGCAAATAGGTTCCAAGCTTTTGAATTCAAGCTCAAGGTTTGATTAAATTAAATATCCGTAACAAGTGCGCGTGGGCGCTATGAGCACGTACGTAAAACCATGGCACTAGCAGCTTTGCACTGATATGATTACAAAAGAGTGTGCACGTCTCACACACACCGTGAGCTTGTGCGCTAGCTTATTTGCAGAATGAAACACACTTGCTACTGAAGACAGTATAGATACAACTCACAAGCTTTATTTATCTGGCACTCGCTAGCTAGTGAAGCGGGGGGTGTCTTGGAGCTCAAACATCTTGGTGACCATGGGCGTAGTGGTAGCTAATTAAGCATCTGGCGGTGGTAGAAAAGGGCCTAGTAACTTCATGAGCAGAAGGACATGCGTCACAAACTCCCCACCGGTACCTAGATGTTCAACATGGAAAACCCTCCCACATCGAGGTGCAATGTAGAAAAGCATCTCTAGCCATACCTCTGCGATGAGGTCCCAACGGTCATCTACAGACATGCGACCCATCTCGTCCACCACTGTACATGCACGAGGCAACACCGGACAAGTAAGAGCCTTTATATTGCTTTTTAAAAGTTGCACTTGAGTTACCGGCTCGTTGTTGTTGTTGCTGCTACTAGGAATGTCCACGTGAATTGTTGTAGCAGCTTGTCGATGCCTTTCTCTGTTACGATAAAGTATTGTTGACGGCTGAGATCCAGCTTCACTGATTTCCTTACGGGTGTTGCTATGTAGAAGCTTGGAGCTGCTTGTAAGCATCACATCACACTTGAAGACAAGGTACATGATATAGTTTGACAACTCTCTGCTCACCTTCATCTTGTTAGTTTGATGATAATTATTGCTCCTATCATATCCGTAGTAGCATAACTCCGTTGCAGTGTGCCAGATCATCACACTTGTTGGCAGGTCAGCACTATCAATGATCGTGCACATAGCAGTCCACCTCCGGAGCGCTATCTGTCCCCGGAAGCTAGCAAAGTTCCAACATTTTTTATCCCCCATTCCCAAGTCTATCAACTTGCCAAGGACAAGCTCCTCCAGATCTTCACTGACAGCGATTCTTGAATATGTCTTGTCAATCCATTGTGATAGTAATGACTTATTGCATAACTCCATGCATAAATCCATGCATGTAGCATTTTGTCTGGCGCACCATTCCATGATGTTATACTGTGAGAGCATTTTGGACCAGTGTTTTCTATGTCCGCCTGCGGGGTGAATATAGCTAGCTAAACAAGCTACAGGCGGACAAGATATTGCTTCTTCAGATGCAAAGTAGGAAAGAATGGACAAGAAGAGAGATGCCACCTCGAGGATTGTGGCTCCTATGAGTAATATGTAGGAGATCGTGACATCAGTCTGGGTGTAGAGTTGGGCCTTTTCGGCATCCATGAAGAGCTTTAATGTCACCAAGGCCGAGATAAGTGGGAAGAGTAATAGGAATGAAAAAATATGAAGAAGTATTGTGGCTAATGTTTTTTTATTGTAATCCTTTACTGCTTTGAAAGTCACATACCACGCAAAATGAAGGAAAGCCTTGGTGTAGATGGCTTCATAAGAACGAACTAGCCGTTTGCTTACATAAACATAGGCTCCGGAGCGGTTGGGACTGGATTTGAGCTCATGTAGCAAGTCTGGTATGATATGTGCAGCTTCAATAGTAGCCATATCATTCAGAGGACTATCCAACATTATACTTGAACGGCCAAGGGGCGGTAGCCTCACTTTGTTAAGCATCATATCATATACTCTTTGCACTAGTATTTGCTCGCAGGAATACCTCCCATCAATATATGGTGTATTGTATATGCCATGAACATATCTATCCAAATTAAGCACCATAGAACCCCGGAGAGACTCTGGTCTAGACATGTAAAGGCAAAGGGTACGCCCGATGTACTTTAAAAGCCCAGACAGGAACATGAGCACTGTGGCAGCTAGGAGTAGTCTGTCTTGCCAAGATGATATTGAGATGACGTAGCCAGCCACAGATGCTTGTGTGACCAATCCTAACAAATGGCGTCGCCAGAGCTCGTTATCATGCGTGGAGAAGGCGGTGATAGTGTCTTGCCCTCCCAAGTGGAGGAGGAGGAATGGCGCCCAGAAGATAAGAAGATGGTGTGAGCCGCTTGCATGGACCGCGAGATGTCCAAGAACAAAAATGGCCACGGAGTCGGCCGATAAGTAGGCTAACCATATAAGGAACTTGAGGACGCGGGACACACTATGCCTCCGCATGCCTGCTGCGAAGAAGAGGAATACTTGTAGGCTAAAGCTTGCAAGTATGAGGCAATGGATTTCCCATTCGTTCCAGAGCTCTTGGACAGTCTGTAAGCTGCGGATGGCCAAGCCCAAAATAAAAGAAGTGTCACTCACTAGATCATCAAATATTGTATCGTTTGCTCTGCCTACTAACATGCATTTCGCTGTTTTCTTCCTTTTTGTATATCCAACATAATAATTTATAATAAAAAATTTAAATCCTTAATTGCTTGAGATTTGTGCACCTAAAATTGCACATCATTTGAAATAAAAATGCAGCATTAATTTTTAGCAAAATGTAACCATGACTTAGTCTATATCTAGTTTATATACGGAGTAAGATAGGTATGATGGTGGTTGGACGTCGACCAAAAGGATTTAGGAGGTGCTGAGCTTAAACCATATTTGAGGGAAATATAGTATTCTCTCCTTCCTAAAAATAGATCCTCTAGGGTTTATCCATGCAAAACATATAGGCTCTATTTATGTGTGTGTGTAGCTCAGGAAGAAAGCTATGGAAATAGACAAAAGCAATGAAACTAAGGGATGAATTACATGGGCCTGCACAGGCGAACACACCCTTTCCTTTTGAGGTTTGAAATTACTAGTCTCGTGTGCATTGTAGAGTTAGTCCGACGCGGAGTTTCTGCTCTCGGGCTTATCTGCACCCATGCCCAGAAAAGAAAATCAAAACAAATACTAGAAAATCCCAAAAAAAATCCAGTTTTTGTGGTAGATAATTTGATGCATGAGATCCGCTTCAAATTTCAACTCATTTGGACATCTGATCAGCTCTCAGTAAAAAAGAAAAATCCAGGCTCTGTAAAAAAGTTTACTGTTCACGCACTATTCTGACCCGATTTGTCTTTATTGCCGAGAGCTTCTCAGATGTCCAAACGAGTTGAAATTTGGAGCGGACCTCACGCATCAAATTATCTACCACACACAAAAAATGGATTTTTTTTAATTTTTTGTGGTATTTGTTTTGATTTTTTTTCTGAGCGGGAGCAGATGAGCCTGGGCACCGAGTTGGATTTACGTAGTCCATATAACTATATACACTCTCTACACTTTGGTAATGTCTTGTGAAAGTTGTCTAGTACAAAAAAAATCCCGCAAAATAAAAAAAAAGATTTTAAAAATTTGTATGAAAATGAAAGCAAGGAGTTGCATATGCATTGTTTACCTCTGTCTTTGGATCGCATTGTCCCCTCCAACTTGCGCGGTATCCCTTAGTGGCCTCATTCCCAATCAGGTGGATAGGCAAAGCAAACCGAATTGATGGTGCTACTGTTTGCTGCATGCACACGAAATGCATAGTAGAGTATTTATTTATACACATATGCACGAGTGGAGCAAATCTCAAGTCTTCGGGGAGATGCTTGCTTCCACGAAGAGCAAGTGAGCACGTGAGCTTTAGCATCGGCTGTGTGTGTGTGCATGATGCATTGGCTTTATAGCTTTATAATTCAAAACATGTCTGCTACTACGTTCTTTCCCGATCTTACGGGTCCCTTGACTCCAACGTCCCCCTCGCGTCGCCTCCCACGCGGGCGGCTCGGGAGGGCTCAGCCGCCGCCGCCGCCGCCGCCTAGTTTTCCTTCAGCGCCCTTCTCCCCCTCCGCCGCTGCCGATGGTCGGCGCCGGGCAAAGCCCGTGCGTGCGACGGCGGCGGAGGGTCTCTCCTCCCTCCCCCGGATCCCCGGCGGCGCGGGCGTCCTGATCCGCGGGGTGCGGCCCTCCTGGTGGTGCGGCGAATTCCGGAGGCGGCGGGCTCGCGGCAGTGCACGGGCGCCCAGATTCATGGGTGAGGGACTCCCGGCAGCGTGCGGGCTCCCGGCGACTGCGGGATCGGTCGACAGCGGGCTTGGGCGATGGCGTCGGCCGCGCGGTGCCGGATCTCGTTGCTCGTGGCGGATCTCGCCACTCCGGCCATCGTGGAGGAACCTGGACCTGGGGCAGCGGCCTCTTAGGCATGGTGACGGCGCCCTCAGCTGGCGACATTCGCGAGGGACGGATGGACGGCATCTTGACCGCGTGGGCGGTGAGTTGCCGGTGGATCTCCTCCGCGCTGCAGGCTTTCTCCCGCTGCACTTGGTGGCTTACGATTGCGGTCGACAGCCTCGGTGCGCTTGTGGAGGCTGGTAGAGGTGACATCGGACCGAAGAAAACTCTGGATGACTCGTTCATCCCGATGGTGGCGACGACCAGGGTCGCCGTTCTCCTACTTGCAGGCGCCGTCGAGGTCCCTGCCCTCTACCCGACCCCATGCCCGGGTGAAAATCCAAAATCTCCTTAGATTGGGCGGCGGCGGCATTGCGTGTGTCGTACCCTTCTTGGAGGCGCCGCCTGGGGCGTTTGGGTGCTCGGTTAGAGGAACTGCAGGCGCAGGGGATGGGACCAGTGGCAGCAAGTGGTGTTCGCGACGGAGGAGCGGCTTGGCATCTAGCACGTCGACATCGGCGGGTCTTAGCGGCATGGAGCATCGGGGTCTCGCTGGTGGGCGTGTGATGATGGTCGAGCGCAGGATGGTGGCGTTGTCTGGCGTCATGGTGGCGTCGACGACAGCTAGACCGGGCAAGGTAGATGCAGCAGTACATCACTGAAGATGGATTGGTGGCAGGTGGCTGCGGCGGCCTCACCCGGCAGGCGTCCTGGTTGAGGAGTGCGCCGGACTGGTGGGTGCCCCATACTCGGCAGGCGTCCTGATTGGGACCTCAAGTCATAGATGTTAGGTTTGGCTGCGAGGTCTGTTTGGTATTAGGCCCAAACTATCAGCATCCCTTCATCAACTGAATAGGAGTAGCGACACATGTTGCCTAGACGGTAGCTTTAATCTTACTATTGTATGACTTTTTAAGATCTCATGTGAATAATTAATAAAGTGGTTGCATGCATCATCCAGATGTAGAGGCCGGGGGTCCTCCTCCTTTTCTAAAAACACTACGTTCTTTCCCTCTTGCATATTTTTCCCTTCTGAAATTGCTTGTCCAATCCGCAATCCATTTTCCTCCATAGCCGGTGAATATGAAGTTCCTTTAAAAACAAAAAAAAAAAGTGAACAAAATCCCTCTGCTGATGTTGCGCAAGAAGGCAAGAAGTGTATTCTAATCCCCTTGCTTGTCTTGGAATTCTAGTATAGCGAATAAAGCTCCTCCAGAATAAAGGCGACAGAAAATTCTTCTTGTCTGTAATGGAATGGTCCTGCTCGACGGCGTCAGCGAAATTCCAGCGTCCGGGAAAGCCAAATTAAATTCCAGCGGAATGATCCACGGGGAAGAGAGATGGGTAAACTTAACAATTTTGACCTGTGGACGCAATTAATTCACAAAATAAACTTGATGTGAAACTATTTCACACCCATGACCCTTTTGTATAGCGCCCGCGACGCAGGCGCCACACCCTACGGTGCAGCGTCTAGCTAGCGGGCGTTGCACGCCAGTCCACAGTGGCAGCCCTGGGCCCCGCACCCAGCTGTGCAACGCCGCCGTGCTAGGCGCCACACACGGTGCAGCGCCTAGCCGTCGGGCGCTGCACTGCGAGTTATGTCCAGGCGCGCGGCGGCCCTCTCCTCCCTCACCCACCCATTGCAGTAGTTACAGAAAGAAAGAACGCGGCGGCGGCGGCCCTATCCACTCCCCCTCTCAATCCCCTCCCCCAAATCCTTCAAATCCGACGATTTGGTCCGTGGATTTCATCACCAATCCATCCTAGAAGGTACTCTCCTCCGATCCCCTTCTTTCTATCCATAGAAAATATTGTATTTTGAAGATTTGGGGAACCTTTGTTTGATTAGATTAGATTAGAATCTTACATGTATTATAATCTTGCATGTATTAGAACTCTTGTTTGTTTGATTTCCGGAACCAAATATGGTTGGATACATAGATTGATATGTTATTTGTATGGAAAATATATTTGTATGAAGTAGGCCTAGTTTAGTTTATTTGTGTTGAACTTATATTTGTTTTGACAAGAATGCTTTGGATACATATGCTTTGAATTTTGCATCTAGTAAGCGTAGTTTAGTTTATTTGTAATCGAAAGATAATTGTGTTGACAAGATTTTTTTTTTAAATTGTTAGGATGGTTTGGCTTCTCGATGATCACTGGGACAAACAACACCGGTCGTATGCTATGTCGGTGGAGCAACGGGTAATAATGAAAGTTGCCGGTGTTATGAATTTCATGTTTATTTCAAACACAAATGCCCATATGTAATGATTTGTTTGTTTGTTTGTAGGAGCTTGCACCTTTGAAGATTCGGTCTCATGGGGCCACCCAACAATGCTGCGGCACTCACCGCACTTATTGATCATTGGAGGCCGGAGACACACACTTTCCATCTTCGGACTGGGGAGATGATCGTGACGCTCCAGGATATGGCTATGATCACCGGTCTTCCTATCGATGGGAACCCTTTGTGTATGAACACCGATTCTGATGGGTGGCGCGAGCAGATGCATGCCCTTATCGGTATGGTTCCTCCGGAGCCTCGTGAACTAGAAGCAGAAGACAAGAAGAAGGAAAGAGTTGCAGCAGGTGCTACTTTAGTAATTGCCCTGAGGATGCTAATGAGGACACGGTGAAGACATATGCTCATGTGTACATGTGGTACGTGATATCCAGGACTATGTTTGCTGATGGCACGGGCAAGAATGATCCATGGATGTGGCTGAAGGCGTTGACTGTCTTCGATAGCAAATGGAGTTGGGGTTCAGCGACACTTGCTTACTTGTATCGACAGGTATGAGGTTGTTTCCTTTTCACTTCATTTATGTTAAAGCCTGTTGTAGGCCATCTGGAGGTACTGGTGGTTGTATGCTCGCACTTTTCATATGGAGCTGGGAGCGTTTTCCGGTTGGACGACCGAAGATCGTTAAGTACGAGGATTGGGACGACAAACACGACCCACTACGGCGCCCCACTTGGGCTTACAAGTGGGATGTGTTAAATGAGACAACAGATGATCCGTCGGTCATGTACAAGTTGTACAAGAGCGAGCTGGACGCGATCACGCCTGAGCAGGTGAATGGACATTGCATAAGTGATTATCATGCTTCTATCGTAACTCGATATCAATTTTGCATTCTATCCCATTTTGCAGGTGGAATGGGAGCCGTATGGAAAGGAGAGAGTTTTGGTTACACGCCAGAGTTCAGTCTGAATCCGATGTGCACTAGGGATAGGGATCTCTGGCTTATGTGGTGCCCACTCATATGCAACTGGGCGGTTGAGCTTCACCTGCCACATCGGGTGTTCCGACAATTTGGTTTGTTCCAGCTACACCCGCCGGAGTGTGAGGACACGGACAAGGTGCTACACGGGTAAGTTTCTGTTTCTAACTAGCACTTAACGGCTTCTCGGCGGTTTCAATGGTGGTAATATTCTGCTTCTAACTTGCAGGTTGGATAGGAAAAAGCAGCGGAAGATCAAGGATTGGGCCAAGCATCACAGCAAGTATATCGTACAGTTCGCACTTAGTGTGGAGCAAGCTAGGGCTGGAAAACGAGCCCAGCTTCGTGAGCATTGCCCGATCGCGTTCAACAACTATCTCACATGGTTTCTTGAAAATACCCGTGTGGAGGTATGCAAGCCGGCGTATGCTGATGAGATCTTGGAAGAACCAACCGTTTTTGATGAGCTAGCCCAGCACCAGTACAACTCATTAGTCAGGAAAGGCAACTCAGTGATCCCTGCGGGGCCAATGATGAACTTTGTGGTATTTGCCCTTTTTGCTTTTCCATTCACACTATTCTCATTTTCGTTTGCCTAACACGTTAATACCGTTTTTGTTCATTCATAGCGTTGCCCAGATCAAGAAAGCAGCTGATGAGACCGAGACTATTCTGGAAACAACCCCGGTTGGCAAAAGCGATGGGGAAGGTGCTCTTCGAGCATTCATTAAGGTTCACATCTCCTTCAAACTAGCACTTAACATGTTTTGCTACATTCGATGTCTCATTCACTTGTATATGTTGCAGCGCCAGGGCCAAAAGTTAAGGCGGCTATCAAACCTTTTCGGTTGTCGTGACCCGGAGTATGTATCACCAGAACGGTCTAGGTCGGCGACACCATCAGATCCCACTTGGGGCCAGGGCCATGTTGATCCTTTGGAGGATGAGGATGTGGGTATGATCACCCAACAGGTATGGCATGAGCATATATCCAATTGTTGATGCATTGCATACTATATCCTCACACACGGTCTTTCCATATCTTTTGTTGATGCATAGGTTGCTGATGAGGATGAGGATGAGGGGACGTACCAGGTTCGGTCTGCATACCAATTAAAGCCTAGGAAGGGAATCAAGAAATACACACCTGAAGACTTCACCCAAAGAGGCAAAAGGATGGTCGGCACCTCACGGATGGTGGCTTTGGATGACTATTTGGAGGACGATGTGGATGACGTGGAGGAACCGGAGCCGGAGCCGGAGCCGGCGCGGGTTCCTCTTCCTAGGAAGGCGAAGAAGACAGGAGTCAAGAGAGGGGGAGGAGCCAACAAACGCTCAAGGAACTAGTCATCGTCCTCTATTTGTAATGGTCACTATAGGTTGTAGCTCAAGGAACTAGCTCTATGTTGGTTGTAGCTCTATGTTGACCTCTTATGTCAAACTTATCGTGATGGTCACTCTAGGTAATGTTGAACTTGACGCTGTTATTAATGTTGAACTCTGTGATGCAACTATCTATGACTTAAAATGATCAAGTTTGAGCAAAACTATGCAGGGAACATAAAGCAACAAGGATAGCTACAGACTATGTGGCGCCTAGCTAGCAGGCGCCACACTGGACAGTGCAACGCCTGGTGGCTAGGCGCTGCAGTGTCCAGTGTGGTGCCAGCGAGCTGGGCGCCACACAGGTCTGTAACTTGCAAACGTTTCTGGTGCTCTTTGGATAGCTACAGACCTGTGCAACGCCTAGCGTGCAGACGCCACACTGGACAGTGCAACGCCTGGAAGCTAGGCGCTGCACCATCCAGTGTGGCGCCTGGATGCTAGGCGTTGCACACGTATGTAACTTGCAACACTTATGTTGCTCTCTGGATAGATACAGACGTGTGCAATGCCTAGCACGCAGGCGCCACATTGTACAGTGCAGCGCCTAGCGCCCTGGCGTTGCACTGTACAGTGTGGCGCCTGCGTGCTAGGCGTTGCATGATACGTCCATTTTTGCATCATGCTTTTATATCAATATTTATTGCATTATGAGCTGTTATTTCATGTTATGTCACAATACTTACGGCTATTCTCTCTTATTTTACAAGGTTTACATGAAGAGGGAGAATGCCAGCAGCTGGAATTCTGGGCTAGAAAAGGAGCAAATATTGGAGACCTATTCTGCGCAACTCCAAAAGTCCTGAAACTCCACGGAATATCTTAAAATAAATAAAGAAAAATCGTCACCAAAGATGAAGGCCAGGGGGCCCACACCCTGCTGACGAGGGTGGGGGGCGCCCCCCCGGGCGCGCCTCCCTACCTCGTGGGCCCCCTGGTGTCTCTCCAACGCCCATCTTCTCCTATATGAAGTCTTTCGATGAGAAAAAAAATAGAAGGCAACCTTTCGGGACGAGACTCCGCCGCCACGAGGTGGAACCTTGGCGGAACCAATCTAGGGCTCCGCCAGAGCTGTTCTGCCGGGGACACTTCCCTCTGGGAGGGGGAAATCATCACCATCGTCATCACCAATGCTCCTCTCATCGGGAGAGGGCAATCTCCATCAACATCTTCACCAGCACCATCTCATCTCCAAACCGTAGTTCATCTCTTGTATCCAATTCTTGTCTCCAAGTCCGGGATTGGTGCTAGTAGGTTGCTAGTAGTGTTGATTACTCCTTGTAGTTGATGCTAGTTGGTTTATTTGGTGGAAGATCATATGTTCAGATCCTTTATGCATATTATTACCCCTCTGATTATGAACATGAATATGCTTTGTGAGTAGTTACGTTTGTTCCTGAGGACAAGGGAGAAGTCTTGCTATTAGTAGTCATGTGAATTTGTTATTCGTTCGATATTTTGATGAGATGTATGTTGTCTAACCTCTAGTGGTGTTATGTGAACGTCGACTACATAACACTTCACCATTATTTGGGCCTAGAGGAAGGCATTGGGAAGTAATAAGTAGATGATGGGTTGCTAGAGTGACAGAAGCTTAAACCCTAGTTTATGCGTTGCTTCGTAAGGGGCTGATTTGGATCCATATGTTTCATGCTATGGTTAGGTTTACCTTAATACTTTTGTTGTAGTTGCGGATGCTTGCAATAGAGGTTAATCATAAGTGGAATGCTTGTTCAAGTAAGAACAACACCCAAGCACCGGTCCACCCACATATCAAATTATCAAAGTACCGAACATGAATCATATGAGCGTGATGAAAACTAGCTTGACGATATTCTCATGTGTCCTCGGGAGCGCTTTTCCTATTATTAGAATTTGTCCAGGCTTGTCCTTTGCAATAAAAAGGATTGGGCCACCTTGCTGCACTTTATTTACTATTGTTACTTGTTGCTCGTTACAATTTATCTTATCACAAAACTATCTGTTACCACTTATTTCAGTACTTGCAGAGAATACCTTGCTAAAACCGCTTATCATTTCCTTCTGCTCCTCGTTGGGTTCGACACTCTTACTTATTGAAAGGACTATGATAGATCCCCTATACTTGTGGGTCATCAAGACTCTTTTCTGGCACCGTTGCCGGGGAGTGAAGCGCCTTTGGTAGGCGGATTTGGTAAGGAAAAATTTATTTAGTGTGCTGAAATTTTCTGTCACTTGTTACTATGGAAAGTAATACTCTGAGGGGCTTGTTCGGGGCATCTTCACCCCGTCCAGTAGAGCAAAGAGTTGCTCATCAACTTACTCAACCTACTGAACCTATTGAAAATGAAACTCCTTTTGAAATTCCTTCGGGTATGATGGAAAAGCTGCTAGCTAACACTTTTACAGGAGATGGAACAAAGCATCCTGATGAACATCTATGCTATGTGGATGAAGTTTGTGGACTATTTAAGCTTGCAGGTATACCCAATGATGTTGTTAAGAGGAAGGCCTTCCCTTTATCTTTGAAGGGAGGCGCATTGACATGGTATAGGCTATGTGATGATATGAGATCATGGAACTATAAAAGAATGAAATTGGAATTTCATCAAAATTATTACCCTATGCATCTTGTTCATCGTGATCGCAATTATATATATAATTTTTGGCCTCACGAAGGAGAAAGCATCGCTCAAGCTTGGGGGAGTCTTAAATCAATGTTATATTCATGCCCCAATCATGAGCTCTCAAGAGAAGTAATCATGCAATGTTTTTATGCTCGGCTTTCTGATAACAATCGCACCATGCTCAATACTTCTTGTGCTGGCTCTTTTATGATGAAGACTATTGAATTTAAATGGAGTTTATTGGATAGAATTAAACGCAACTCTGAAGATTGGGACCTCGACGAAGGTAAGGAGTCAGGTATGACACCTAAGTTTGATTGTGTTAAACCTTTTATGGATACCGATATTTTCCGTAAGTTTAGCACTAAATATGGACTTGACTCTGAGATAGTAGCTTCTTTCTGTGAATCTTTTGCTACTTATGTTGATCTCCCCAAGGAGAAGTGGTTTAAATATCATCCTCCCATAGAAGTAAAAGTAGCTGCACCTATTAAAGTTGAAGAAAAGACTGTCACTTATAATGATCCTATTGTTCCCACTTCTTATGTTGAGAAACCACCTTTCCCTGTTAGAATGAAGGATCAATGCTAAAGCTTCAACTGTTGTTCGTAAAACCAATATTAGAACTTATACATCTCCTGAGCAAGTCAAAGTAGAACCCAATATTGCTATTGTTAAAGATCTCTTGTCTGATAATATTGATGGGCATGTTATTCAATTCCGTGGTGAAACTGCTAGAATTGCTAAACCTTGTGCTAGAGACAAACATAGACCTGTGGTAGGCGTGCCTGTTATTTCTGTTAAAATAGGAGATCATTGTTATCATGGCTTATGTGATATGGGTGCTAGTGCTAGTGTTGTACCTATTACCTTGTATGAAGAAATTATGCATGATATTGCACCTGCTGAGTTAGAAGATATTGATGTTACAATTAAACTTGCCAATAGAGATACTATATCTGCGATGGGAATTGTTAGAGATGTTGAAGTCTTGTGTGGAAAAACCAAATATCCCGCTGATTTACTTGTTCTTGGTTCTCCACAAGATAGCTTTTGTCCCATTATATTTGGTAGACCCTTCTTGAATACTATTAATGCTAAGATAGACTGCGAGAAGAATGTTGTTACTGTTGGCTTGGATGATATGGTTCATGAGTTTAATTTCTCTAAATTTAGTAAACAACATCGTGAGGAAGAACTGCCTAGTAAGGATGAAATTATTGGTCTTGCTTCTATTGCCGTACCTCCTAGTGATCCTTTAGAACACTATTTGCTAGACCATGAAAATGATATGTTCATGAATGAAAGAAGGGAAATAGATGAAGTATTCTTTAAACAGGAACCTATTCTGCAACACAATTTGCCTGTTGAAATCCTAGGGGATCCTCCTCCACCCAAGGGTGATCCCGTGTTTGAGCTTAAACCGTTGCCTGATAATCTTAAATATGCTTATCTTGATGAAAAGAAAATATATCCTGTCATTGTTAGTGCTAACCTTTCACAGCATGAAGAAGAAAGATTATTGAAAACTCTGAAGAAGCACCGTGCCGCTATTGGATATACTCTGGATGATCTTAAGGGCATCAGTCCCACTCTATGTCAACATAAAATAAATTTGGAAGCGGATGCTAAACCAGTTCGTGATCCTCAACGATGTTTGAATCCTAAAATGAAAGAAGTGGTAAGAAAAGAAATACTCAAGATTCTGGAGGCAGGTATAATTTATCCCGTTGCTGATAGTCAGTGGGTAAGTCATGTCCATTGTGTCCCTAAGAAGGGAGGTATTACTGTTGTCCCTAATGATAATGATGAATTGATTCCGCAAAGAATTATCACAGGTTATAGGATGGTAATTGATTTCCGCAAATTAAATAAGGCTACTAAGAAAGATCATTACCCCTACCTTTTATTGATCAAATGCTAGAAAGATTATGCAAACATACACATTATTGCTTTCTAGATGGTTATTCTGGTTTCTCTCAAATACCTGCGTCGGCTAGAGATCAATCAAAGACTACTTTTACATGCCCTTTTGGTACTTTTGCTTATAGACATATGCCTTTTGGTTTATGCAATGCACCTGCTACCTTTCAAAGATGCATGATGGCTATATTCTCTGACTTTTGCGAAAAGATTTGTGAGGTTTTCATGGACGACTTTTCCGTCTATGGTTCCTCTTTTGATGATTGCTTGGGCAATCTTGATCGAGTTTTGCAGAGATGTGAAGAAACTAATCTTGTCTTGAATTGGGAAAAGTGTCACTTTATGGTTAATGAAGGTATTGTCTTGGGGCACAAAGTTTCTGAAAGAGGCATTGAAGTTGATAAAGCCAAGGTTGATGCTATTGAAAAGATGCCGTGTCCCAAGGACATCAAAGGTATAAGAAGTTTCCTTGGTCACGCCGGATTTTATAGGAGGTTCATTAAGGACTTCTCAAAAATTTCTCGGCCTCTGACTAATTTATTACAAAAAGATGTACCATTTGTCTTTTTTGATGAATGTGTAGAAGCATTTGAAATACTTTAGAAAGCATTAGTCTCTGCACCTATTGTTCAGCCACCTGATTGGAATTTACCCTTTGAAATTATGTGTGATGCTAGTGATTATGCTGTAGGTGCTGTTCTAGGGCAAAGAGTTGATAAGAAATTAAATGTTATCCATTATGCTAGTAAGACTCTAGACAATGCTCAAAGAAATTATGCTACTATCGAAAAGGAACTTTTAGCAGTTGTATTCGCTTGTGATAAATTCAGACCCTATATTGTTGATTCTAAAGTAACTATTCACACTGATCATGCCGCTATTAAATATCTTATGGAAAAGAAAGATGCAAAACCTAGACTTATTAGATGGGTTCTCTTGCTGCAAGAATTTGATTTGCATATCGTTGATAGAAAAGGAGCTGAGAACCCCATTGCAGACAACTTATCTAGGTTAGAGAATGTTCTTGATGACCCACTACCTATTGATGATAGCTTTCCTGATGAACAATTAAATTTCATAAGCACTTCTCATAGCACTCCATGGTATGCTGATTATGCTAATTATATTGTTGCTAAATTTATACCACCTAGCTTCACATACCAACAAAAGAAAAAGTTTTTCTATGATTTGCGACATTACTTTTGGGATGACCCACATCTTTATAAAGAAGGAGTAGATGGTGTTATTAGACGTTGTGTACCTGAGCATGAACAGGAACAGATCCTACGCAAGTGTCACTCCAAGGCTTATGGAGGACACCACGCTGGAGATAGAACTGCACATAAGGTATTGCAGTCTGGTTTTTATTGGCCTACTCTCTTCAAGGATGCCCGTAAGTTTGTTTTGTCTTGCGATGAATGTCAAAGAATTGGTAATATTAGTAGACGTCAATAAATGCCTATGAACTATTCCCTTGTTATTGAACCATTTGATGTTTGGGGCTTTGATTATATGGGACCTTTTCCTGCCTCTAATGAATATACACATATTTTAGTTGCTGTTGATTACGTTACTAAGTGGGTAGAAGCTATTCCAACTAGTAGTGATGATCATAACACCTCTATTAAAATGCTTAAGGAAGTTATTTTTCCGAGGTTTGGAGTCCCTAGATATTTAATGACTGATGGTGGTTCACATTTTATTCATGGTGCTTTCTGTAAAATGCTTGCTAAATATGATGTCAATCATAGAATCGCATCTCCTTATCACCCGCAGTCTAGTGGTCAAGTAGAATTGAGCAATAGAGAGCTCAAATTAATTTTGCAGAAGACTGTTAATAGGTCTAGAAAGAATTGGTCCAAGAAACTGGACGACGCATTATGGGCCTATAGAACTGCATATAAGAATCCTATGGGTATGTCTCCGTATAAAATGGTTTATGGAAAAGCATGTCACTTACCTCTCGAACTAGAACATAAGGCATATTGGGCTATTAAAGAGCTCAACTATGATTTCAAACTTGCCGGTGAGAAGAGGTTATTTGATATTAGCTCCCTTGATGAATGGAGAACCCAAGCTTATGAAAATGCCAAGTTGTTTAAAGAAAAAGTTAAAAGATGGCATGACAAAAGGATACAAAAGCGTGAGTCTAATGTAGGTGATTATGTATTGCTATACAACTCTCGTTTAAGATTTTTTGCAGGAAAACTTATCTCTAAATGGGAAGGTCCCTACGTTATCGAGGAAGTCTATCGTTCCGGTGCCATAAAAATCAACAACTTCGAAGGCACAAATCCGAAGGTGGTAAACGGTCAAAGGATCAAACACTATATCTTAGGTAATCCTATAAATGTTGAAACCAATATTATTGAAACCGTAACTCCGGAGGAATACATAAGGGACACCTTCCAGACCGTCCCAGACTCCGAAAACGAATAGGTATGTGGTACGGTAAGTAAACCGACTCCAAAACAATTTTTAAGGCAATATTTCTCCGTTTTGGAATATTTAGAAAAATAGAAAAATAAGTGGCAGTCCGGGAAGGACACGAGGCCTTCACGAGGGTGGAGGACGCGCCCCCCTACCTCGTGAGCACCTCGTGTGCCCTTCGGACTCCGTTTCCTTGCACGATACGTATTTTGGTCGGTAAAAATTCATTATATATTCTCCCGAAGGTTTGACTCTCGTATCACGCAAATCTCCCCTGTCCTTATCACCCGCAGTCTAGTGGTCAAGTAGAATTGAGCAATAGAGAGCTCAAATTAATTTTGCAGAAGACTGTTAATAGGTCTAGAAAGAATTGGTCCAAGAAACTGGACGACGCATTATGGGCCTATAGAACTGCATATAAGAATCCTATGGGTATGTCTCCGTATAAAATGGTTTATGGAAAAGCATGTCACTTACCTCTCGAACTAGAACATAAGGCATATTGGGCTATTAAAGAGCTCAACTATGATTTCAAACTTGCCGGTGAGAAGAGGTTATTTGATATTAGCTCCCTTGATGAATGGAGAACCCAAGCTTATGAAAATGCCAAGTTGTTTAAAGAAAAAGTTAAAAGATGGCATGACAAAAGGATACAAAAGCGTGAGTCTAATGTAGGTGATTATGTATTGCTATACAACTCTCGTTTAAGATTTTTTGCAGGAAAACTTATCTCTAAATGGGAAGGTCCCTACGTTATCGAGGAAGTCTATCGTTCCGGTGCCATAAAAATCAACAACTTCGAAGGCACAAATCCGAAGGTGGTAAACGGTCAAAGGATCAAACACTATATGTTAGGTAATCCTATAAATGTTGAAACCAATATTATTGAAACCGTAACTCCGGAGGAATACATAAGGGACACCTTCCAGACCGTCCCAGACTCCGAAAACGAATAGGTATGTGGTACGGTAAGTAAACCGACTCCAAAACAATTTTTAAGGCAATATTTCTCCGTTTTGGAATATTTAGAAAAATAGAAAAATAAGTGGCAGTCCGGGAAGGACACGAGGCCTTCACGAGGGTGGAGGACGCGCCCCCCTACCTCGTGAGCACCTCGTGTGCCCTTCGGACTCCGTTTCCTTGCACGATACGTATTTTGGTCGGTAAAAATTCATTATATATTCTCCCGAAGGTTTGACTCTCGTATCACGCAAATCTCCCCTGTCCTTATCACCCGCAGTCTAGTGGTCAAGTAGAATTGAGCAATAGAGAGCTCAAATTAATTTTGCAGAAGACTGTTAATAGGTCTAGAAATAATTGGTCCAAGAAACTGGACGACGCATTATGGGCCTATAGAACTGCATATAAGAATCCTATGGGTATGTCTCCGTATAAAATGGTTTATGGAAAAGCATGTCACTTACCTCTCGAACTAGAACATAAGGCATATTGGGCTATTAAAGAGCTCAACTATGATTTCAAACTTGCCGGTGAGAAGAGGTTATTTGATATTAGCTCCCTTGATGAATGGAGAACCCAAGCTTATGAAAATGCCAAGTTGTTTAAAGAAAAAGTTAAAAGATGGCATGACAAAAGGATACAAAAGCGTGAGTCTAATGTAGGTGATTATGTATTGCTATACAACTCTCGTTTAAGATTTTTTGCAGGAAAACTTATCTCTAAATGGGAAGGTCCCTACGTTATCGAGGAAGTCTATCGTTCCGGTGCCATAAAAATCAACAACTTCGAAGGCACAAATCCGAAGGTGGTAAACGGTCAAAGGATCAAACACTATATCTTAGGTAATCCTATAAATGTTGAAACCAATATTATTGAAACCGTAACTCCGGAGGAATACATAAGGGACACCTTCCAGACCGTCCCAGACTCCGAAAACGAATAGGTATGTGGTACGGTAAGTAAACCGACTCCAAAACAATTTTTAAGGCAATATTTCTCCGTTTTGGAATATTTAGAAAAATAGAAAAATAAGTGGCAGTCCGGGAAGGACACGAGGCCTTCACGAGGGTGGAGGACGCGCCCCCCTACCTCGTGAGCACCTCGTGTGCCCTTCGGACTCCGTTTCCTTGCACGATACGTATTTTGGTCGGTAAAAATTCATTATATATTCTCCCGAAGGTTTGACTCTCGTATCACGCAAATCTCCCCTGTTCTTGTTTCGAGCTGTTTTTCTGACAGGTCTAGATCATCATGACGACCCCAAGTGCTTCCAAGGACAAGTTCTTCGAGAAGGTGATCAACCCTTACCTCGCGGAGGTGCTGCAACACCCTCAAACCATTGAGATGCGTGATGGGTTGCTGCACATCCGCGATGTTGAGGGACCAAAGGGAACCGGAAGCGTGGAGTCAAGGCTCGAAGCAATGGACCAACAAGTTTTCAAGTGCCAGGGTATGGTGGAGTGTGGAATCAACGCTAGCCACAAGATGCTCGCGGAGTTCACCAACAACTACGAGCCGGATGCCAAGAACACCGAGGAGGCCATCTTCAAGCTACATGAGAATATCGAGCACCTCCAAGCCCAAATCTATGATCTGCAAACCAAAACTGTGAGTATGAATATAGATTCAAAAGGATGAGTTTGGCTGCAGATTTGAGGATTCCGGAGACTCGATCATCCTTCTATGATGGTGAGCCTATGCCATGGAAGGTGGACGACAAGCTTGCATCATCAACAACACCTCCACCCCCAACAACAAAGAAGGAGACATAATCACATGGGTATGGGCACTCCCCTTGGCAACTGCCAAGCTTGGGGGAGGTGCCCTGGTATCGTATCACCATCACAACTCCTATCTTTACCGTTTTTCTTAGTTCGATCCTATTAGTAGTATCTTGATTTAATAGAATAAAGTCAGGGCATGATCTAGTTTTGAGGTTTGCTTTATGATCCTTCTTTGTAATCGAGTCCGTGAGCTATATAATAAAGATTAGTGTTGAGTCAAGGGCTTGATTATTTTGCCATGATCTTGGGTGAATAGAAGAAAAAGAATAAAAAGAATCAAAGAGTTAATATTGATCTTATTGAAAGTAATGACTTCACATAAAAAGAGTATGATGATTAAAAGTTGTTGGGAGTTGGCAAATATAGTTTTGGTCATCGTTGCAATTAACAAGAAGTAATAAGGAAAGAGAGGTTTCACATATAGATATATTATCATTGATATCTTTTATGATTGGGAGCACTCATTAAAATATGACATGCTAAAGAGTTGAGGTTGGACAAGGAAGACAACATAATGAGTTATGTTTTCTTATATCTGAGATAAAGTATGTTGTCATGGATCCTCTAACGTGTTGAGTTTGCCTTTCCCCCTCATGCAAGCCAAATTCTCAACACCAAGTAGAAATACTACTTGTGCTTCCAAATACCCTTAAACCAGTTTTGCCATGAGAGTCCACCATATCTACCTATGGATTGAGTAAGATCCTTCAAGTAAGTTGTCATCGGTGCAAGCAATAAAAATTGCTCTCTAAATATGCATGACTTATTAGTGCGGAGAAAATAAGCTTTGTACGAACTTGTTGTGAACGTAATAAAAGCGACAGACTGCATAATAAAGGTCCACATACAAGGGGCAATATAAAGTGACGTTCTTTTGCATTAAGATTTTGTGCATCAGCCCTAAATGCGCATGACAACCTCTGCTTCCCTCTGTGAAGGGCCTATCTTTTATTATTATCCTCTACCTTATGCAAGAGTCACGGTGATCTTCACCTTTCCTTTTTCATTTTATCCTTTGGCAAGCTTAGCATGTTGGAAAGAACATTATATATATATATATATATATATATATATATATCTAATTATATATATATATATCTAATTGGATGTAGGGGAGCATTAATTATTATTGTTGACATTACCCTTGAGGTAAAATGTTGTGGGGCAAAACTATAAGCCCATATCTTTCTCTGTGTCCGATTAAAACTCCGTAACCACAAGTATTGCGTGAGTGTTAGCAATTATGAAGGACTAAGTGATAGTTGAGTGTGTGGACTTGCTTTTAAGCTATGACATAGACTCTTTCCGATGTTATGATAAATTGCAATTGCTTCAATGACTGAGGTTATAATTTGTTGGTGCTCAATAAGGTTTCTGATTCATATTTTTGCTTTGTGAAAAGATCATCACTTGAACATAAGTAATCACATGACAAAATCTATATATCTTGCTGTTATGGAAATAATCATGATGCCTTCATGTCCGTATTTTATTTTTATCGACGCCTCTACCTCTAAACATGAGGACATATTTATTGTTATCGGCTTTTCGCTTGAGAACAAGCGAGGTCTAAGCTTGGGGGAGTTGATACGTCCATTTTGCATCATGCTTTTATATCAATATTTATTGCATTATGGGCTGTTATTTCACGTTATGTCACAATACTTATGGATATTCTCTCTTATTTTACAAGGTTTACATGAAGAGGGAGAATGCCGGCAGCTGGAATTCTGGGCTGGAAAAGGAGCAAATATTGGAGACCTATTCTGCGCAACTCCAAAAGTCCTAAAACTCCATGGAATATCTTAAAATAAATAAAGAAAAATCATCGCCAAAGATGAAGGCCAGGGGGCCCACACCCTGCTCACGAGGGTGGGGGGCGCCCCCCTGGGGCGCGCCCCCTACCTCGTGGGCCCCCTGGTGGCTCTCCGACGCCCATCTTCTCCTATATGAAGTCTTTCGATGAGAAAAAAATAGAAGGCAACCTTTCGGGACGAGACTCCACCGCCACGAGGCGGAACCTTGGCGGAACCAATCTAGGGCTCCGGCAGAGCTGTTCTGCCGGGGACACTTCCCTCCGGGAGGGGGAAATCATCACCATCGTCATCACCAACGCTCCTCTCATCGGGAGAGGGCAATCTCCATCAACATCATCACTAGCACCATCTCATCTCCAAACCCTAGTTCATCTCTTGTATCCAATTCTTGTCTCCCAGTCCGGGATTGGTGCTAGTAGGTTGCTAGCAGTGTTGATTACTCCTTGTAGTTGATGCTAGTTGGTTTATTTGGTGGAAAATCATATGTTCAGATCCTTTATGCATATTATTACCCCTCTGATTATGAACATGAATATGCTTTGTGAATAGTTACGTTTGTTCCTGAGGACAAGGGAGAAGTCTTGCTATTTGTAGTCATGTGAATTTGGTATTCGTTCGATATTTTGATGAGATGTATGTTGTCTAACCTCTAGTGGTGTTATGTGAACGTCGACTACATAACACTTCACCATTATTTGGGCCTAGAGGAAGGCATTGGGAAGTAATAAGTAGATGATGGGTTGCTAGAGTGACAGAAGCTTAAACCCTAGTTTATGCGTTGTTTCGTAAGGGGCTGATTTGGATCCATATGTTTCATGCTATGGTTAGGTTTACCTTAATACTTTTGTTGTAGTTGCGGATGCTTGCAATAGAGGTTAATCATAAGTGGGATGCTTGTTCAAGTAAGAACAACACCCAAGCACCGGTCCACCCACATATCAAATTATCAAAGTACCGAACGCGAATCATATGAGCGTGATGGAAACTAGCTTGACGATATTCCCATGTGTCCTCGGGAGCGCTTTTCCTATTACAAGAATTTGTCCAGGCTTGTCCTTTGCTACAAAAAGGATTGGGCCACCTTGCTACACTTTATTTACTATTGTTACTTGTTGCTCGTTACAATTTATCTGATCACAAAACTATCTGTTACCACTTATTTCAGTACTTGCAGAGAATACCTTGCTGAAAACCGCTTATCATTTCCTTCTGCTCCTCGTTGGGTTCGACACTCTTACTTATCGAAAGGACTACGATAGATCCCCTATACTTGTGAGTCATCATTGCACACGTCTGTAGCTATCCAGAGAGCAACAGAAGTATTGCAAGCTACAGACCTGTGCAACGCCTAGCGTGCAGGCGCCACACTGGACAGTGCAACGCCTGGAAGCTAGGCGTTGCACCGTCCAGTGTGGCACCTGGATGCTAGGCGTTGCACACGTCCGTAACTTGCAATACTTCTGTTGCTCTCTGGATAGCTACAGACATGTGCAACGCCTAGCACACAGGCACCACACTGTACAGTGCACCGCCTAGGGCGCTAGGCGGTGCACTGTACAGTGTGGCGCCTGTGTGCTAGGCGTTGCACATGTTTGTAGCTATCCAGAGAGCAACAGAAGTATTGCAAGCTACAGACCTGTGCAACGCCTAGCGTGCAGGTGCCACACTGGACAAAGCTAGGCGCTGCACCGTCCAGTGTGGCGCCTGCATGCTAAGCGTTGCACACGTCTGTAGCTTGCAATACTTTTGTTGCTCTCTGGATAGCTACATACCTGTGCAACGCCTAGCCCTCAGGCGCCACACTGGACAGTGCAACGCCTGGCAGCTAGGCGTTGCACTGGGACTTAGTAATTTTTTTGCATATGCAGACACAGTAAGATGATGTGAAGTAGTATTGATACATAGCAAGCAAAAATTTGTGAAGACAACATATGCACAAAGTAATTCACGACACATAGTAGTTCATAACACCTAGTACTTCAACTTGAGGAGTAGTTCATACAACCAAATTTAGGAGGAGGCATAGTAGGCCATTACACATAGTACTTCACGACACATACACTACCAGGGAAAAGGCTAGCAGCAGCGCGGGTTTTAGATGTATCAGTAGCGCGGGTACCCGCGCTACTAATAAGGCGCTACAGCTAACTCATAGCAGTAGCGCGTGCGCACCCGCGCTACTGCTACACAAGTGTAGCAGCAGCGCGGTTAGAGGAAGCTCGCTATCGCTAGTAGCGCTAGCGCTCTTTGGCTGGACGCGCTACTGCTATTGAGGCGCTGCTGCTAACTTTTATACACTCGCTACTGCTAATTTAAGTAGTTTTTTTTGGCATATTTGTTTTGTATTTGAACCGGCTTTGTAGAAGAATCTTTAGCACATAAAAATGTCATTATGATACACATACAAATGCCTGCGAGACCACAAATATAATCATAACATGTACATACAAATAGTCTCATCATAATCATCATCCAACACAAAGTGATATCTTGTCATCATCTCGAAAATAGCAATACATGCAAGTCTTGAATACTTGCAACTACAACAACGTCATCCATCTAAACAAAGGTATACGCAAGAAGTGCTATCACTATGAGTGAGAGCGGAACTATGCAGTACATGAGGTGGCGGTTACGAGTCCTCTCTCGCGCTAGCGTGAACCTCAAGTAACTAGCTTCTCCTTCTTGTCTGCTTTTGAAGCCTTTATGGCTGGCGCCCGTGAACCCATTCACTTGCGCCTGACACTCATGCCACTCGTTGTACACCCCCGGAACCTTCCCTTTGTACACGACATAGCATTTCCATCTCGCCATCAAGAAACTAGGTACCTGTTAGAGATGCATGTTCACGAAGAGGATGTACAATCATATATATGCAACAAAATATACTAGAGCAACACCAAAAAAGAAAGGTTAGCAACGAGATGCAACATATACAGTACGCAAATTAATTAACTAGAGGTACGCAGGTCATCGTATGCAAACTAACAAAGTAGCGTTACGCAAGTTCGGTAGGGACCGTGGACATCACAAAGTTTCATCGCTACAAAAATTATACAAGTTCAACCGACACATATCATCATCATCGGCATCATAAATCACTAGAAGTTCCATCCTTCCATATCATCGAGGATGAACCATAGCTTCTTGGACGGCGTGAGGTCTAGACATTGCATGCCTATGCGAGTTCGGACGTCAGTTCGCGATATAGGGCCGTGGTGGAACATCCCCTTCTCATCGACGACTTCTTTCATGATGATCGTCGCAATGTTGCTTTGGATGCGAAAGAAGTCATCTCTAAGTTTATAATTCGCTTCTCCATGAGATTCTAGCCACTTGTGGATATGATCATCATTTCTGTTGTTAATGCGAAGCTTTTGGTGATCCGTGTTGAACTGAATCATGAGATGGACGATGTAGAATCCATCCTTCTTGCTTGGTTTTGGGACATGGATGCAGGAGAAGTTAGTTTTATGCGTGAAACCCATCTTCTTGTTCCTTTGTTTCTTGATATGCACGTGGCCACCTCTAAAGCTGAAGCCTTGGAGAGCATCATCTAGAATATTCATTATGTGGGTGTAGTCCTTTTTCTCGTAGTCTCTGGAAGGGTCAAAATACACGGCGTGGGAGACTTGCGGGTAAAGAACGATAAGGACGGCGCGCCCGTTGCTGCGGGGAAAAGACACCTCAAATTATTCCCCATATGAGAGAGAAGGAATGATTGAAATGTACGAAAGGGTTGTCCGGAACTGACTTACTTTGGATGATAAGGCACGAGGACAATTTCCCGGTCCTTATTCTGTACCATGAAGTTTTGGAGGTACTCCCTAGCAGTTTCACACTCAAAGTCGCCGAGACTCAAGAAAGACTCGTGCATGTAGTACGGATCCGCCACACAGATTTGCGAGACTTCTTCACTCTTCATGACGGAGCTCATATGTAGCGCAAAAAGGCGGACGATAGTAAAATCAAGCCGCCTTGTTAGAAACATCTCAAAGATATGGTCAAACCGCAGGAAGAACACCTCCGCGGGCCGTGTGTCGACGTAGCACTTCCCCTTAGGCACACGAGCCGCGTATGTCGGATATCCTGGATCCTTTGAGGCTAGTAGGCTTTTCTCAGTCGACAGCACGTGGTCGTGCAGTCTCCTGAGATCCCCTGATATTGCCTCCAGCGGTTTCGGCGGTAGCATCGGCTCGCCCGTGAGATGGAACATGACCGCACCTTTCACGGGTACACGCTCTTCAGAATGCATTGTCTAGCTGCTGTGTGCTCTGGCTTGTTTGGAGGCAGTTACCTTCCCCGATCTCTTCCTCTCCTTTTTCTTGGGCACACCTTCCAGACCCTTCCTTAACCCCTGCCCAAGTGTTCCCGGGCTAAGTACTGTACGACCCTCGCGCCCGGCTAGTTGAGCCTGTGTTGAGGCGGCATCTTCAGGCGTGTCCTGTGAGGATTTCATGAAGAGAGACTTTTTGCAATCCATGGTACGACCCTGTCCGGGCATATCATCCATATCCTCATTAGCAAGCTGATAGCCCGATTCGTCATATGGTTGACTCATCATATCTATGTCACAGTCATATGCGTTTGTATTGAGGTAATCCATAGGGTCGACCTCCGTCTCATCATCCATTCTCTGTTCTACAGGAGAAATTACATCAGCCAGTACTATTGCACCCCCTTCATCATGTCGTCCGCCGCTCTCACCCGGCACTACAGGAGCTGGTAATTGCGTAGGCGGGGTGGTGGTCTCCGCACATGCTTGTTGATGTGTGGTAGTTATTGGTGTGCTCTCGGTCGTCTCCAGACGAATAAGATTCTTCGGCCATAGCAGCACCCAACCCTTGCAGCTTCCAATCCGCGGTGGGGTCTCGTCATCCGCTCCCACATGCTATACTGGAGGAGGCAAATCCTCGTGCCCTGATTTCACACTAGTCAAGCTAACCCTGAAGTACCCAGCGGGGATCGGCTGGTTGTGGAACGTGCGTTGAGAGGGGTCCATTATCATCCCCTTTCCCACGTCCACCTTCTGGCCTTTGATCAAGTAGAGTATGGTGCACGGGGTTTCTTTCGCCTGCAAACACATATGTCTGTGGCGTAAAACAACCGAAAGGCAACAAAAATGGAATATTATCTATATATATATATATATATATATATATATATATATATATATATGTTGGTGCGACATGTAATTACCATGACGGCGTCGAGCTCAGCCAAAGACGAAGGCCCACCTAGCGCGCCTGAGACTAAGGACGGGCTGCTATGAGCGGGAGCGGCTGCGAGAGGAGGCTCGGTTGCTTGAGCAAGTGATGGTGCAAGTGTGTTGTTGTTCATGGAGTTGCTCGCGACGAAACTGGGCATCGGGAAATCATGTACCGTCTTGTCTGGATTTTCCTTCGCCCAGTTGATGATAACTGGAACCAAGTTAGTAGCGAAATCATTTCTGCAGGCTGTTACAGCTGCATTGACTGCCTGCTGTAGCAACTCATATTTGTCCTCGGCTGCTTTTTTTCGCATCCTCAGCTGCTTTTTTCTCGACTACAAGCTTCACCTTTGCGTCGATGTCCGCCTGACTAAACTTCTTTTTCTGCTTCTTGGCCTCCGGGCCGTCGTTGTAAAACACCTTCCACGTGGCGCCGTCTCCAGCGCCGTGCACACGACCATATTGCGGCCGCTGGTCCAACGGGAGTCCCTTAAGTTCGTTCAAGGCCCGGTTGAGAGGGGTGTCCCACTTGGGCCTCATCGGAGAAGTAGGGCTTTCGGCTGCAAGCCGGTGTTGCTTCTCTAGTAGTCTAATCAATTTCCTCGTGATCTTGTCCGTGTAAAAAACCTTTTTCTCCTTGTCCCACTTGTAGCGGGCCCTGATGAAGTCATGCTCCAAGGGGTTGGTGAACTTCGCGAAGGGGTCTGGGAGACCCGCGGCTTCACGTTCCGCGTCCTCCTTATCCCATATGGGCCTTTTACCGAGGTAGCCACGGCTTCCGAGGCGATGCTTCCCCGTGTTCCGGAGCTGGAGGCTTTTGAATTTCGCAGCCTTAGCCTTGGCTGCCTCGGTAGCGCAAGTGTCCTTGAACTTTTCAAACTCCTCTTCCGTAAGTGTCGGATTTTCCTCTAGAATCTTGGACAGGGGTTCATCAGCCTCAATAGCTCGTTTCACCCTCCCTTTCCAGGAGGCCAAATCATTGCTAAACATGCCCATGGCGTGATTGTTAATCTTTTTCATCTTCGGATCATCCCACGGTTGTTCTATGTTATCATCCCGGTCGGGGAACTTGAATCTCGTGTGCAACTTCGTTAGGAGCAACTGCGTCAAATGTTCTTTACTCCTTAAGTCATCGTCGTTGATGCTCGCGCATTCCTGTAGGATGCATCCTACTTGGTTCCCATAGCACTTGCGAGGTTCTTCCGTCTCTAACGGCTCAAACTTGCCAGGTGCCATCTTTGTGATCACAAGTCGTCCAATCCCTAGTTTGTTAGGTTTTCGTATCCTCTGCTTCTTATGCTTCCTCTTTTCGGTAGCGGCATCGAGGCCGGTACCTTCCCCGCCGGTACCTTCCCCACCGGTCTCGGTGCCTCCATCGGTGCCGGCGCCGTCGATGTCGATGTCGGCGTCAGTACCATCATCGAGGCCGACCTGCAAACCTTGCTTAGCAGTCAAATAGTCGAGGTACTCTTGTTCACCCTCATAATCCATCTCGTTTGCATCTTGGTCAGAAGGCCTAGTTTCTTCGTTGTTCGACATGTTTCCTATGATTAAGTGGCCTCATTTATTTCTAAAAGTATGAACAAATGAGAAATGACATAAAAAGAAATCTATGTGCCAGCACTCGATATGCCAACTATGTAGCACAAATCATGCCTTTATTCACGGGAAATTTCGGCATGACCTTTGCTAAAAAATGGACATATCGAGCGCCTGAAATTCACCGAAACGGAAATGAATCAACATTCCGGCGTAACATAGGCCACTCGCATCATTTTCCAAACATGACATGTCCAAAACATGACATATGCACATATCACATGTCCAGTTCAAATTTGCATATAAATTCAGCTAATTTTGAAACCTAGCTAAATTCATAACTAAATAGATAACCTAATTAATTAACATAACCGAAGAACCCTAGCAGAGAGTGTGTGTGTGGGGGGGGGGGTTACAGAGAGTGCAAGGGCGAGGAGGCAGGCCCGACGACGGCCGGCGGGGGAGAGGAGGGAGGCGAGGGCCGACGGGTCGGGGGCGAGCGCGCCGGGGTCGGGGGCGAGCGCCGGGGCCGGAGTCGGGGGCGAGCGGCTGGGTCGGGGGCAAGCGGCGTGGTCGGGGGCTAGCGCCGGCGCCGGGGTCGGGGTCGAGGGCCGGGACGGGGGCGAGCGCCGGGGCTAGCGCCGGCGCCGGCGGAGTCGGGGGCGAGCGCCGGGGCCGGGTCGGGCGCGGCGGTGCGACGGGGAGAGAGAGTGGGGATTTGAGGGGAAATGGCGGGATGAAGCAGGGCGAGTGAGAATTTTGGGTTAAGTGGACGTAGCAGTAGCGCGTTATGTCAAAACGCGCTGCTACTAAATTCAGTAGCTGCAGCGGTTTAGGAGAAATGCGCTACTACTAAATTCTGTAGCTGCAGCGGTTTAGGAGAAACGCGCTACTACTAAGTTTTGTAGCTGCAGCGGTTTAGGAGAAACGCGCTGCTACTACCGTCGCTACTGCCAGTTTTCCTTTTTCTTTTCCTTTATTTTATCCCACTTTTATTTCCCGAGGGCAGTGAACGAAGGGAGGGCGATATATATTGCATCATTTGACGGTTAAATATGTATGCAAAATAGGAACATATATATTACACATCATTGGACCCATGCATAATAATGGCTAAGTGTGTATACAAAATAGGAACATATATATATTACACATCATTGGACCCATAACATACGTTTCCTCAGTGCTGACGTTTTCGTTTTTGAGTCAGCTTCTTTCCCTTCTTGTTCGTCGAAGAATAATTGAGCCCCTCATTGTGACTTTGCCTTTTCCATGGAGTACGATTTTTCTTAGGTAATGTAGTATTGATTCTTCTTTTGACGTATACTTCATCATCATCGTCATCTTCCCTCATTGGGTTGCCGTACTGATCATAGTCTTCCTCGTTGGCGACTCCATCCATTCCAATGATGTTCCTTTTACCCCTCCTCACGACAACACGGCTGGGATTGCGCGGGTCAGTTATGAAGAAGCATTGTGTCACGTGCTTAGCGTGTACCCATGGCTCGTTTTTTGCGATAGCGTTCACGGTAGCGCTCTTGGCGTCGGGTATAGTCATGGTAGTGAACATCCGACTTTCTCTTTCGACATTCTTAGCCCATTTGACACGGAACATCGTCGTGTTGTGCAGTCCAGAGTAGTCAAGCTCCCAGATCTCCTCGACCCTTCCATAAAATCGTTCAGTTGTGCCGTTGTCGCTGCCGGTCATGCATTCCATCGTCACCCCTGAGTTCTGATCATCACTGTCCATATCTTTTGCCTCCGTGTAGAACGTGTATCCGTTGATATCATATGCCTAATAGGTTACGAGGTTGGGCGAGGGGCCATGTGCTAAGGCGTATATGAGCAATCAGTCCTTAGAGCCCTCCTTCGGGGGATTAGCAATAATATGCTCTTTGAACCAATGCAGGAAAGTGGAGTTGTGCTCTCTAGTAACTTCGGCGTCCGTCCTGCATACCCCCCGGTCACGATACTTCTTTGCGATAATTTCTTTGTGCAGTGCCACGAAAGGATCTACCTCGTCTAGGTGTTGTAGCACTACCAAGTTTGCTCTGTCAAAGTCGTTGCGTCGATCTGAGTATGCCACGTGCAGTTCCCTGCGACCGTTGCAGTGACCATCTCCTTTGAGCCTCCCATCGTGCTTGTTAACGGGCAAACCAACACTAACACCAGGCGGCTGGTCTGCGCCATATAGAAAATTCTCACAGAAAGAGATGCACTCTTGTGCCAAATAGCCCTGGACGATGCTTCCATCCGGACGGGACATGTTACGAACGAATCCTTTGATGATCCCGTTCATCCTCTCAAACGGCATCATGTTGTGCAGGAATGACGGCCCCAGGTCTATTATGTCATCCACAATATGGACACACAGATGCACCATCACGTCGAAGAACGCGGGCGGGAAGTACATCTCAAGCTCATTCAGTATCACAACGATCTCTTCCTGTAGCCTTTGGAGCTGCTTCACACTGATCGACTTTCGAGAGATGACGTCGAAAAAGTTGCAGAGACCAATAAGCGTGTCACGGACGTGCTTGTCCATTATCCCTCTAAGGGCAACAGGTAGTATCTGCGTCATCATCACACGACAGTCATGAGACTTCATCCCGCTGAACCTTTTCTTGTCCGTGTCTAGATATCTGCTTATCTTGCCACAGTAACCGGAACTAACTTTCACTCTGGTAAGGCACTTAAAGAATTGATTGATCTCAGCCTGACTTAAGGTGAAGCAAGAAGGGGGGCAATAATCCTCTTTCTTTATTTTCTTGCCCTTCTTCTCCCGTGCCTCTGTCTCCATCTCTGTCTCGTCTGACATTTTACGGGGCGGCATGTGCAGATCTTCCCTGATTTTCAAATCTTGCAAGTCTTTTCTTGCCTTCGGCCCATCCTTGGTCTTATCCGGCATGTTCATCAGTGTTGCGAGCAAGCTCTCAAGGTCATTCTTACAGATATGCATTTGATCAAGGCAATGAGGTGTATCGAGTTTGTGCCAGTACTCCAAGTCCCAGAACACAGACCTCGTCTTCCATACCTTCAGCAGCGGCTCCGGCGCCTTTCTCATCGTCTTTCCCGGCGCGGGGCACTCCTTCCAGTTTTTCAACAACTCATCGATTTCGGCACCGCTCCACTTACGTGGAGGTCCTCGATGCTCAGCGTGACCATTGAATAGATCTCCACGGTTTCTCCACGGGCCGTCCTGTTCAAGCCATCTTCGATGCCCCATGTACACGATTTTCCCAGACCCGCCATCTTTCCTTGACGTTAGCTGCTGAGGCGTTGTATCATCCATGCACCGCGTGCATCCGCAATATCCATGGCACACCTGGCCTGCCACATATCCGTAACCGAGATAGTCCTGCACTGTCGTGATCAGCGCGGCTCTCATGTTGAAATACTCACCTTTGCTGGCGTCCCATGTCTTGGCTGGTGTTTTCCATAACGTGTCTAACTCCTCTTGAAGTAGCCCCAGATACAAATTAATATTATTTCCTGGTTGTTTCGGCCCTTGAATAAGCATGCTCATGTGAATGTACTTCGATTTCATGCACAACCAGGGGGGAGGTTGTACATCCATACAAACACGGGCCATGTACTATGGTTGGTGTTCTGGTTGCCAAACGGATTCATGCCATCGGTACACGCGCCGAGCACGATGTTCCCTGCATCACATTCAAAATACCGATAGAAGCTGTTCAACGCTCTCCACTGGCTTCCATCCTTCACGTGTCTCAGCTTCGGATCATCTCCATCGTCGGGCTTCTTCCTCTCCACGTGCCAGCGCATTAGCTTTGCTTCCTTGGGATGTACAAAATACCTCTGGAGACGGGGAGTGATCGGTAAGTACCATACAACTTTCTGGGGACATTTCTTCCCGGCCTTCTTGTATCGAGAAGCATTGCACACCGGACAGCTTGTTTTTTCCGCGTGCTCCTTCCGATAAATTATGCAATCGTTGATGCATGCATGGTATCTAACGTGTGGCAGATCAAGAGGGCACACGATCTTCTTGGCCTCATCAGCACTAGTAGGACATAGATTACCGGCGGGAAGAACATCCTTTAGGTACTTGAGATGCTCATCGAGGCTAGTGTCAGTCCATTTGTTTTTAGCCTTCGTCTTCAGGAGTTGGAGCGTGAAACTCAAGTGGGTCACCTCAGGATTGCAACCATCATACAATGGAGTGTTCGAGTCTACCACCAGTTGCTCCAGCTTAGCCTCCTCTCTAGAAGCAGCTCTCTCAGTACTCGTCTCCTTGCGAAGCAATGCTTGAACATGAGGGTCCCGCACAATTGAACTTAGTACCGACGAACTCTGCTGCATGTAGTCCATGTCGTTTTCTCCGCCGCCATGTCCGGCCCCTTCTCCTCCGCCATGTCCGGCCCCTTCTCCGCCGCCATGTCCGGCCTCTTCCCCGCCGCCATTATCGATCATCTCTTCCTCTTTCCCCGTGTCATCATTGCCTGCCCCGTCGGCATCCTCAACATCGTCATCCTCATCTTCAATTATCCATCGAGTATAGCCATCCATGAAACCAGTCATGAGCAGGTGCGCTTCGACACGACCATCGTCATGGGGGTCGAGCCAAACTATTCCTTTGCATTTTTGACACAGACATAAAACCTCTGTCCGGTTATTTTCTTTCATGTCCTGCACTGCCGACCGCAACCACCTGTCCACCATCGTTCCACTGACCATCGTCAACTCTGCACGGTAATAATAAAAAAATTGATTATAAAAATGCATGCATGCATCAAAGTCATAAAAAAATTTGGCATGACCTTCCCTAAAAATAGGACATATATGGATCTAGAGTTTGCCCAGAATTCGTCGAAACGGAAATAAATCGACATTTCGGCAAAACATAGGCAACTCAAAAGCACAATTTGGCGGCGTCAACTCATGCCACACACACAATTTCCACAAACATATCACACACACATAAACACATTTCCATTTTGCAAAAGCATGAAATTTTCATCACCTCTATCTCGATCGAGATCGAGCACACGGTGGAGATGATGTTGTAGGGAGATCAAAAGTGCACAAAGCTCTTCTTGACAAAGATAGATCTAGTTAGGGGGCAAATAGGTTACTTAACTAAATCCTACATCTACCTAGCTACCTAATTTGGGAGGAGACAACTTCAATTAGTGGAGGGGAAGGAAAAAGAGAAAGGAGATGCATTAATGGAGGTGGTGTAGTTATGTAGGAGTAATGAAGATAGAGAAAGGTGGATAGAAGAGAGAGAGTAATGGGGGAGAAGTATTGAGGAGGAGAAGAAGAAGAGTGAGAGTGGGAGCATGTGGTGGAGGTAGGGGGAAGGGAAAAGAGGAGGGGGAGGGGAGGGACGGGTGGGGAAAGGTGTTGGGTTGGTGCGGGTTAGCAGTAGCGCGGGAGCGAAAACGCGCTGCTGCTAAGAATTTAGCAGCAGCGTGCTTTGCGGTGCGACGCTACTGCTAACTGGGACAAAAAATTGTGGCAATTTGAAACTTACCAGCAGCGATCTCGAAAAAAGCGCGCTACTACTACATACTTAGCAGTAGCACTGTTCTTGCGACCGCGCTACTGCTACTTAGAGTTAGGTGAACACCGCCGGTCGATATTTGTAGCAGCGCGTTTCTGGCCGAGCGCGCTACTGCTAAATCCTTATCAGCAGCGAGTTTACATAACACGCACTACAACTAGTTAGCAGCAGCGCCCCATTTTGAACCGCGCTGCTGCTAAGATTATGTGTATATGCTTTTCCCTAGTAGTGATAGTAGTTCACAACCAAATCGAGGAGGAGGCATAGTAGGCCATTACACATAATAGTCCACAAGCAAGTTGAAGTTGAAGATCATAGCTCTATTGCGTAGAGCAAGGCCCCTTTCCCTTCTTCTTCTTCCTCTCTTCTTCCTCTTCCTCCTCCCTTTTCCTTATGAGGTGAGCCTCCTTAACCACCCTCTCCATGAATATCTTGTTCTTCCTCTCCTCTTGTTCAGCTACGAATGCCCAAAGTTTCATGGTTTTTTCTTCAAAATCCTTTTGACGCTTCTTCTGTGCCTCCTCACATTTCCTCACCAACGCTTGCTCCCTAGCCCACATGGCACATGTCGCTCTCTCTCTCTCTTTCCTTCCTCTCCTTCTCAAGCTCCTCTTCCTCCTTCTTCTTTAGTGCAGCTTCATCCTCATCTCTAAGCTTCTTCGCAGCCTTCTCCCACCATCCCGCCATCTCATCTTCGCCATCCTCCTTCATTGTTGGTTTGTTGGGTTGGGAAGCCGCCATACCTACAATGAGTGAAACATAATGGTCAGTAAAGACAATAAAAACGAATGGAGGAACATGTGCAACAAGATCATATGAAAAAGAAGAACATATGAAACATTATAGTTAGTGAGCAACATACGGAAATGGTCCATCGAGGTATCCAAACATTCCTCTATAACGTCCTTGTCCCTGTCCATCACCACGGCCAAGTCCATCACCAAGGCCAAGACTATCACCACGGCCAAGACCATCACCACGGCCAAGACCACCACCACGAGATCTACGACCACCATGAACTCTACCACCACCACGGCCTCTTGTCAGTCCTAGTTGCCGACCTCTTTGTTGCCTAGATCCTCTTTGGCTAACACTTGGTTGGCTTGGCACTTGTTGGCTACCACTTGGTTGGCTTGGCACTTGTTGGCTACCACTTGGTTGGCTTGGCACTTGTTGGCTACCACTTAGTTGGCTTCCTTGTGTAGCTCCTTGTTGGCTTGTGCTTGCATCATTTTTCTTGGACCTTTTCCTTGGTTTCGTACATTTTCTTTTGTTGTGGCCATGACCTTTGCACTTCCCACAACGGGAGCTCTCACGAGGCTCTTGGAATTGGTCGTTGCCCGCTTCACGGCGGCCACCATGGCCCCATCCGTCCATGTCACCTCTAAGATGCTTTGTCTGACGTCTACCCCGTTTAACAACCTTCAACTCCGGATCCGGTCATAGTTGAACACCATGGTACTCCGGCCATTGTGATTGGTCAAGATATGGGTGAAAGTAGGGAGCCCATGTTTTCTTGACCGTCATGATTGAGAACTTCGACTCCCTCATGGTGCGTGGGTGATTGATGTCCACATTCCTAACGCGACCGGCGGTATACACGTGTGAGCATGGAAGATGAAGCAACAATGGCCTCCCGCAAGAGCAATCACATTGTGTTAACGACACCTTGAAAGCACGACCTCCATGTTGGCGGCCATCGTTTGTGGTTCCTCCTGGCTCTTTCACTTCGTACTTCCACTCTTCGTTGTCATATAATATAGCTTCTTCTGAGTCCGCCTTCCGTGATTGAAATACCAACCATTCATCAACCTTGGGTGGGAACTTGTACTTGTACTTGCGCGGTCTGTGCATCCATTTCCATCGAGTACTTTAGAAAGTACGCATTCATCTTGTCAAATGTGTATTGATATTGCCGTCACGGGTAATCCACGTGCTCCTTTGAGCATCCTATTGAAGCATTCGGCCATATTGCTTGTCATTTGACTGTATCTCCGGCCATCTTCATCAAAAGCACGTGCCCACTTGTTCCGGTATTGAATGTGCCTATGGAGAAAGTCTTGACCCCCGGGATCAAGTTTTTTGTGTGCAAGCAATTTGTTGTACAAAGTGGTGAAGCGCTTGTCGGAGAAAGCGAGACAACAATCTTGAAGATCATCGGCCAACTCCTTAAGGCCACATACCCTATAGAAGTTCGAACAAAAATGCCTCATGCACCATCGATGGTGCAACGGAGCATGCCCGGGAATGTCAATCTCCACCGCGTTAGGAATACCTTGATTCCGATCCGATATGACACAAATTTCCCTCTGAGCGGGTAACACCTTCGTCCTCAAAAGACGCAAAAACCACTCCCAGTTGTCATTGTTCTCCACCTCAACCAAAGCAAATGCCAATGGAAACACCCGGTTATTGGCATCACTTGCTATCGCAACCAACAAGGTGCCCTTGTATTGTCCGGTCAAGAACGTGCCATCAATGGCGATGACCGGCCTACAGTGTTCGAAAGCCCTCACGCATTGCTCGAACACCCAAAATGCACGACCAAATACTCGGACTTTCCTTCCTTCATGAACCATTGTTTGGTGCCCATGAGGCTCGACCACATGAACCATGCTCGGGTTTGTCGCTGCCATGGCTAACAACAACCTAGGGATTTGGTTGTATGCTTCCTCCCAAGTACCATACAACATCTTAAATGCGGCTTTCTTCGCCTTCCATGCCTTGCTGTACTTCACCTTGTAATGAAAGATGGCTTTCACAAGGTCAATGACATGTTGGACGCTCATTGTTGGAAGTGTGGATATTGAGTTGGAGAGCCTGTAAGCGATGAACTCGGACGTGAGTTGTTTGTGGTTTTGGGACACAATCTTGCCATCCACTCTTTTGCCTTAGCACATGTGAGTTAGCACACAACTCACTACGTGCCAAGTGGGACCTCCTTTCCATGGTCTTGCACGCACAATCCACGGACATATTTCATCTTCACATGCACATGCAACCGTGTAGCGCACATTGACATCCAAGTGCACCACCTTGTGTGGACGATAATGCGTAACCGAGTAGTTGTCGAGCCACATCTTCAATTCCAAGAAGGTTTCGAACTTAGACCCTTTTGCAATTCGGTTCTTGTCATCTCCCAAATCATGGTGAGAGCTTGACCTAACCCCAACAGATATACATTGGCCACCATCTACCACGGCTTCATCCGCTAGACTAACATCCTTGAACAATGTAGTCCGATGATCACGACCGAATACCTTCTCGAAAGCTTCGGCCTCCTTCACCGTGAACCCCTCCGCATCAACTTGTTTGTCAGGACCATCGTCATCCGAGTCCGATGCATATGCACAGGAAAAAGGGATGGAATGGTCCATTGTCTCTTGCAAATGATATTTGTCGAGATCACCCACATTGTTGTCATGGAGATCAACTTCATTGTCATCGTCCGCATACTCATCATTCTCCTCTTGCAAAGCTTCATGTTGGTTGCTTGTAAACGGGCTCAATGTTGGCCTCACTTCTTGGGTCAAAAGAGGTTCAACAATTTCATCTCGCTTCAAGGGTGGGGGGATACTAGCAACCAGAGGGGAAGGGCTCCGGTTCAAGTCCAAATGCAACCTTGAATCAACCTTCTTCGTTGCAAATAACTCAAGAGCCTTGTCTAGTGATTTCGCCACCGTCTCCTTGTATGCAACCCAACGTTGCTCCGAGTTGACACGCATTGTCTTCCAACGGATGTGCATTCCAAAACCAACATTATGCCTTCCTTCCAACTCAACAATATCACTAGGGTCCATCCAATTCAAATCTTTCCTAACTTGTTGCAAGAGCTCTGCATAGCTAGGACTACTATCAAACACCATGTCAAGCTCATCCGGGTCCGGTTCAATATTGCCTTTCAAGAAGGCGTCTTTGTCCCCATGATGAACAAACACACATGTTCTTTCCATCCCTATAAGCATTCAAAGAACACAAGGTAACATTGCTTCCATGAGTACTAATCCAAAGATACAAACCATATTATACATATGAAACTACAACCCTAACCATAACCATAACCCTAACCAAAACCATAACCCTAGCCCTAAACCTAACCCTAGCACCAACATAAGAACACCCATAAGAATAACCCTAATATACTAACAAAGCCTAATCATAGGAAAATGGCAAACAAACATCTCACATCTCCATGCAAATCTCTAGATCCAAACAAAACTAGGGTTTCCCCAAACTAGCAAGAAATGAGCAATTTGATAACATTACTTGGATCAAAAGAAGGGGACCGGAGAAGATTAGGGAGGGTTTGACTTCGAAATCCACGGACAAATTCTTTAGATTTGCAAGATTTGGAGAGGATTTGAGAGGGGGAGAGAGTGGGAGAGGGGGCAAAGCTCGGGTTGGGGGTGAGAGAGTGTGTGGTGTGGGGGAGTGGGGGAGGGGGGGGGGGGGGGGGGCAGCCGGATAAGTCACAGTGCAGCGCCCAAGAGTTAGGCGCTGCACATTAAATGGGTAGCGCCCGACGGCTAGGCGCTGCACCGTGTGTGGCACCTAGCACGAAGGCTGGGTGCGGGGCTCAGGGCTGCCACGGTGGATTGGCGTGCAACGCCCGCTAGCTAGGCGCTGCACCGTAGGGTGTGGCGCCGGCGTCGCGGACGCTACACAAAAGGGTCATGGGTGTGAAATAGTTTCACACCAAGTATATTTTGTGAATTGATTTCGTCCACATGTCAAAATTATTAAATTTGCCGAGAGATGGAGCTTTGCGTACATCATCGGAATGCATGCACATGCATGAGAGGACTGTGCTGTAATCAATGATTCGATTTTTCTTCTTTGAGTACTTGTCAACTCTAGAGCGGATACATTTACATATGAGCAACTTTTTTTTCAACGTAGGATGACTTGAGTTTTACGGGCTAATCTTGACATGGCAATTATCTATTGGATTAAGAGGGGAAGGGGGCCCCACCCCGGTGAAAATCAGGGGGGAGGGGCAGAATTGTATGGAAAATCCCGTCTGTTTGTAGAGAGCGGTTAGTGGCAGAACTCGTCTGTTTGTACAACCTCTGTATATGGGCCCCACCTGTCAGTGCCCGGGCTTGAGACAGGCGTTTTGTTTTTGTTTTTCATCGGGTAGAAGAGAGAGGTAGGCGTTTCCGTGGGCCGAAAGCGGGTTTACAAGAATGTGCGTCTTGCAGTTCATGCAAATGCAAAAGCTTGAAACCAAGGGAAGTTTTTGCTAGTTTTCTTTTTGTGTAACGGACTACAATGTGGAAGCTCACACACGCACATGCACTTGTCTGCGGCATGACGTGCGCAAAGCTCGATTCCGGCTTTAGACCTATGAAACGCCATCGACGCTAGGAAATGTCGTTGACGCACGAGCTGGGAAGTCGCTGGTCAGAGCCATGAGATGTTGGTGGTACCCCTTTGGGAAACGGGTTATCATCCAAGAAAAGAAGGTTGCACGACCACCCCAGATCCGACTAGGAGGAACCGGAAGATGTAGCCTCACAAGTTCCCCAACGACGCCGAAGCTAGTTGTGCGATGTTGGTCGGAGAAGGAGCAGATGACCAACGGATGAAGTAGGACTGTCCACTCCGTCGAAAGACACCTTCGAAGATAATCTGCATAACACACATACACAATAATAACCACCACCTTACAAGAGCAATCCCTCGCCCCTCCTCTACACATCCGATGAGGTGAACCAAAAATCAGGAAAACATTATTCTTGAGCTTGGATCCATGGTATGATATAGCCATCACCGCCACCGGAAAAAAAACTCTAATACTCAAAGACGTGAATATATCGATGCAACTTGGATCCATGGTATGATATAAAGATGAACTATAACATGCATGAGAAAGAATACTACAAAGTTCAAATATATGTTAACCATGTGCATGCACTGAAGTACACAATGTGGGAAGGGAAAACACTTTCAAATGAAAAACGGTGAAGGATCGCTTCTAGTGCGCATGGATCCCATGACCACACGAACCATGGCACTTGGAGCTGGCATTAGCTAGCAAGACACAATACAAATCATTTGTACATGTGCACGTCTCACACATGTCGTGAGCTTGTGCGCTATGCTTATTTGCAAAAGGGAACACACTTGCTATTCACAAAAAAAATAAAGATATCATCCGGAAAAGTAAAGATACAATGCACAATGTTTCTTTAGTTGTCGATCGTCGGTGAAGCCGGGGCAGACGATGCTGTCTTGGAGCTGGACATCTTGGTGAGCATGCCGGCGGTAGTCGTGGTAGCTAAGCATCTGGCGGTGGTAGAAAAGGGCCTAGTAAACGCATGAGTTGGAGGACATGCGTCACGAACTCTCCGCCGGTACTGAGATGATGAGCATGGAAATCACCCCCACAACGAGGCGCGATGTAGAAGAACATCTCCAGCCATACATCTCCAATGAGGCCCCAGCGGCCATCTCTAGGCATGGTATTCAGCTCGTCGGCCACTCTACATGCACGAGGCACCACTGGAGAACGAATAGCCTTTATATTGTTTTTAAGAAGTTGCATCTGAGTTGCCGGTTGGCTGCTGCTGCCGCCCATATCGTCTGTATCGGCTGATTGTGGCTTTTCTCTGTTATTAGCTTCAAGCACCATCCTAATAGCTCGATCCCTACTGGCTATATCAGCATATGGTCCAATAGCTTCCCTGATTTCCTTATGGGCGAGCAAAGGTACGAGTTTGGAGCTTCCTGTAGGCATCACGCCACACGTGAAGACAAGGTACATGATATAGTTTGATAGATCCCTGCTCACCCTTGTCTTCTTAGGTGGATCATAAAGACCATTGTTGTTTTCTTCAGTCAAGTAGCATATCTCCGTTGCAATGTGCCAGATCAGCACACTTGTTGGCAGGTCAGTGCTATCGATGGTCGTGCGCATAGCGGTCCACCTATGAAGCGCTAGCTGTCCACGAAAGCTAGCAAAGTTCCAGCCTCCTTGATCCCCTGTTCCTAACTCTAACAATTTGTCCAGAACAAACTCCTCAAGATCTTTACTTATGGGGATCCTTGAAAACTCCTTGAGATATTTATTGTTGGGAATTACTGAAAATGTCTGTCTAATCCACCGTGATACAACTGACATGATGCTTGTGGAAGTTCGCTCCATGTGGTATTCGAACATGTTATACTGTGCAAGCATTTTGGACCAGTGTTTTCTATGTCGGCCTACGGGGTGAACATAGTTGGCTACACACAAGGCTATAGGTGCAAGTGGAAAAGATGTTGTTGCTTCACTCGACGCGAAGTAGGAAAGAAGGAACATAAAGAGAGATGCCACCTCAAGGATTATGGCCCCTAGGAGTAATATGTAGGAGATTGTGACATCAGTGTGGCTATAGAGTTGGGCCTTTTCGGCAACCATGAAGAGCTCCAATGTTATCAAGGCCGAGATAAGTGGGAAGAGCAAGATGAATGATACAACATGAAGATATACTATGGTTCTTATTCTGTGGTCGGAATATCTGGACACTGTTAAGTTGAACCAGTGAATCCACGCAATATGAAGCACAACCTTGGTGTAGACACGTTCATAAGAACGAGCAAGCATTGCACCAACATAAATGTAGGCATTGGAGCGGTCTGCGCTAGACTTAAGCATATTGAGCAAGTCTGGTATGATAGTCGCGCACTCAATAGTAGCCCTATCATTGAGTGGAGTATCCAACAATATATGTGATGAACTGGTAGGGGGCATTAGCTTCAAGTTGAGGTCACTGCGCATCATATCATGTACTCTCTGCCTTAGTATATCCTCAAAAGATTCCTTTTGAACAGTGTAGTATATATCGTGTACATAGTTATCCAAATTAGCCAAGGTAAGATCCCTGAGGCACTTTGGACTAGATATGTAAAGACAAAAGATACGCCCGATGTACTTGAAAACCCCAGACAAGAACATGAGCACCGTGGCGGCTAGGAGTCGGCTATCTTGCCAAGACGATATTGAGATGACATAGCCGGCCACCGATGCTTGGGTGACCAATCCTAGAAGGTGGCGCTGCCAGAGGTCGTTGTCTTGCATGGAGAAGGCAGTGATAGCGTCCTGCCCTCCCATGTGGAGGAGCAGGAACGGTGCCCAGAAGATAAGAAGATGGTGTGAGCCACTTGCATGGACCGCGAGATGTCCAAGAACGAAAATGGCCATAGAGTCGGCTGATAAGTAGGCCAACCATATAAGGGAATTGAGTATGCGGGACACGCTATGCCTCCGCATGCCTGATGCAAAGAAGAGGAATACTTGTAGGGAAAAGCTCGCAAGTATGAGACAATGGATCTCCCATTCGTTCCAGAGAACTTGGATGGCCTGCAAACTGCCGATTGCAAAACCCAAAGGAAAAAAAATCATCAGTCACTAGATCGACGAATACTTATTCTTTGCATGTGTATTAATATGTGCTAGTTTTTTTTAAAATATCCAACATAACTTATATTAAAAAAAATCTAATTCTCATTTATTTGAGATTTTTGCAGACCTCAAACACACCCAAAACTACATATATTTATAATAAATCGTATCATTGACATAGTGTAAATTTAGCAACATGTAACTACTATTTAGTCTATCTCTAGGGTTTATACGGAGTAAGATTTGTATCATGATGGTTGGATGTTGGTCAAAAAGATGTAAAAGGTGACTGGGATCCAACCATATTGCAGGCAGATATAGTAATTTCTCCTTCCTAAAAAAAGTGATCCTCTTTGTTTTGTCCTATAACTCAGAAAAATATCATCATCTACAATATCAAATGAATGTACAGAAATTTATTATGAAGTTAGTTTATTTATCCAGTATATGAATTGTTAATATTTCTGTTAAACTAACACAAATTACCAATTTCCTTTTTTCCTTTTGAGGATCCAAATTACTAGTTTCGCGTGCATTGCAGAGTTAGTCCATGTACTCTTCCCCGCAAAAAAAAAGTCCACATACTCTACATACTTCCTCCATTTCATTTTTCTTCACATATTAGAAAGTTTGACTAAGTTTGTAGGAAAAATATCAACAATCACAATACTAAATCACATCACGAAATATATTTTCATACTGATTTTTTTGGTATCATAGATGTTGATATTTTTCAATATAAAACGGATGGAGTACTTTAGGAATGTCTGGCATAAGTCGTGACTTAAAAGAAGATATATAAGAAAACGAAAGCAGGGAGTTGCCTGTATTGTTACCTTTGTTTTTGGATCGCATTGCCCCCTCCAACTTCCTCAACACTTATTGGCCTCATTGAATAAGGTGGGTATGGAACTATGGATAGACAAGAAAACCAAGTGAATGGTGCGAGATGTTATGTTGCTGTACGAATGCATATTAATTTATACATGTGTGTACGAATGGAGTAAAACCCAAGTCACGGGGAGGATGCTTGCTTCCACGAAGAGCAAGTATGCACGTGAGCTTTGAGCATGCATATTGGTTGTATGAAAAAATAAGTTCCCAAGTTACTACTCCCTCCGTTCCGAATTACTTGTCTTGGATTTGTCTAGATACAGATGTATCTAGACTCATTTTAGTGTTAGACTAAAATGAGTCTAGATACATCTGTATCTAGACAAATCCAAGACAAGTAATTCGGAACGGAGGGAGTAAGATATAAGTAAGATATATTTTCATACACTTATAATGATATAATTTTATATCCGTTTCATGCTGCTTTTTTTTTCATAAGAAACACCGGAAACAATCCACTCTAATAAGATTCAAGAAGCGTCAAACCATTTTCAACAAAGGGTGGAAGAAGCGTCAAACCTGTATACTCCCTCTGTCCGAAAATACTTGTCGGAGAAATGGATAAAAATATGTGTATCTTATTTTCTAATGGAGAGGGACATATCTTCTAATCATAGTGGGCTAACCATCGTGGTTATCTCTCCGTTTCATGTCTAATATGTTCTGAATATATATACCCGGTTCCATAAAAGAAATGTCTGCTACGTCCTTCTCCCATTTTCATAAAGTTCCTCAAAAAGTAACTATCCAATACGCAATCCATTTCCGTCCACGGCTGGTGAATATATGAAGTTCCAATTTGAAAAAGGGAGAATAAAATTCCTCTGCTATGACGTGCAGAGAAGCAAGGACTATTCTAATCCCTTTGCTTGTCTTGTATGCAATTCCAGAATAAAGTTCCTCTTGGAAAAGAGAGTAAAATTCCTCTGTTCTGTAGTAAAGGCATGGTTCTGCTGATACCTTGCTCCACAGCGTCAGCGAAATTCCGGCATCCGAGAAAACCATACTCCGGTGACGCTTGGCATCCCGTGCTTTACCTGATCGACGGGGAAGAGGCAGAGCTTTCGATCTGGATGCATGAAAGCTCTCGGTTTTGCTTGTTTGCTCGACATTTCACATGTGCTTCTTGCGTGAGAATAGATCTCTGCTAGACTAACTGAAAGCTGTTACTCGCTATGTAAACAAATATAAGATCGTTTAGATTACTACTGCACATCCGCGCGGCTAAATTGAGCAAGATACGTCGTTACATTTGAATTTTCATGTAGTACTTATATTTTGCGGGTTGTATTTTCAGTACTTGTTAGGGGCCACCTATTTGCCAGTTGCCTAGAAAAAAAATTGCTCTCAATGAAACGGCTAGGACATCTTCCTCATCCCAACGGTGACCCACGCCAATGTACCGTCGTCAACCCGCCACCACTCCTCCACATGCGGCGCCATGGCCAACCGTGTCTTCCCTAGCTCTGGCGCGGTTTTGGCCCACCCTCATCATCCGGCTTGGATGCTACTGGTCGCAAATGAACACGTCGATGTCTTCTGTCACTAGAGGATCCATTTCCTACTAGGCTACACAGAGTCCTTGAACTCGACGCTTTGTCTGGGGTGTTAAATATGCATATGTATTCTAGCAAAAACCCAAAAAAGCATTCTAAAAATAAGAGTTAATTCCACTTTTTACCCCAAGTTTTATGTTTGATTTGTGACAGATATTACTCCATTTAGTAAAAATATCAATTCAAACGCCATTTAAGCAAACTTTTGTGACATTTTACCCCCTTTAGGGGTTGTTTGGATAGCAAGATTATAGGAAACTAGTTTTCGTTAAATTCAATTTCTGGTATAACCGCCTAAAATCTTGTTTGGATTGCCTACCTAAATCTGAGATATATAAAACTGAGTTTTACATAAGCCTGGAAACCTTGTTTGTGGAAAAACGACTAATTGATGTTTCTCTATAAACTCGTCTTCTATCTAATACGACAGCCATTGGAGAAGAAAACTAGACGTCCTCTGCAGGCACGGCAAGAGGTCAACGAAGGGCCCAAGCCATCGCCGAGCTTGCCCCACGTCGTCCCCACGACGAGGTGGGAGCGACAGGATGCGAACGGGGAGATGCTCGTGATCAAGATCAATCAACCTAGTCCAGTTTGTGGAGTACTTGTGGGTCGATTCCAACAGTTAAATGAGTTCAAGAGGCCACCGCCGGCACCTCTAATGGCGACAAAAACAAGGCGATCATGGGCACTTTCTCCAGCAGCGACTTGAGACCTTGACCACGATGCCGCGGAGGAGGAAGTTTTCTTTTTCAAGAGTATGCGAAAGGTGTATTATATTTTTATATAAGACAGAAAGTTAATTACAAGAAGCCAAGCGGGGATGTGCACATCCTATGTGACAACCACCAACACCTACACCAAGCCAAGTATAAAGGTCACTCTCTCATGAATGGATCTAAGCCTCCTACACCGAATCCTGCGATCGACCAATCCTTGATCTCCAAGAGCACTGGCGTCACCAATTGGTCCGGCGTCCGTTGATCATGAACTTTGTTGAACACCCTTGCGTTTCTCTACTTCCACAAAGCCCAAGCCGTCCCTAGCACAAATGAATCGAAACCTTGGCGTGTTCTACCACTAAACCTCCTTCGGTTTCAATCAGTTGACCCAAATTTTCAGTAGTCCCGGCATTTTACTCCCGTCAGCATCCTTCGCAATCTCAAAAATATCTGCTCGGCTGGAGTGTTTTTCTGTTTGATAGCACACGATTATTATGTTTTAACCGTCTGTGATGTTTGTTATTCCCGCCCCGCTCTGCTTCAATCCCTTGATCCGAATATTCTTTAGCCCCGCCATTTTACTCCCGCCTAGTAAAAATTTCATTACCCGTGGCATAACACCGCCTTGGACCCCCTATACACACACACACCCCAAATCCTCCGCTCACCCCAAATCCCTCGCTCACACACATACACCCCCCCTCGAAACCTAGCTAGGTAGCCGCCACCGCCGCCACTGTGCTGCCTCCATCTTCAACCTCTGCCGGTCTGCCCGTGCAGGTTACCCACCGATATACATACCCTCGCCGCCCTGAGTTTTTTAGATGGAGTCTGTGAAACGCCCCATTTCCCACATATCCCCATCCCCACCCCCTCCCCCACCCCAGAGCGTCACAGCCTAAGCCTAGCTACGCTTCCTGGGGAGCTTGGGGAGCGAATGGCCCAAAAGAGCTTTGTTGCCTCTTCGCCCGACGTCGGCAAGGTGGCCGCCAAGGAAGCTGACGACGATGACTGGATGCAGCCTTTCAATCAACGGGCTAGAGTATTCTGGCATGTCGTTGCCAGCTACGACATCGAGGTCGTCGACAGCGACAGCTTAACGCGGGCTATGTCACAGGTTAAGTTGCCCACACCCAACCCCTCGGGCTCGACAGTCGTCGACCTCATCGATGGCCCTGCAGCTGATCTCCTGCAGCTCATTATGAACAATTTGCCATCCTTCATCCCCATGGAGCCCCTTTTGTCATTTCTGAAGGACACGTTCTGCGACACTCGCTTGGGATCCTCAGCTGCCAAGTTAGACCTCATCGACGGCGACCACGAGGGGGAGCCAATCTGTTACAAGTGTGGAAAACTGTGATTTGTTTTGCTGTGCCTCTTCACCGGGGGAATCCCATAATTTGTTTTCTCGAACCCCTTTTGTAGTGAGAACCTGTCCAGTATTTATTGCTATATTTGGTTGTTTGTATTACGCCTTGTTTATTTCTACGGATTTTGATTGTTCGGTTGTTTGTAGTTAGCATATGTCCAGTTTCAATTGCCATCTTTGGTTATTTGTAGTATGTCTTATTTATTTCAGTTATTCACAATATGATGTTCTATATGTGCTAGTATGAACTGTGCAGTTCAATTTCATTAATACCAATTTTAACAATAGCTCTATGAATGACTATTTGGTTGCTGTTAAGCATGTTGTACTCCCTCCGACCCTTTTTTAGTTTGTATATAAGATTTTTCTAAAGTCAAGCACCATAAAGTTTGACCAACTTTATAGACAAAAATACCAACATTCACAATATGAAATCAATATCAGTAGATGTGACATGACTTAAATTTTTATATTGTATGACTTTAGCATGGTAGATGTTGATATTTTTTCATAGTAATATGGTCAATCTTTATGAAGTTTGACTTCAAACAATTCTTATATGTAGAGTAAAAATGACTGAAGGGAGTATTTAACACGCATTTCCATTTGATTTAACAATTATTAGTGTACTTAGACCTGCACAATTCAAGTTTGAATGACCATGTTTGCTTGTTTTTAAATATTAGGCTCGTTGCAGTTAATAACACACCTTTCCACTTCTTATTTTCTTAACTAGCGTACTTAAACCTTCGCCATGAAGCTCTTATTCGGAGATTATGTTCTGTACCATGGATATTTGGTTGATGTTTAGCATGTTGTGCTTAACATGCCTTTAGATGTACTTACCTAGGACAATATTGGAAACGTCTGTTGTTTACCATCGAGGTTAGTTTAATCCCATGGCTTATATATACTCACTGTTCGGGATATCGGTACATGGTACTGAAGGAAATATGCCCTAGAGGCAATAATAAAGTTATTATTTATTTCCTTATATCATGATAAATGTTTATTATTCATGCTAGAATTGTATTAACCAGAAACATAATACATGTGTGAATATATAGACAAACGGAGTGTCACTAGTATGCCTCTACTTGACTAGCTTGTTAATCAAAGATGGTTATGTTTCCTAACCATGGACAAAGAGTTGTTATTTGATTAACGGGATCACATCATTAGTTGAATGATCTGATTGACATGACCCATTCCGTTAGCTTAGCACCCGATCGTTTAGTATGTTGCTATTGCTTTCTTCATGACTTATACATGTTGCTATGACTATGAGATTATGCAACTCCCGTTTACCGGAGGAACACTTTGTGTGCTACCAAACGTCACAACGTAACTGGGTGATTATAAAGGTGCTCTACAGGTGTCTCCAAAGGTACTTGTTGGGTTGGCTATTTCAAGATTAGGATTTGTCGCTCCGAATATCGGAGAGGTATCTCTGGGCCCTCTCGGTAATGCACATCACTTAAGCCTTGCAAGCATTGCAACTAATGAGTTAGTTGCGAGATGATGTATTACAAAACGAGTAAAGAGACTTGCCGGTAACGAGATTGAACTAGGTATTGGATACCGACGATCGAATCTCGGGCAAGTAACATACCGATGACAAAGGGAACAACGTATGTTGTTATGCGGTCTGACCGATAAAGATCTTCGTAGAATATGTAGGACCCAATATGGGCATCCAGGTCCCGCTATTGGTTATTGACCGGAGACGTGTCTCGGTCATGTCTACATTGTTCTCGAACCGTAGGGTCCGCACGCTTAAAGTTACGATGACAGTTTCTTTATGAGTTTATGTATTTTGATGTACCGAAGGTTGTTCGGAGTTCCTGATGTGATCACGGACATGACGAGGAGTCTCGAAATGGTCGAGACATAAAGATCGATACATTGGAAGCCTATATTTGGACATCGGAATCATTCCGGGTGAAATCAGCATTTTATCGGAGTACCGGGGGGGGGGGGGGGGGTTACCGGAACCCTCCTGGGGGTTATTGGGCCTACATGGGCCTTGAGGGAGAAGAGAGAAGGAGGCAGGAGGTGGCCGCGCGCCCCTCACCTTCCTAGTCCGAATAGGACAAGGGAAGGGGGGCGGCGCCCCCCCTTTCCTTCCCCTCTTCCTCCTCTTTCCCCCCTTCTCCTTCTCCAACTAGGAAAGAAAGGGAGTCCTACTCCCGATGGGAGTAGGACTCCCCCCTGGCGCGCCCCTCCTTGGCCGGCCGCCCCCTCCCCTTGGCTCCTTTATATACGGGGGTAGGGGGGCACCCTAGAACACACAAGTTGATCTTCGTGATCGTTGCTTAGCCGTGTGCGGTGCCCCCTCCACGATATTACACCTCGGTCATATTGTAGCGGTGCTTAGGCGAAGCCCTGCGATGGTTGAACATCAAGATCGTCACCACGCCGTCGTGCTGACGGAACTCCTCCCCGAAGCTTTGCTGGATCGGAGCCCGGGGTGCGTCATTGAGCTGTACGTGTGTCAAGAACTCGGAGGTGCCGGAGTAACGGTGCTTGGATCGATTGGACCGGGAAGACATACGACTACTTCCTCTATGTTGCGTCAACGCTTCCGCTTCGGTCTACGAGGGTACGTAGACAACACTCTCCCCTCTCGTTGCTATGCATCACCATGATCTTGCGTGTGCGTAGGAAATTTTTTGAAATTACTACGTTCCCCAACAGTGGCATCCGAGCCAGGTTTTATAGTTCGATGTTATATGCACGAGTAGAACACAAGTGAGTTGTGGGCGATATAAGTCATACTGCTTACCAGCATGTCATACTTTGGTTCGGCGGTATTGTTGGATGAAGCGGCCCGGATCGACATTACGCGTACGCTTACGCGAGACTGGTTCTACCGCCGTGCTTTGCACACAGGTGGCTGGCGGGTGTCAGTTTCTCCAACTTTAGTTGAACCGAGTGTGGCTACGCCCGGTCCTTGCGAAGGTTAAAACAACACCAACTTGACAAACTATCATTGTGGATTTGATGCGTAGGTGAGATTGGTTCTTGCTTAAGCCCATAGCAGCCACGTAAAACTTGCAACAACAAAGTAGAGGACGTCTAACTTGTTTTTGCAGGGCATGTTGTGATGTGATATGGTCAAGACATGATGCTAAATTTTATTGTATGAGATGATCATGTTTTGTAACCGAGTTATCGGCAACTGGCAGGAGCCATATGGTTGTCGCTTTATTGTATGCAATGCAATCGCCCTGTAATGCTTTACTTTATCACTAAGCGGTAGCGATAGTCGTAGAAGCATAAGATTGGCGAGACGACAACGATGCTACGATGGAGATCAAGGTGTCGCGCCGGTGACGATGGTGATCATGACGGTGCTTCGGAGATGTAGATCACAAGCACAAGATGATGATGGCCATATCATATCACTTATATTGATTGCATGTGATGTTTATCTTTTATGCATCTTATCTTGCTTTGATTGACAGTAGCATTTTAAGATGATCTCTCATTAATTATCAAGAAGTGTTCTCCCTGAGTATGCACCGTTGCCAAAGTTCTTCGTGCCCAGACACCACATGATGATCGGGTGTGATAAGCTCTACGTCCATCTACAACGGGTGCAAGCCAATTTTGCACACGCAGAATACTCGGGTTAAACTTGACGAGCCTAGCATATGCAGATATGGCCTCGGAACACGGAGACCGAAAGGTCGAGCGTGAATCATATAGTAGATATGATCAACATAAGATGTTCACCATTGAAAACTAATCCATTTCACGTGAATCTTTTTTCCTTTACAGTGGTTCCCATAGCAGTTACTTAAGATTGCCTCTCAAACTACATGATTGGTGGGCATGCAAAGGTTAAAGTATTTCTACCAGAACACCATGACTATCTAGATGTGTTCATGAAGACAGTGAAGGATGAGCGGTCGGCCATCACAAGGGGTTGAGTCGTGCGTGCCTTCTGCATGGAGGAGGGCACAATATGAGCATTCCGCTTCAGCTTGTTCAGCAACCAGAATGTCTTTCGCCTCTTTTTTTACCGTCTTTAATAGTACAAGTATACAACTATGGTTCATCATTTTTTATTTGGTGCTTATGTAACTCTTGAACATATGTACCTGTGAATCGAATACTGCATTGGGTGTTTGAACCTGATGGATATGAATAAAGCTATAGCCAACGACTTTCAAATTCAAATTCGATACAATTTTAAATAATAGCGATTCAATTAGGGTTAAAATATGCTGTGCAGGTTGTTACGGCACACCTGGTTTGTAAAGTACAAACATGTGTGATATAGATCATAATTCGACATGGTTTGCAGAGAGAAAACATGTGCGACCATGCACACAGTTGTCGTTTGCGAAGCGTGTGTGATGTCAGACTTAATCGCAAAAGGTGCGAGCAAACTAATTGTTTGTGATAGTCGTATTATCGTACATGGTTTACAATAATGAACTGTTTCGGATGTCGTAGGCATCGTAAACATTGCACCACATAATAGCGTGTGTGATAGTTATCCTGTACGACCCTGTACGACGATCCGACGTTTCGTAATCCTATCCGTATGATGATATGATAATCTTCTTAATTAGTTATCGCACACTGTTCGGAAAAACTAAATGTGTGTGATTATCTGCTTATCATACATGTGCTATAATCGTGAACTGTTTGTGATGGGCTGCGCATCGTAAACGTAGCACACAAAATACGGACTGCGATAGTAATGGCAACACACACGAGTCGCAAGGATGGATGTTTGAGATATTCAAGATATCAGAAACAGTTTTATAGGACAATTGTATGCGTCATGTCCCCCTATCCCCGACGGTTGCTGGGTCGTGTGGGAAGAACCCACCTATCGCACACACTCATTTGGCGACCATTTAAAATGCTATCATGAAAAAGGTTAAAAACCATTTGTATAACACCTCCTTATATCTGTGACACCGGCCACTAATCCATGCATGCACGCATCACACCCAAAGCTAGCTACGACGCACACCCACGCACACACTACCGCCCTGAACTCTCGCCCACTAACTAACAAGCTAGCCCGTGGCATGGCTTATTCCTAACACTGGGTGCGTCCCATGTGAATGCTGAGTGTGCTGTTCATTGTTTGTCTGAACCTGTGTGCCCGTGTGGCACTGGGCCTGTGCTCGACGTCGACCTGGGCTGGGCAATGTGTGCTTTGTTGCTCCTGCTACTCACGGTCGCGGATCTTCTTGCAGCACTCCTTGGCCCAGTGCCCTGTGATCCCGTAGTAGTGGCAAGCGCCTTGGCCGTGACGCCCGCCGCCTTGAAGCCCTTTGGCTTTCCGTTGCCATGCCCACGCCGATCTCCGCCACCAAACGAGCTGCCATCGTGGTTGCGCTGACTGTTACGTGCTATCCGCTCCTCTTCAGTAACGAGCAGGAGCCCTCTTGACGCGGGTGCTTCCCCGTGCTCGCGCTCTTCAATGACAAAGAGGTGCCCACGGAGATCCTCCAAGGAGAGCTGTTAATTTGGTATCGACCAGCGACTCGATCGCCACCCCCATGTCGCGGTATGGCTGTGGCACCGTCCGCAGAACCTTGAGGATGGCCTTGTGCTCGCCCACCAGATTGCCCGAGGATCTCGAGCTCGTCGACGATGGCCCTGAGCCGCATGACGTACGATTCGATTCATTTGCCGTCCTTGGACCGCAGTCCCTCGTACTCGCAGCGGCAAGTCTGGGCCTTGGCCTCGCGCACGCATTCCACCCCGACACGCATGGTCTTCAAGGTGTCCCTCGCCTGCTTTGCCATGGCCTTAGTGCCCAGCATCCGCGTCAACTCCGGTGGCCCACCCCTAAGCAGTGCGACCATGGCGCGCTGTGTAGAAAATATAAAACCTACGTCCTTCGTTGTTGTATTGATCTACCCCTCGTATGGGTTTTTTTTTAAATGGAGGTTAAACCCCCGGCCTCTGCATCAATCGATGCATGTAGCCATCTTTATTAATTATTCCGCGAGGGTCCAACAAGAACATACATCAAGCCACCCGAAGCCACCACTCACACCTACAAACTTGATAATATGGAGTGCTCTCACTCCCCATATCTATAGCCGATGTTGTCGCTGATCCATCCATCTAACGTATTGGAACAAGCAACTGATGCAGCAGACCTAAAGCGCACACCACATGTACACATTTTAGAAGCCGTCATCATCATCGAACCGCTATCACATCTTCAGGAGAGAGATCCGCATCATTCTTGCCGCCGTCGACGCCACCACGGTGCCCAATGACTCCACCGCCCTGCGCTCGTTCATCCCGACGCGGACACTCTGGAAGATCTGTCATGCGTAGCACCTACTGACTAGGCATGACATAACGTAACACCTGTCGGCCAGGCATGACTTGACATCTCTTCCCAGACGCTTCTGACGCGGTTAGAACGCCGCTCCTCCTGCCAACCTCCACACCATTGCAACTGCTGGAGCTGACACGCGGAGCCCTTCACCCATAGTAACTCTCCCCCGAACACCCAAGCCTCCCAAGACAGCACCTCCATGGAGGTTACGACGCGCAAGGCGCCGCCGCCGTCCAATCCAAGATGGATTTCGGACTTTCGTCCGGGAAGGGGTTGGAGGTGGATAGGAGGGACCTCGGCTTCGCCTTCAAGAAGGTTAACGACGTCGAAGCCGTCGCCGATGCCGGGCCGAGCTAGCCGACCAAAATTTCCTCCAGTCCTCATCCTGTACCACCAATCTCCATCTGCTCCGGACCTGACAGAAGCCAAGACACGAAAACTCCAGAGAGGGAAGCACCATAAGGCTCAACGCCTCCGGCGTAGATCCATCCAGGCGCTGGATCAATGAAGATCCGACCTGGTCAGTGACACAAGCCACCATTCTGCGCTGGCCGATGGCGTTCGGGCGCCGGATCCAGAAGGGTCTGACCCGAAACCGAGGACGCACGCGACCACCAGATCCAGCGGCCGCACCATGACACGAACACGAACCCCAGCAGCTGACGCGCTGCGGCCAGGATCCATATGCAGCGCCACCGCACCCCGCGCAAGTCCGGCGCCTCCTCTCGAACGGCCGCCCCGTGCCAGCCTATTCGCCTAAAGGGGAAGACTTGGAGTACAAGACATGTCCTAGTGTATTAAAACTAATTCTATCTCCATCTCTCCTGATCTCTAACTAAACATGTTTATATTCTAACACGCTGGTCTTCGCGATCCCTCCGTTCGCCGCTGTCCATCATGCACCAAAACTCATCGGCCTCAGCTGCAGCTTAGTCACGAGGGCCCAGTTGGTGTAGTTCGTTCTTGTTAGCATCATCAGGGGCATGCTACCGCTGCCGCTATGCACGACGCGCTCGACAATGCGCACCCCTGACCCTCCTTCTGTGGAGAGGCGCACTAGGGTTTTCTCCAGCGCTACCGTCTCTACCGACGCCTTCTGCTCCTCCAACTCCCTCGTTGTCTTCGAACACCACCAAAGCTCTAATGCCACTTGTTATTGCCTCAACTCAGCTAGCAAGCTCGAGAGAACAGACGAGAGAGTGTACTAGCGATGGAAGACGATGAATAAACAAGTTTTGCGATGTGCACTCTTACAACTTTTCTGTCTTTATGTTATTTATTAAGCAGTCAAAACTGAACTGCGAATTACGAGCAAAGACGTATCACGCCCGGTGAGCTTACAGGTCGTGCCATCCCACATTTTCGCTGACGTTCACGTCATCCCATGAACCGGTCATGCGAGCAAATTCAGCTAACAAACTAACCAGGCGTATTGGTCAAGACGTGTACATGTGCACGCTACATGACCTCTTAATTCAGCTAACCGAAGAAACTGAAAAACTTAATACTACGGTGCAGCAGGATTATCCATCAGCTAATAATCTGGCGGTGGTAGAAAAGGGCCTAATGAACGCATGATCATGAGGACATGCGACACAAATTCCCCGCCCGTACTGAGATGCTCGGCATGGAAAGCCGACCCGCAGCGAGGCGCGATGTAGAAAAGCATCTCCAGCGATACCTCCGCAATGAGGTCCCAACGGTGGTCTCCAGGCATGGCATTCAACTCATCAGCCACTGTACGTGCACGAGGCAACACCGGAGAATAATCAAGAGCATCTATATTATTTTTCAGAAGCTGGACTGGAGTTACTGGTTTGCTTCTGTTGCCGCCGCCAATATTGTCCGTATCGTATGGTTGCTGCTCTTCTCTGTTAGCCTGAAGCACCATCCTAATAGCTTCTCTTCTAGCTAGATTAACATTCCCTCCAAGACTTTTCTTGATTTCCCTATGAGTGTTGATATGTACAAGCTTGGAGCTGCATGTAAGCATCACACCACATCTGAAGACAAGGTACATGTTATAGTTTGATAGCTCTCTACTCACCCTTATCATCTTAGTTTGATAAGAACTAGTGTTGCTTTCTTCTCCCAAGTCGCATATCTCTGTTGCAATGTGCCAAATCAGCACACTTGTTGGCAGGTCAACACTGTCAATGATCGTGCGCATAACGGTCCACCTCTCAAGCGCTTGCTGTCCACGGAAGCTATCCAGTTCCCATGTTCCCATGTCTAATATTTTGTCAAGGACAAACTCCTCGACATCTGGACTGATGGCGATCCTTGAAAATGTCCTGCCAATCCACTGTGCAACTGCCATGCTGACTGTGGAGTCTTCTCTGGTGTTACATTCGAATATGTTATACTGTGCAAGCATTTTGGACCAGTGTTTTCTATGTCGGCCCGCGGGGTGAATATAGTTGGCTACATGCAAGGCTACAGGCGTAAGTGGACAAGATGGTGGTGCTTTACTCGATGCAAAGTAGGAAAGAATGGCCATGAAGAGAGATGCCACCTCGAGGATTATGGCCCCTATGAGTAATATGTAGGAGATTGTGATATCAGTACGATTGTAGAGTTGGTCCTTTTCGGCGACCAGGAAGAGCTCCAATGTTATCAAGGCCGAAATAAGTGGGAAGAGCAAGAGAAATGATAAAATGTGAAGAAATACTATGCGTATTGTTTTGTCCTCAGAATCTTCAGACATTATTGCTTTGAAATTGTAAAGCCAAGCAAAATGAAGCATAGCCTTGGTGTAGATGCGTTCATAACAACGAACAAGCAATGCGCTGACATAGATGTAGGCCCCGTTGCGGTATGCAACATGGTTTTGCACATTGAGAAAGTATGGTATGACAGTCGCACCTTCAATAGTAGCCCTATCGTTGAGTGGAATATCCAACAGTATATGTGAGAAACTGACATTGGACGGTAGCTTCCCATCATCGGCGTAAGCCACCATATCTTGTACTCTTTGCCTAGTATATCCTCCAAAGGTACCTCCTGGTATACACCGTGTACATATCTATCCAAACTAAGCACGGTAGTATCCCTGAGGAACTGTGGTCTAGATGTGTAAAGGCAAAAGGTACGCCCAATGTACTTGAAGAAGCCAGACAAGAACATGAGGACCGTGGCAGCTAGGAGTCGGCTGCCTTGCCAAGACGATATGGAGATGACATAGATGGCCACCGATACTTGGGTGACCAATCCTAGCAGGTGGCGCTGCCAGAGCTCGTTGTCCTGCATGGAGAAGGCAGTGATTGTGTCCTGCCCTCCCAGATGGAGGAGCAGGAACGGTGCCCAAAAGATAAGAAGATGGTGTGAGCCGCTTGCATGGACCGCGAGATGCCCGAGAACAAAAATGGCCACAACGTCGGCCGATAAGTAGGCCAACCATATAAGGGAGTTGAGGATGCTGGACACATTGTGCCTCCGCATGCCTGCTGTGAAGAAGAGGAATACTTGTAGACCAAAGCTTGAAAATATGAGGCAATGGATCTCCCATTCGTTCCAGAGCCCTTCAACAGCCTGCAAGCTGCCCATGGCCAAACCCAAAATAAAAGAATCGTCACTCACTAGATCATCGAATATTGCATTGTTTGCACTGCCTACCAACATGCATTTCGATGATTTCTTCTCTTTTATATCCACATAATAATAAGAAATTTTGTAATCCTCAGTTGTTTGAGATTTTTGCACCCAATACTGCATATCATTTGAAATAAAATTGCAGCATTGACAGAGCGTAATTTTATCAACACGTAACTACAATTTAGTCTATTTCTAGGTCATGTACGGAGTAAGATAGGTATGATGGTGTTGGACGTTGATCAAAAGGATTTAAAAGGTGACTGAGATTAAACCATATTTGAAATATAGTTTTTTTTCTTCTAGATTCTGTTTGAAATATAGTACTTTCTCCTTCCTAAAAAAATAGATCATCCAAGTTTTATCCATGCAAAACTTAGAGGATCTATTTATGTGTGTATGGGAGAAAGAGAGCAACTCGATCTATTGAAACTGTCTGAGCGTATAGTTGAGGAAGGAAGCTATGGAAAATAAGGGATGCATTTCATGGGCCTGCACTTAATCTACGGGCATGGACGAGGACAAACACAAATTACGTTTCGAACTAGTCTCGTGTGCATTGCGTCGCATTACTAGTCTCGTTAGTCCATATACTACTCGCGGAAAGTCTTAAGTTGTCAAGTACAAGAGAATATGTAGGAAAATAAAGGAAGGAGTTGCATGCATTGTTACCTTTGTTTTTGGATCGCAGTGCCGGGGGGGGGGGGGGGGGGGGGGGGGGGGGCAGGGGATGCTTGCTTCCATGAAGAGCAAGTGTGCATGCGAGCTTTAGCATAGACATTGGTTGTAAGAGGGCCGGGGGTGATGCTTGCTTCCATGAAGAGCAAGTGTGCATGTGAGCTTTAGCATAGACATTGGTTGTAAGCACAAAAATAGATTCCCAGGTTATTAAGACATGAGTAATACAAGATATATTTCCATACGATCTTATTATTACTCCCTCCGTCCCAAAATTCTTGTCTCAGATTTGTCTAAATACGGATGTATAAAGTCACATTTTAGTATTAGATACATCCGTATCTAGACAAATCTAAGACCAAAATAAAGTTTAAGAGAATAAGAGCATCTATAGTCGGACTTGGCAAAACCGGCCCCTCAAACGCGTACGCGGGCAGTGATCGAGCATGCCTCAAATTTCAGTAGTTGCATTCGGACATCTCATACTAGATTCTTAAATCCATACAAGGACATGCAAATGACATAACCTACTTACTAGATCGATCACCTAGCTACTCATCGTCGGAAATGTCAACGGTCCCCGTGCCCGGCTCCGGCAGCATGGGCAGCAGCTGCATCTTTGGCTCCTCCGGCGCCTCCGATCCGGCCTCCTCCACCTCTATCTCTGCGTCGAGTTCGGCGAAGAGTGCATTGGACGCCGCCTGCTCCTGTCGGAGGAACACCCGGTTAGCCTCCACATAGCCTCATCCTGGATGGACTCCAGGATGGCCTGCTCCTTCGCCATTTCTTCCGATTGGGCGACGATGAACTCGTCCTCTGTCTGCTCCATGTTGAAGCCCGACAGCTCCTGCTCCGGCTGCTCTGCCTCCTCCACCTCCATCGGAGCCAACTCCTCTTCCTCCGGCTGCTCCTCCTCCTCCGGCTACGCGAGTCTGGAGGCAACCTGGAAGCGATGCAGGCGGCGCGCACGGCTTGTCTTGCCCGGATGTTCTGTTGGATCTTGTACCGGCGCTCCTTCGTGAGCATTACGTAGTAGGTGATCTTGCTCCGGACCATGGCGAAGCGCCGGAGCGGGAGAGGGAGGAGGTGGAAGGGCTCGGACTAGCGGCGCGGAGAGGGGGGTGGATGGGCTAGGGTTGTGGGACGCCGACCGGGTTAAATAGACGGATTTGGTCTCGGGCGGCGAGCCGGAGCAGCACCACGCGACGTTCACACCGCGGTGATGGAGGAGTCGTCTGTCGTACCGCCGGGTTTCCGAGCGAGTCCGCGTGGGAACCCTTCGTCGGTACAACATGGTGGCGCGCCCGAGCGTCCCCATATCCGCCCCATATTTGGGCTGTATATAAGGGGTGTTGGTCAGCCCGGGCATTTGCTTCCCGTTTGAGGGGGTCGTCTGGGTCGAAAACTCGCGACCAGTCAGTGTCCGGGCCGTCCGCCCGGGCGTATGAGGCAGGTTTGGGACACCCGGTTGTGGATGCTCTAAGATCCCTCCGTCGTTCATCACTAATGGAATGGTCTGCGAACCAGCCTATGGTTGGATGGTTAGAGGGACAGTTGTATTCCCAGCCCACCAGGGTTCAAGTCCTGGTGCTCACAATATTTCTTGGATTTATTTCAGAATTTTGGATGATGCGCTTTCAGTGGGAGGAGACGTTTCCGTCGACGACTAGGCGCCTACAGTGACTTCGTAAATCTCAAGATGATATGCCGGCTCAGCCTCGCCGGAGGGGTTGATAGGAGTAGGCTGTGCGTGTGTGCGTTTATAGGGGTGAGTGTATGTGTGTATGTATGAGCGCTTGCATATGTGTTATGTTAGAAAAAAGTAATGGAATGGTCCTGCGTGCACTCCTCGTGCTAATACCTTGCTCAACGACGTCAGCGAAATTTAATCCCAGCATCCGGAAAAACTAAACTAAACTCTGGTGACGATTGGCATCCTGTGCTTGCACTAGTAGAAAACAGGGTTTTGGTCACAGCTCCCTGTACAAATTAGTTTTGGTTGCATCACGAACTGGTTCGAGCAGCGAAGGCGCCGAGAAGGCATTAGTCCCGATTCAAACGGGACCTTTAGTCCCGGTTTGAGACACGAACCGGAACTAAAGGGTGCGATGCCCTTTAGTCCCGGTTTGTGTCTCAAACCAGGACTAAAGGTCCCATTTTCAAACTCTACCCCCCCCCCCCCCCCCCCCCCCCGCACCCATCGCCTTTTCAATTTTGTAAAAAGCAAAAGAACATGATAAAAACTTCAAAAATTAAAATCCTTCGAGCTGTAGTTATGTTACTACATCTATTAGTTAGGAAAATTAAAAAAACTTAAATTTGGACATGTTTTGCAAAAAAGTGTTATGAAAAAGTAAAACGGCCGTAAAAAGCAAAAAAGTGTTATGAAAAAAAGCATAATATATCAAAAAAATCAGCACAAAAATCCGCATCCGATTTTGACAACCGTAGGCTTGTTTGCAATTTTTTACAATCCTCAAATTCTAAAAGGAAAAAAAGATATGCTCAAATTTCAGTTTTTTTTAAAATTTTGTTAAATCTGGTCAAATTGTGGTCAAACTATGGTCAAACTACTTATTCAATAAATATTAGTGTTAATAAATAATTATTTTTAGTTTTTTGACTTTTGGTCAAACTGTGGTTGACTTTTGGTCAAACTGTGGTCAAACTATGGTCAAATCTGGTCAAACTACTTATTCAAGAAATATTAGTGTTAATAAATAATTATTGTTTTTTAGAATAATAGTTTCAAACTCAAATGGTGCTTAATGCTCAAGTTTAACTCCTAAGGGTTAATAGGATTGATAGCCTAGTATTGTCAGGAAAACAATAAGTGCACACTTGAAAACTAGGGGGAATAGAACTCGAAAGTTAAGCATGCTTAGGCTGGAGTAGTGAGAGGATGGGTGACCGGTCGGGAAGTTAGATGATTTGGAATGAATGGTTCATAATTGAGCAGTGATGAGGGATAATTAGAGTGGGTGATTAGAGATTGAATTGTCAAATAATTCATAAATTTGAAAATAAAAAAAGTCAAAAAACTTTAAAAAAATCAGAAAAACAAAATTTCAAAAAAAAAATCCTTTAGTCCCGGTTGGTGTCTATCATCGGGAGGGAGGCATGAGAGGAATGTGTTGTAAGCATGATCGAGTCGCAAAAAGAACATGATAAAAGCTCTGATGAATTCTTTGGGGATTAGTGTGGAGGATCCGGCTGAACTTAAGGAGATGGTAACTGATTTTTATAAAAATCCTTACACATCAGAGGAAGTGACCAATGTAAATGCAGTTTTGAATCATGTACCTCGAAAAGTGTCTGCTGAGATGAATGATGTATTATGTGTTGATTACACGGAGGAGGAGGTCAAAACGGCTTTGTTTCAGATGCTTCCCACTAAATCTCCAGGCCCAAACGGTTTTCCGGCTCATTTTTATCAGCGACATTGGAAGGTGTGTGGTCAAGAGGTAACAAAGGCTGTACTTAGAATTGTTAGAGGAGAAGAAAGTCCGGAGTGCATCAATGATACTTTCTTGGTGTTAATCCCAAAAGTAATGAATCCATCTTTGCTTTCACAATTCAGACTAATAAGCTTGTGTAACGTTCTGAACAAGGTTGCTTCAAAGGTGATTGCAAACAGATTAAAGCAAATTTTACCAAACATAATTTCAGAAGAACAGTCAGCATTTGTCCCTGGCAGAATAATCACAGATAATATTATCACTGCTTATGAGTGTTTGCATGAAGGGGAGCAAGGCGAAGAACAATAGTCATTGCGCTTTGAAACTTGATATGATGAAGGCCTATGACAGACTTGAATGGGGCTACCTCAGAGCAATAATGGTCAAGTTGGTTTTGATTAGCAATGGATTAGGGTGGTCATGAACATGGTCACTTCGGTTTTGTTTAATGGAGAACGATTGCAACAATTCAGACCCATGAGGGGTATCCGACAGGGAGATCCGATCTCCCCCTATCTCTTCTTGTTAGCAGCAGAGGGCCTTTCGTGCCTCTTAAAATCCGTTCCTCAGTCGTTAGCTTTTATGGGAGTTCAGGTGGCGCCGACAGCACCAGTTGTTAACCACTTGCTCTTTGCTGATGATAGCCTGCTGCTTTTCAAGGCCAGTAACGAGGGGGCAGTCGTCATTTCAAACCTGCTAGAGACCTATTGCAGTGCGTCGGGGCAAAGAGTCAACAATGATAAATCCTCCATATTTTTCAGCAAGGGATGTCCCCAAATGGTTCGGGATAGTATCAAGGACACCTTTCAAGTGCATGATGAACAGCTGAGTGACAGATATTTAGGCATGCCTACTGATGTGGGTCATGCTAGGAATGGGACTTTTAAATACTTGAAGGATAGAGTTTGGGAAAAAATCAAGGGGTGGATGGAGAAACTATTATCATATGGAGGTAAGGAGGTGCTGATAAAGTCAGTTGCTCAAGCCATACCTGTATATTCTATGTCTTGTTTCAGATTACCGAGAGGTATTTGTAAAAGTATAACTTCAATGATACGACAGTTTTGGTGGGGCAGCAAAAGGAGGAAGAGGAAACCTTGCTGGGTGTCATGGGATGTATGCACTAAACCTAAACACTTGGGAGGACTTGGCTTTAGAGATATTGAGATCTTTAACTTGTCACTCCTGTCAAGGCAAGCTTGGAGAATATTACAATACCCAATGGCTTTGAGCTCCAGGATATTACGAGCGAAGTACTTTCCAGCATCATCTTTTCTGGAAGCTCAGCTAGGAGATAATCCATCGCAAATATGGAGAGTGATCATGGATGGAAGACAAGCTCTTGCACAAGGACTTATTAGGAGAATTGGGACAGAAGAGGATACAAAAATATGGGAGCATAATTGGATACCAAGGTCAGGGATGATGTGGCCAATAGCATCTCTGGTACAAGATAAACCAACTTTGGTTTCGGAGCTGATTGATAGATCGTCTGCATCTTGGCGAGAGGAAAAGGTCCGAGAAGTGTTTATACCTCTGGATGTAGAGAGCATTCTCAGAATTCCGTTATGCACGAGGAGAGTGCCGGATTTTTGGGCTTGGGGAGAGGATGATAGGGGCGTTTTCTCAGTGAGATCAGTGTACAAATTCTTGCTCGGGACGAAGTTAAGGAATGAATCTTTACTGCAGCTGGTTGGGGGTCACACTAATGACTCCAGGGATGAAGGAGCATGGACATCACTTTGGACGTTGATAGTTCCGTCAAAAATAAAAGTGTTCCTGTGAAGACTGTGCCATGAAACAACACCTACGTCTGATCTTCTCCACCATCGCAAAATTTCCACTACAAAGGTCTGTGCTCTATGTTCTTCACAAGATAGCTGGAGACATGCCCTCATAGATTGTATAATGGCAAGAAGCGTCTGGTCCTTATGCTTGGAAGAAACTGTTGAATCTATGATAGAGATTTTGTCGATGAACGCACGGGCTTGGCTCTTCACTTTGCATGATATCCTGTCCCAGGCTGAATTTACGCATGTGGTGGTGACGCTATGGGCAATATGGCGAGCGAGAAGACGACTGATACATGAGAGATTCATGAAAGTCCTTTCTTAACCAATGCTTTTGTCATGTCCTTTATCCGCGATCTTCAGTTTGCTGAAAGAAAGCCGGAAGTGAGCAGCAGGAGTGCAGCGACTCGGCCGGCAACATGGCAACCTCCGCCTGATGGCCATGCAAAGCTTAGTGTAGACGCTGCAGTCTCAGGTGACGGAACCTTTGGAGTATCGGCAGCTATATGTCGGGACCAATTTGGTATCTTCTTGGGTGCTTCGGCAATCAAGTTCAAGTATATCAGCAAGGCTGCTACGTTGGAAGCTATGGCGATACGAGAAGGGCAAGCTTTGGCTGAGGATGTGTATGTTAATCGAATACATATGGCCTCGGATTGCAAGATAGTAGTGGATGATATAAGGAAGCAATCAGCGGCGGAGTATGGAGCTATCATACAAGAAATTATAGATCGTTCTCGTTATTTTTCATCGTGTAACATAGTTGATGAGTTTAAGAGCTCGAATTGCGAGGCTCACAATCTTACTAAACATGTTTTGACACTCGGCTTTGGTCGCCACGTGTGGTTGGGCCAGTCGGGAGAGTTCTCTTTTGTACCTATAAACATTCAAGGTTCTGAATAAAGTTTGGCAAGGTTGTCTAAAAAAAAAAAGCATGATCGAGTCGATTTTTCTTTGTCTCCTCTGGAACTCTGGGGCGGATACACTTGAGCAAATGAGGATGCAACATGCGTTAGATCGATCACGATCACTTTTATTTTTTTGCGGCGGAGATCGATCACGATCACGCTGCCAGTCTCCCTGTGGAGGTCCACTGCATCTGGCTTGGCCGGGCCGCTCTCCTTTCAAGGGCCGTTCCTCTTTCTTTTCTTGTTTTGAGACAAAATTGTTCGCTTTTTTCAGAAAATATTCATGTTTTTCAAAAACAATTGTTTGCAAATTTGTAAAACGGTGGCATTTTCAAATTTTGTTTGGAGTTTCAAATGATGTTCCTATTTTGAAATATTGTTCGTAATCTCAAAAAATCTTCATAGATTCAAAAAATGACCGTGTTTTCATGTTTCTGTTTGCAATTTTAGAAAATTTTCCTATTTTTAAAATTGTTTGGATTTTCAAAAAAATCTGAAGTTTTTTGAACAATTGTTCACAAATTTTCCAGATGTTCTCGTTTCAAAAAACATGCACTTTTTTTAAACGTTCCGCGCTACTTATTAGCTAGTAAGGCCTTGTACAATGGGAGGTGCTTAGGGGAGGTGCTTACAGAAATAAATCAGACTTTCCTGAAGAAATAGGCACCGGTGCTTTAAAAAATTCGGTTTATTTTTCTAAGCATTTCTCTAAGCACCTCCCATTGTACAAGGCCTAACGGTCGTCATCTCTAGTGGCTAGCTAGCAACGCACTACGCGAGAGGAGGTCTCTGGTTCGATCCCTGGCTAAACGTCCATATTCATTCACTTATACTGGTGGTCTAATACAAAACACTGGGTCTTACAGAAGACTTGCTATCACTACGATGCAACGTATAGTTCAACTAGCCTCAGTCAAGACATTCACACATCCCAAATAGTAATCAAATAAAATATATTATATCTATTTTTATTTTTATTTAAATATCATCCAAAGAAATTGCAACCAATACCTGTAGCAACACACGGGGTATGTTATGAAAGAGCGAATTAAAATATGGTGAAAGAATTTTTACCAAGAAGCTAAATCATATTACACACCCTACTCGTGTTGACACCCCGTGTAAGGCGTGACAGCCGCTCCACTCCGTTCCGATGTCGGGAATGGCTAGTGGCGAGAAGGGTGGCGGTGCTAGTGTAAGGCCGTGCCACTATTGTGAATTGACATGTCGTGCTCCTAGAGGCTAATACTCCGTAGTTGATTATGGCCCCTTCATTTCGCAATGCATTTAACATATTTTGTTGATATGTTCAGAATGAAACCCAACCTTCACAATTAAAGCAGACATGCTTAGACCATGTCAGGCCGAGAGTAGCTCACCCAAGGTACATCATAATGATCACCGGAATAAGGAAAAAAAATAGCCATGAGCTTATGGTTCATTAGCTTCTCAGGCACTTGCGCGTATTATTCAGCTTCATATGCCTCCTTAGCCTGCAAAACACACATCTCTACTCCTAATGGAGCAGTTGATAGTCTCAGCCGGTCAATTTTCGTTCCACCACTTTCGTCCATTTTTTTTCGTAGGTTAACCGTCGTAGATTTTTTTCGTCGCCTCCCCCACTTCATCGGTTTATTTTCACTTCACCCTCTCACACAACGAAAAAAATTGAACGGATCAGAACTTTCCATACTGACGCAAATTATTTAGTAATGTCTTTATGTAAAAGAATCAATCGCAATCAATCTCTAAAGATCAAATCTAAATTAATTAATCTTCATAACGTTTGTTTCCTTTCGAATCACGTCCATAACTTTCCTTCCTTGTTTGGGCAGAAACTGTTTGGTAGCAGAGATTAGAAAGCTTCCTATGAGTGTAGTAATAGGAAGTATTCTTTTTCTTGATGATTCGTTTCCATGCATGATGATAGTAAATTATGCCAACATTCACCACTATTTATCAACGTCATCAATCGTATCCATTTCTACCAGTTTTAAGGGAATCTGCTCGCTATGTCTTTTTTAAGGGGATCCGCTCGCTAAGTCATCGTCGCACGTTATTTTCACAAACAATCTCTACTCCTAATGGAGCAGTTGGTAGCCTCGTACGGTTTATTTTTGTCCTCCTCCCACCTCTCCTGGGTTTTTTTCATCCTCCCTCCCACCTCCCAATTTCGTTGGTTTTTTTCGTCGGTTTTTACTCGCCCCCTCCCACCTCCCAATTTCGTCCGGTTTTTATTCGTCCCACCTCCCACCACCCCCTCGTACTGGTTCTTTTTCTCTCCACTCTTTCCTTGCAAACCAATAATTTCCTAACATACAAAAGATCACGAATCTATCTTTCCTTACCCGAACCAATTGCGCCCTACATCAGTGCATTTCTTTATTAAGAAAACTAACACGTAAATCTTAACGCATTGCAAACAAATCCCGTTATGGACCTAATTAATTTATTATGGAATCTATACGTGGTTGCATTGGTTCTTTTTCTCTCCACTCTTTTCTTGCAAACCACTAATTTCCTAACATACAAAAGATCACGAATCTATCTTTCCTTACCCGAATCAATCGATCCCTACATCAGTGCATTTCTTTATTAAGAAAACTAACACGTAAATCTTAACGCATTGTAAAGAAATCCCGTTATGGACCTAATTAATTTATTATGGAATCTGTACGTGGTCGCATCTCTCCCCTCGTGAAAAAATCGCATCCATCTCCCGTTAAAAAGGAAAAAAGAACATGAACGATCAATCCCACACCCTGCATCTCAGTAGCAAAAAATCGCCCCCGCCTCTGCTACTGCGCCTCGCCGTGTGCCCGGCTCGACCCATGCCTCGCCTGCATGACTGGACGCCGCCGTCTCCACCGCCACGTACAAGAAAACGGTGGGCAGAACCATCCATTCAAATCGCACACCCCACCCTCCTCCGCAATCCCTAGCCCCGCATCACCCTATCGCTTTCTCGCCTCTCTTTCCCCTCGATGTAGATGGTGCTGAGCGGTGTCCTCGAGCACCGGCAGTGCCGCCCTCTCTATCTTCGTTGCGTCGAGAGATGGGCCGAGGCTATCGTCAGTTCGCCGCCCACGATTGGGCCGCCTCCGATTGTCGCGCACCACCGGCTCCACCTAACGTGGCCAACCCTCTCCGCTTTCGACCTTCCGGTGACCACATCCCTCCGCGCCTCCATCCATCATCCACAAGGCCACTCCCTGCACCCACCCTCCTAAATTCTCCATACCGGCGGACAATCACCGAAGATCCAAGTTGGCCCGAATGGGTTCCAATTTCTCTCTCTGACTGTGGATTCGCAGGCAAGAAGCGCTTCTACATGCATCCTCCTGTCGGTCCCTAAAGTACCAAGGTAAATGGTTGATGTTGCGTTTGTCTAGGATGATATATGTTGGCTCTGTTCCGGTTCATCCGAGCAGTTTGGTGACTAATTTACTGATAATTTAATTATATTAATTAAATGAGTCGGGTGTATCGTCGTGCATTTATCTTGCCAGTAATGTTCTGTGATGCTCTGATGCACTTTGGGAATTGTTTATCTTGTCTTCAGTGCAGAACATTTGTTTATTAATGCATGAGAAGAATCCTTGTTACTACCTTGAACCTGTTTTATAATCCATATTGTTATGCACTAGCGCGTGTGCGTGTGAAATAGATGGATTATGGTCCCGTACCCAATAAGATGGATATGTGTGTGTGTTATAGAGAGAGAGAGAGGGAGAGAGTGTGTGAGAATTTGATGGTAAAAAGGTCGCCAATGTCACTTGATATGTATGAGAATATTAAATGTAATATTAACATAATTGATATTGAACTCTTAAAGTTAATGTGGCTCCGTTACAACGCACGGGTGTTCTTCTAGTTTTCAATAACTTTCTTGTATGAGCCCTAAAACCGTAAACTTGCAGCATTTGTCTAGAGACTTTCAAGCAAGCATCCTTATCCAGCTTAACTTCATATTTGTCTGCATCACTGACCAACCTTGATACTTCGTCTTCTGAAATCTGACATTAGGACATTTATTTGAGAGAGTGAAATTTTCCAAGAAATGCACAGCATGCAGCTGAGAATACATTCACAAAATAGTACATACAATAGCTTACCTTGCAAGATTTGCCAACTCTTTCAATGCACCATATCTTATTCAAAGCTGTTGCAATCTTCCGTAAGCCCTAACCATCGGTGTCGATGCCCGATACATCCTTAATGAGAGCAGCTGCGTGATGCAACTCTCCAGACTTCTCATTCTCAAAAGAGTCACACTTAAACAAGACGTGAGCCAACATGACAATCCGCTCATTGACCTGGATACAAAGAGTATTTCTTCATCATCAGTTACGCAAATGATATATTGTTTTGTACTCCAAAACGTTGCATCATCAATAGAGCATGCGAGCTAATTGCTGTTGGGATTAACCCCGATAGGTTTCCCCGATTGGTTTAGTAGTAGGCTAGCTATTGATGTTATACGCGTGTTATGGCGCTGCTAGAAGGAGGGCGCGAGAGGACCGACCGGGGGCCTTTCTGCCCACGGCCTGGCAAGAGGGAAGGGATTTCCTTCTTAATTCTTGCTTCATTAGATTGATACATCTCCTCTCTTTATATAAAGAGGTTTACTTGACTCCCAAGCAAGGCTTACTTGACCCCTAAGCAAGCAACCCTTATCTCTAATTAACCCTAAGACTAACGGGCTATACCGCCAGCCTAGGCCCATTACGTACTCTAACACTACACCTCACCTGGACATGCAGCTTGTCCTCGAGCTGCAGCCTAACCAACTTATAACCATGACTCGACGCAACACAAACCTAACACCTAAAAACAAGCCTTTTACATCTCGGCTTGTGTTATTACTCTCAAACTGAAATAGACTGTGATGCTTTATTTTGGACGTGCACGTGTACAGCCACCTGGATCCCATGGACACCACCTGGACAAAAGGAGTGCATGTGTATGGCTGTTGGTCTGCACTGCACAGGGAAGAGTGGAGGGCTTGCGGTGGAGAATGTCGAGGAGGGGTGCGCCCCCACAACCGCTGATGTCACAGACTTTGAGGTCGCTGCCCACGGGGAAAACAGCATGCCCGCCGCCCGTGGGGGAAACCGCATGCCCAAGATCCCCGACGCAGCGGCCGAGATCGAGGTCCTTTGCGCAGCGAAGGGCAACTTGGAGGAGCGGCAGCTGCAGACCACGCATCTTCCGCACACGCTGACGCGCTAGGAGGCCGCGCGCAGCAGCCTGCAGCCTCACCGCGCGATCCAAGACGGAAGCGGTGACTGCGGCGGCGGGGACTTGATCTGCTGGATGTGGACGCCCTGGGATGGCGGCGGCGCTGATGGGAACAAGGTCGTCGCGGTCCCATCGTAGGGCATCCCATACTGGGTGGCGGAGCGGACCGGCGATGGCTGCTGCGGTGTCACGCCGGGCAGCGGCAGCGGCTGCTGCGGCAAAGCGCCGGGCGCGGCGGAGGCCGCTAGGAGCGGCGGCTGCCACTGCAGCCAGGGCTAGGCGGTGGTGGCGATGGATGGCAGCTGCAGCGGCCCGGCGAAGGCCGCCTGGTGCGGCGGCTGCCACGGCAGCCACGGCGGCGCGGGGGTGGCGATGGGCGGCGCAGCCGGGGGCGGCCCGTAGGACCCGGCCAAGAACATGTGGAGGAGTGGGCAGGAGCGGAGCGACGGTCGTGGTGGTCGCCGGAGGCGACGAGGTGACCGGCAGCGGAAGAGACGGGCTTAGCGGCGGTGAAGACATGATCGAACCAAAGCTAGCTGATACCAAATTGTTATAGCGCTGCTAGAAGGAGGGCGCGAGAGGGCCGGCAGGGGGCCTTTCTGCCCACGGCCTGGCAAGAGGGAAGGGATTTCCTTTTTAATTCTTGCTTGATTAGATTGATACATCTCCTCTCTTTATATAGAGAGGTTTACTTGACTCCCAAGCAAGACTTACTTGACCCTAAGCAAGCAACCCTTATCTCTAATTAACCCCAAGACTAACGGGCTATACCGCCAGTCCAGGCCCATTACGTACTCTAACAACGTGCGTAATAAAGCATAAAAAAACCAAATGATAAGTGACACACGTGTAGCACGAAGCAATTCTGCCCTGACGTTTCACGACAGCATGCAGCTAGTTAACTCACCATCTCCGGGTTGACATAGTTACAGCCATAACGAGTCAAGACATTTTGCAGTCCTTGACTAACCGGGATCAGGTCATCACCTGTCAGACACCAATCCGCGCTAGGCACAAAACTTGCAAAGCAAATCTGTATGCCCCACATTAACTCCATCACAGTTGGATCATACAGGCAGGTTATTTCCTGAAAGAAGGAGTCACAAAAAAAAATGGTGATAGAAGTTGTTCAAAAGAAAGGAAAGGAACATGCAAACGAGGAGCTAGCTAGCTTATCACTCACCAATCTCTCTTCAATGATTTTTTTATATCCAGGCTTTGCAACAGCCACCCTCTGCCCAGGGCAGTGGTACTTGATGATCATCTGAGTAAAACTTTGGTTAACACCGGTGATTTGGTTAATGGCGCTGAAATTGTCCTCAAAAGTTCGATACTCTCTCAGCCAAACAACCTGACAATGATGAGCATATGCATAATCTGGGGCAAAAAGAAACTATGAATCAAAGTACTAATGAACTGTGTGTGTTTCTGTTACGTTCCTCCCTCAATGCAAGAAAATGAGATCAGCATGCAACCGGAAGAAGGAAATGATTATGGGGGGCACCAACCAACCTTCTTCGCCTCGGCGCCGCAAGTGAAGTGGGTCCATATTTTCTGGAGGAGACAAGGGATGAAATAATGTGAGACGAGATGAGTAAGAAGCAAGCAGAAGGAAGAAGATAATGACCTCCATGGCATTAGGTTGTTCGATGAGCGTCGCATGAAAATTGAAAAGCGCGAAGCCGAAGGGCGTCTCAAACAGCAGCAGCATCTCTCTGTCAGCTGCAAATTAACGCACAAGCTTAACAAAATATGCTTGATTCTCTTACCGAGAAAGTAAAAAAAAGCATAGAACTCAGATATAAAAAAAAACAGTAATAATCTAGGGTTTCCTTCCTCATCCTCGTTCACTATAGCTAGTAAATCTTTCCCTGCCGACTCGGTGATGCTGCGAGACTAGGACGATGGCGGCTCACCTATCCTCCTCGTCGTAGGACGTTGCTGGCTCGTCGCCGGCGGAGGAGGAGCAGGCTCGCGCCGCCTCTTCATCGCCGGAGAAGGCTCCATCGCTGGAGGAGCTAGCTCTAGTCTTTTTTTAATGCTAAAGCTAGCCCTATACTCGACAGGAATTGGTGCTTCTGGAACCTCTCTCTGACGGGCTCCCGGCGGACCTCCTACACGCGGCCCATTGTGGGCCAGTAATCCCAAAACATTATAATCAAAATTTTATTTTATTTTATACGCAGTATAAATGCAAACGCTCACACACATACGGTACAAAAATAGCTAGCTCATTGTGTTAAAATATTTTAACACAATATAAACAAAGGTTGAAGTGGTACACCTGCAATGTTGAACAAGTGCATTGTGTTAAAATATTTTAAACTATGAAATAGACATTCAGTTTTCCTAAAAAGTTGGGACAAACGATTTGAGTTTCATTTTACGGGAAATTAGGTATGTGCCATGATCTACTATTTTTGGGAAATTGTGGTTGTGACGCTAACAACTAAGAAAAAAATAGGCAAAAGCCCTTGCGCACTATTTCCACGAGGGGAATACATGAAACTGAACATGCCCAAACTGCTTGCAGATATCTTTGATGCTTGCATGAGCAGACACCCGCATGGAAAACACAATGTTGTACCAAAAAAAAAACAGAGAACACATTGTTGCCACAAAACTAGCATGAAAAAGTTATTGATACAGAGAGTTCAAATATATAATACTCCCTATCTAATTGATAAAAAAGGCGGGAAAAAACCTAGTGTTTTGCAGGGAGAAAGGGGTCATGTCCCGTTTGTGTGGTAACATGCTGAAACTATCCCCAGTTACCCATTTTGTTCCACAAAACACCACAACCCAGAAAATGATAACCCCGTTTCCTCCCAAGAAAGGGGTCTGCTATGCCATTGACTCATAATGTCGCAGGCAATCTCCCGTTAGGGGTCTGTCGTGGTTTTGTCACAGCAGACATCCTAGTGTGAGGACTTAGTCATGAGGCTAACACATCTATGTGATAGCTTGAGAGGGGTTGGTCGGAATCGAGAGACGCGAGGTTTTATCCAGGTTCGGCCCCTCATGGTGGAGGTAAAAACCTACATCCTGCTTCATTGATATTGATCATGGTGATGCTCACGATTACAAGGGCGCTCTTTCGCTACCTCTATCTCGAGAATTATTGACTTGTCTGTTTAAACTTGTGAAACTTGGGGTGCCCTGCCCCTCCTTATATAAGTTGGAAAGCAATTAACTACATTCGTTAAAATATGACTAAAACACAAGGTGGCTGAGAGATGCTTTATGTTTCGTGCTATGCAGATCCAACAGTGCTCACAAGCTACCAAAAGGCTCAAAATTGCATCCCGACGTCTGGAAGGTATGAAAGAAACACCAAAAAAATGTTTAGAATTATGAAAAAATCGTAAGTTTTAAATATGTTCTTGACTTTCAAAAGTTCCTAGATTTAAAAAAATGTTTCGAATTTCAGGGAAATTTTAGCAATTTCGAATATATTCTCAAGTTTTCAAAATATTCCTTATTTTTTTAAAAAATTACAAAATCAAAACATTTACATGAATTAAAAAAATAGTTCAGGATTTCAATGAAATCATGTATTTCTTAAATTCATTTTTTTAAGAATTTAGGAAATGTCTTGAATTTCAAATAAATATTCTCAAATTTTAAAAATATTTCTGATTTTTTAAAATTCTCAATTTTTTAATTAAAAATGTAAAACTTGGGGGGTCGTCGACATGACCACTTCGTGTGATTTGAACGGTTGGATCTTCCAAAGTATGTTAGAGTTTGCTGCTGGCCTCTTTCTTCCAAACTCGTGCGAATTTCCGTCCAAACCCGACAAGGTCTCGATAGACCAAAGTTCACAAGAGATTCCATTGTTAGATCGTGATGAAATTTTACAACGTAGTTGTAGACTCAATTCCGCATAATTCCACTGAAGGGATTAGCAAAACGATGATCGGGGAGGTGATGCTGACATAACGAATCTGTTGTTTAGATTATTTTGTACGGTCGCGCGAGGCCAATGTTGACGTTGAGACCCGAACTCCATGGACGATTTTACATGATCATGACGTTCAGCATGCATGGTAATCGATGCAAAATAAAAATAAAAATTGCATCGCTTAGTTTGTGTGTGTGTGTGTGTGTGTGTGTGTGTGTGTGTGTGTGTGTGTGTGTGTGTGTGTGTGTATTTGATAATTTGACATGACAATCGGAATAGATCCTTCAATTTATTCGAAAGAAAGAGATTGAGAAAGCCAATGCTGCAGCAGAAGCATAATAACAATTAGGTTAAGAGAAGAAGAGAGAAAGTGAAAAAACAACAACACACAAACATGCTTGCACGGATCGGTAGGTCACTTGTGTGGCACACATGCAACCAAACAAGCTGTTTTGGTGTCACACCTTGAGGGGTCGGTTTCGCAAGCTGCCACACAGCCAGACTTGCAGGCGTCACACTTGGCGTCGAGAGGAGGACAGTGCATGCTCCCTTGAACCGAGGCCTTGGTCTCGCCTCCAAGCACGTTCCCGCTCCCCTCAATTGAGGCCTTGTTCACGCTATCAGGCATGACGGCGCCCCATGCCGTGCCTATCAGGTTCCCCGCCGTGTTTAGTATACCATCGAAGATCCCACCACGGCCTGTTGGCAGCTGTCCAGAGAGCAAGACCATCATGCAGCAGATGACAGCCATCTTCTTAGCTGCCGCTGCACCCGTGGCCATTGCTTCGCTTTCAAGAGCACAACTGAAAATGGTGACTAGCTGCTTAGCAGATGGGTGGATCTCGTCTGGCTTGGCTGAGGATGAGGCCCTCCCGGGAGATCTCCCCTCCCGGCCATATTTATAGCCAAACTGGCAACCAAATAGCTAGGGGTAGCTAGCTAGCCGGGCGACCAAACACTAGCTAGTAGTACTACTTTTCTTTTTGCGGGGAGAATACTAGCTAGCTAGCAGAGTTATTAATTTGGTTTTCGTAATACACCGTGTCTAAGTGTTTTAGGACTATTTGGTTTTCGTTAAGCTGGTCACAATGGGCAAGAACATAAGACCTCTCCCAATGCAAAGGTGCTTAGATGAGGTGCTAAGTGCATTAAATACTTTAGCAACTCAAGTCCCCAATGCATAGGTGCTTAACATGTTGTTGCTAAGCACACTTTATTTAATGAGTTTGCACCTAAAATCTTTCATGCATTGGCCAAATTGTTTCATTTAAGTGGTTTGCCTAGGTTCTCGCGCTTGGCATTGGTTCTTCCTGGGGTCACCAAAATACTCTCTCCCCTCCTTAAATGTTGTGCCATGTCACTTTTTTACTTATGTGGCATGCTTAGCACCTGTCCACGGTGGAGCACTGAAAAGGGCCTAAGCTAGTAACTTACACACTTCCCTAGACTATGTTACTACCTTCATAGTGGGTAGGAACATCTATGTAGTGTCAATGCAACAATGTATTTATTAGGTTATAGACTCATTGTTTCTTGGAGTGTGTGATGTTCCGGTAACTTAGCTAGTTACCACAAGCACCTCTCTCTTCATTAAATATGTGCCACATAAGCAAAGTTGTATTGAAGTGTGTGATGTTACTCCTAAGTTCCTTCCCATTGTGACCAGCCTTGTGATTAATGCATCGGTATGGAATGATTAGTTGCTAAGCTCGTTTATTTAGGTTAGCACGGATACATGCTTGCACGACGACCAATTTCAAGTTGACTGGATCTTGTTTATTCACAGGCCAGATAGGTAACCGTGTGACGCACACTTTCAAGGCAATTAATACACGCCGATACGATCTGATTCGCCTGTCATAACAAATAATTCTCGTGTGCCATAAGGTTTATTTAACAATCCCAATGATCTGCCCTGAGTTTATCTCAACTTTCAATTGAAGCTGTGCAGCGCCAATACAAAATTACTAAACAAGCCTTTACTGGGAGAATATATATACTAAGGCCATCTCTAGCACATCCCCTATCTTAAGACTTGAAATACTTCTCCCCCTTTCTCATTTCCCTAATATTTTTCTAGGGAAATCATTGCTCCGCAGCTAGCATATCCCCTATAAATTATTCCCCTCAATATTTTTAACATGATTTTTTCACTCAATTTCCCTAAATACTAGCCCGATATATCTCAATTCCGAATTCTTGATTAGGGTTGGGAATAGAGAAAAAAAATCTATTTGTAATTAGGAGGGTATGCACATTTCATATTTCGATTGAATTACCAACACTTACACATGGGTATCTTGAGTATGTGTATGTTTTTAATAGATATAGCACCTCGTGTATTTGTCACGTGTTTCAGATCTATTTAGGGGTTCAACGACGACGATTCCGGCTCCAGGGTGCTAGTCCTTAGGGGCACGTGCCGAAGACTTCCTGTCGTGGTTTTGTCACGGCAGATGTCGTTCTAGTGTGAGGACTTAGTCGTGAGGCCATCACAACCGGGTGATTAGCTTGTCGGGGTTGAGCGGAATCGAGAGACATGGGTTACCCAGGTTCGGCCCCTCACGATCGAGGTAATAGCATACTTCCTGCTTTTTCGTTTATTGCTTGGGGATTAATTACAAGGGAGCGGATTATCTTGACCTAGCTATTCATCGATCGTAACTTAGTCCTATATATCTGTCTCTCGGACTCGCCTTTATATACAGGTCGAGAACCAGGGCTTACAAGAGTCTTGCTTATCAGCCGCCACCTGGATGACCCAGCCTAATATGGCGGGTTATATCGTGGACTTATATTCCCAACACTTCCTAACTGTCACCGACAAGGTCAAGCCGGCTCCGGTAGGGGGACGGCACATCGGCGGCTCGTTCTGATGGCGGTAGTGGTCGTTCGGTGGTCTCAGAATCTCAATTTAAAATTTCTTATGTTTGAGGTGCTTTGCACTTCCGATGAACTTTGATAATAGGTCTGGATCATTTTCACACAGAAAAATGTATAACACCCATACATATTTTTTTTGTTAGGTATAATACCAACAACTACATGCCCGAAATGTTTGTGGATATGCGAAACTGAAAGTACTCAACATATTTTTAGGTATGTGCATACTCATCGTATTTGTCTACAACTATATACCCAGACGTGAAATGTATGAGTACATACCCCAACAATACATATGTTTTATACCTATTTATTTTTAAAGTACATAGTCAAAAATAATTGGGTACGATACCCAATTGTTTATGGATATATGTCCATGCAAATTTGTTGGCACGATACCTATTGTTTTTTGGTATATAGTCGCAAATATGCGATCTAATGTTTTTGCATAGGAAGGCATAAGAGATACTAGAAAACAAGACAAGGAAGTGTATTAAAATACACGTCTTATTCCATACTTGAAAAGCCTTGCATGCAAATAAAAGAAAACAAATCAAAAGATGTACTAACTGGTCGGGCCCGATCAAGCTGCCCAGGCATGTTGGTGCCCCTTATATTTACGTAGGACGACCGTTTGCGGCACCTATGTGCATGGCCAAAACTTCGACATGCCTAGAAATTACTGCTAAATATCATAAAAAATGATATACCCACCAGCGACTTAGTATGAAAATATTAAAATGTTACACACCTAGAGATAAAGAGGTGTTCCCAAGGTATCTCACATACCCATAAATAAAACTATATGTGTGCCAACCATATCAAAGTATCAAACACTAAAATCTTACATATTAACACCTACTAGTAGAGTGCCCGTGCGTTGCCACGGGCTCTTGAAATAGTTTGCAAGAGTTACATATTGAATACCACACATACAAATAATATAACACAAACACAATTATTGAATAATTGAAATTCATTTTTGCAATGTAAATTGATAAAAAAAGATTAACGACATGTCCATGTAACGATGTTCGACCTTAACATCTATTACAAAACTATCGATATCATGAAAGTTGCCTTTAGTTTCATTCCCATGATGTTTTAGCAAGTATAATAAAAAATTGCTTCCTCAACTCATACTCATCCTGCACAAACAATATATGTAGTTAATATGAAAATTTCATGCCGAAGGTCTTAAAACATCTAACGGACAATACTCACCGCACAAACCGGCTTGACCAATTCTTTACCATTCCACCAGAGCATAAAATGAAAAACAAAATAGCTAGACATATTCCTGCAATAATTTCAATTAATAATATAAAAAATGTACTGATAACAAAAATAAATTGGAATTGGAATTGGAATTGACCAAGTTGTAGGTTACCTAGACTAAAGGAATATACGACGTCCAGCTGTGTGCGCTCTTTACCCGAGTGATAGAACCTATTGCCACATTGTTAGTTGAGTCCATGTAATAAGAAAGGCGAGAAAAGAGAATTTCTACTAACCTATTTTCTAAAGAAGAAGATAGCATAAATACTTATAATAACATGGCATAAAAGTTTGCATAATAGATTCAATTTGCCCGTGCGTTGCAACGGGTGTGGTACATATTGTATAGGCTCAACATCAATCATATGAACATCATCATGCACATCAAGCAGCATTATTGATTTCTTATTTACCGTTAAATCACTCGTGTTCTTCTTCTTTCCTGATCCAACTTCGCCACTGACATCAATGGCACACCTAGCTCATAAACCCAACCTTCCGCATCCACACGCAAATTTTTAGGGTTTTCTTCTCCATCCTTTTAGATTCACCATCAATCAATAACAACAACGTAGGAAGAATTACCGTATACACCAAACTCCTCTACACTCGGTGCAGTACCAGTCTGACCACGACCTCTCCTGCCTCACCTCCATGCCTCCATGTTGCGCGCCCTTTCGGCCACCACGGGCCGAGGCTGCCACGGCTGTCACATGTGTCGTTTGATTTGGATCCAAGAATCAAGATGACAACCATTATCATACAGATAGATTATATATGACATACTAAATGCAGAAGTGGTAACATCACAACTATCAAAAAGTCACCATATTGATAAAGTACATTGTATACCACATACCAAATGAGAAAGCTACGCCTACAAACTGAACTGAAACAACAAGTCAATCTGTCATATTGTGCATTAAGGAACTCCACACAGATTAAATTCGAATCCAAAAATAACTAACAGCAGTCGTATCATTAAGAAGAAAATTCTAATTAAGTGAAAGGACGCATGAGCCATCGCCGGTATGCACAAATGTGTCTCCAACAGACTCTTTGAGGTTGCTAAGCATGCACATCTAGTTGGATACGCCAAGTCTAAAGCAGGGTGTTAGTATGTTGATCAGTGACGCCTCGCATTGACGAGTGCCCAACACACCTGCTCGCCCATCATATTTCCCCAGACTATGAGCCAATTCTGTTTCTTTTTTGCCCTGTGCAACCGACTTCTCCAGCCTCCAATTCTCTAATTCAATTAATTTAATGTCAGATTATGGCTGCATAATCCTTAGTTTTTAAAGTCAATCTCGACTTGCCTTGTAGAAATTAGAACAATGTTTGTATGGCTCAACCACCAGCTAATAAGAATTCATGCTTTTGTCTATCTTCACGTAATCTGAATGTAATACTTTCTGAAATCAACTGACTGCAACAAAGATGAAGCCTAATTAAAATGAAACCTAATCAATATTTGTCCTTCCTCGCCAAAATATATTTGCTCTTCAATTCGATCCAGTCGTGCATCGTTGTAGATGATTCCATGAAAGATGGGCTCCTTACTCCGCTTTCGATCAACAAAATTTGAAGCACAAGAAATCCTATGGACAACATCACCATAATTATCTGCAATATCATAATGTTGTAAACTAAACAATGGTGAAACTGGCTATAATCACTCGGACCACAATGTATATGTCAAGGGCATGTTAATTTTACATAAATGATGGTTGAGATTCATGACAGGAAAAGAAGTCTGGTTGAACAGTTCTGAGATCTTTGTGTTATACTACCTCTGTTCCTAAATATTTGTCTTTCTAGAGATTTCAACAAGTGACTACATACGGAGAAAAATGAGTGAATCTACACTCTAAAATATGTCTATATACATCCGTATGTGGTAGTCCATTTGAAATCTCAAAAAATACAAATATTTAGAAATGGAGGGCGTGGTGTGCGCTCATAGCTGTATAATCTAATTAAAACAGACATACCATTTTTGGTATCACATAATGTACAAAGAAAAAAGATCTAGATAGCCAACATTCTTGGTTAAGCATAGATTAACTCTAACCGATTTCCATGAAAATCTGGAAGGACATGGGTGTTTTGACTCAAGGCAGAAAGAAAAAGGCATACTTTGTTCATGTGACATCAAAAGCAATGTCTTCTTCATCAACTCATAAATGGACACACCTGGATAATTTGAGATGAATAGTATACACCTTTACACGGTACACCCTCAAAGGTAATCTACATCATGTCAGAAAAAAGGCAATCTACATTGGGAGAAACATGCAACTTACTTTCAGAAGCAGCTTGATTAGCAAGAAAAGGGAGCCGCAATATGGTTTTGAGCAATGTAATCAAGTAAAGCGCCAGTTGCACTTTGGCCACATTCCTTGAGCCAAAACTCAGGTATCATCGCAAGATGTGCAATGAAAAGATAAGCATTAAAATTTCAAGAAATAAAAGCATTAACTTAACATAGCCAACATATGATCGCGGAGAGCAAACCACATACAAAAATTAATAGAGACGTTGGCAAGGAAGTAAAATATATGAAGGAAACTACACCAGACAAAAATAGTTCCCCAACACCAGGGATAAATAGCTTATTCTTTGAAAAAGCCATGTGGCATGTAAATGTTCCGCAAACCAAGACCATGCAATGGAATATTGCTTCTTCCTCAAATACCGCAGAAAAAATGCTCCACATAATCTTGTGCATTGTGTACCTATCTTAGGCTTGTACATATTATTTTTCTCTATCAATGCATCAATACACAAGTTTTTACGTCTTTCTTTGGGACAAATGTTTCACATAAATAAATGTGAAGCTTTAGAAGGAGTCATAGTTTCTTTAGAAAAACATAGGGGAACCGGCACCTACTTTCAACTTTAAACTCTGCATTTGGCACACTTTCCATGACTCCAAGACACCCGGCATAAGCATCATAAGTGAAGTCCCAACAAGAGTCCCGGGAAGCAAGCCTAACTCCTGAACATTGGAGGTAAACGCCATTACAAAATGAAATACTGGAAATTAACAGCACAGACATTTATTCTCTTACTTCTAACATAAAAAACTACAAAGAAAGCACTTAGGTAATCGATTGTATCTTTGTTCACTCATGAAAACACTTTGCATTAATGTCTTAAATAGTGTCACATTAAATGAACTGCAAAACTGATCTGCTTGCCTTTGCAGAAGTAGGTGTCAAACCAGAACATAGAGGATGACGAGGAAACACAATCGAGTGTCCTATTTGAGTTGCATAGAATGGCGTATTAGAAAATTAAGAACTACAAATGATACATCACCTTTAGTGAAAAAAAAGGAGAAATGGATAAGCATTCAACCTATTTTTGCGTAGCTCTCTTCATAAAGGTCTCCCAAACTTTCTGCCCAAAAGACTTCACCCCTTCCACATGGTTCCATACCACACGATTTTAATTCCCTCCGCTGCTCATGTGTGATAAGCTGCGGGTTTCATCACCAGTTTCCCTAGAAAAAAAAGAATGAAAGCAAACTTGTTAGAAATTCAGCTCATAGCTTATTACAAGCTTAGAGAGGTTGTGAGTTGAAACTCACCTATATAACATAAACCAAGATTTTTGTAGATTTTCCTTTACCCATAAATGTTTTAAAAGGTAAATCAATACGATACAATCAACGCCGGTAACTGTAAAATACACAGCAAATGTTGTCTACCGATCTTACGAAATAATTCAAAACTATTTATCTGTATTCTAGGGAGACACTCCCACCATAAAATTGCAATACCGGTGAACTGTGAGAATTAATTCACTCGACTTGGTCAAGAGCCCTATGGTCCATCCACACAATGATGCCCCTTCTTGAATCGCCATTCCAAGAAACCAAGACAGGGGAACCATCAGCACCCACAACAACTGCAAGCATCATCCTCTGTTATTAAGTTGGTAAAGCTCTACTCGCATAACACAAAATTCTACATTCAAATTACTGAATACACACGGCTAATGTGGAGAATCAACAAAACCCTAATCTGCTACTATCAAGTGCTGCCGAAGTGTAGAAACATAGTTACAATGAGATTGTTGATGGGCTGGTGGATGCTTACGGTGGAGAACTTGGTCATGACCTTGTGGGAGGGGCAGTGGAAGCCGATGTAGGCGAAGCTAGGGCCGCTGGTGCGCACGAACTCGATGCCGGCGATGCGGCCGATGGAGCCGAACACGACCTCCACGTCGTCCGCCGACACGCCCTCTGCCAGCCCGCCCTCGTCCAACAACATGACCTATCTGCAAAAAAAATTGAAATGCAACAGTCATATAATAGTACATATGAGGCTATGATGAAGTGTAGACAAGGAAACTGACTATGATTTACTGCCATAATCTACTAACAGTGGGCTCCAGATCGACAAACAAGGCCCTTGAAACATGTTTCCTGAACATGTTAAATGCATCAAACAAAAAGCAAAGACACGTGTTAGTATGAATTCTTGAGAAAATTGTTAGTAGGAATTAAGCAAGGTGCGCTATCAATTCGTAAACAGTACCCAGATGCCTCATGCCCGCTAAAATTAAACCGGACCAACAGATCATCTAACAAAAATCCGTGAACATTACACCTTTCATGATTTGCCAATGCAATTCTGAAAAAAACAAATCAACAACAAATGATATAAAATAGTAACAGGCTGCTGCCTTTGGGCTGTAGTTAATTTAGCTGTTAGAAAGTAAACTTGTTAGAAATTCAGCTCATAGCTTATTACAGGCCTAGAGAGGTTGTGAGTTGAAACTCACCTATATAACTAAACCAAGATTTTTGAAGATTTTCATTTACCCATAAATGTTTTTAAAGGTAAATCTATACGATACAATCAACGCCGGTAACTATAAAATACACAGCAAATGTTGTCTACTGATCTTACGAAATAATTCAAAACTATTTATCTGTATTCTGGGGAGACACTCCCACCATAAAATTGCAATACCGGTGAACTGTGAGAATTAATTCACTCGACTTGGTCAAGAGCCCTATGGTCCATCCACACGATGGTGTCCCTTCTTGAATCACCATTCCAAGAAACCAAGACAAGGAACCATCAGCACCCACAACAAATGCAAGCACCATCCTCTGTTATTATAGTAGAATGCCCGTGCGTTGCCATGGGCTTTTGAAATATTTTGCTGGAGCTATGTAAATATAAAGCATGTTAAATTTCACGTGTAGAGAATAGATATCGTGGGCCCAATCGAGTAACAATTTAAATCCACTTCACTTGCAATGTTAATTGATAGCAAAAAGGAAATTTGACCTTCTAAAAAATTGTTACAAATTAAGATCTACTATTTTATGCACTTAAGAAATCTCGCACAATATCAGAAATTTTGTTTTTATCTTCACTGGCATGAAATTCGAGCAAGTATAATAAAAACATCTTCCTGAAGGACCTGAACTCGTACCCATTATGCACAAGCAATATACGCAGTTAGCAAAAATACTTCACGTCAAAGGGATTAAAATGTCTAACAGAGAATACCCATCATACAAACCGGATGAAGTAATTCTTTACCATTCCACGAGAGCATAAAGAAATAATAGCCAGACAAATCTCGGTAATTTCCTAAATTAATATTATTTTGAATATAGTGATAATAGAAGTAAAATATATTCGTATGGTCACAATGCATGGAAATTTGAAGGGAGTGCCTTTGCAATTAACTAAAAAGAAATGTGTGTTTTAGTCGAGCTCGATTGTCGCTGGTCTTCCTCCAAATGTTTGTCTTTTTCTTCACCCGTCGATCCAACCACCTTCACTACGCCACAATAGAGAGCATCTACATCCGAGCACCAAAAACCGCCCCTATACGCCCGGTCGAAAGGCCCAGTCACTAACCGGTCGGAAAAACCGACGCAGACCGATGACTCATAACAACCCTATAGGCATGGGTTGTCACGCACCCATCATATCTAACCAAAATCTGGGGCAGATATAGGAAGGCCGCGTCCGCCACATTAGCCTGGCCCATGCTAGCCCGCGTCGACCCCACTTTGTCCCCACTAAAATCCCCACCCGAAGCAAACCCTAAGTCCACTTCACTTTCAATCCGCACTCCATCGATTCACCTCCACTCCACGTCCATTCCCCTCCCCCTCTCTGTCCCAATGTCGACATGGACGATGCCAGAGGTGACAGATCCGGCAAAGAGGATGACTGGGATGCCTTCGTTCTCGAGGTGGAGGGGGACAAGGAGGAGTTGCCCTCCACATCGCGCTATAGCGGTCGCGGGTTGACACGGGCAACAGCTCCTGCTCAGCTTCGCCCCTTGTCGCTCGCCACTGCAACGCCGATGTTGGTGTGGGCCCGTCCCATACCCGCGAACATACTGATCTGATGACCCTCGCAACCCCTAGTTGAACCCGCCAACCCCCTGCCTTGAACTGATGTACTTGGAAATAATCGTCGTGGACAAGTCAATTCAAGTTTTCTTGAAGCGCAAATTCAAATCCATAAGATTAGATGTTTCTATATTTAGGGCATGTAAAAGTTAAAACACGGTGAAGAATTCTCGCTTTAAACAAATATCATTGAACTTTTGCTAACATATTACCGACAACAGTATGCAAGACTTGAAAAATAAAACATATCAAGAGTTTTTCTTGATGAAAAAGCAGCAGATTGCTGATTTTCATTTATGAAGCGGTAGAAGAAAACAGTTACAGGGAACTGGAAAGAAAGAAGAAAGAAATCCATGCAAGGCGCCAGCAGCCTCGCCTATAAACATACCAAGAGTAATGTTTCCAATCATTAAATACTTAGTAAATCCTCAAATGCCATCTTACAATCCACAAGAACATAGTAGCATCACATCCTTCTTATTTCACAGTCCTCGTATCATTCTAGATATAGGTTTATGTCATTGTGTGAGATTTTCTTAGATGGATCACACCAGTAAGCTTAGCTATTTCCAATATCACCAATCGAACATATAAAAAGTGTATCAACTTACATAGTATAACAAAATTGGGTCTTCTCAAACTTGCTATATCGACCAAAAATTACCAATTTGCCCGCTGTTAAGGAAGTAGAATAAGTGTCACTGGTCCCAGCAGTATATTGTATACTCTACGTTGTCAGTGCTAGCACGACCAACATGATCACAGTGGCAAAACCCTCTGAGCTTGTCGTTACCACCGGTCCACCGCAACAGCCCATGCTCTCAATACTTAGTTCATTGAGTTGTGTCATTAACCATTACGTAGTTCATGAAAATAGCAACAATATATGACCTGGATATAGTAAATTAGTAGGCTAACATAATACAAAGGTAACATGAGATTACCTCAGCAATATCTTAATTATGTTTTCATCAAAGATCTACATGCTTAAATTTCTGCATTCTGATTAAGAAAAACTAAAGGCTCTTTCTTTAAGTATTGACACCTGATCACACGCCTCTCAAATTTCCAGCTAGGCATTTGCTTAGTTGTTATGATAATCCTGCTAGTACAACTATTAAAAATAGGAATCACCATGGAAGAAAGAAACACCACCAGTAATGAGGCCCTTAAGGAATCATGACATGACCTGAATCTGATCTGCTACAAGATATTTGTCCTTCCTCATATTCAGATCAAGTGGGCAAAACTCCAAACGAAACGATGTACGCATTAAAGAAACACTATTTTTGGCATTTGCTAAATAATCATGGGAGTACATAGAAAACAGAAGATGATTTGGGGCTTCAGGGTCCAGTAGTATATATATTGCCTTTTGCTTACGTGTTTGATGTGATGAAGCCGATGAAGAAAAATGCAATGATTCCGAAGTACGATTTGTCGGGTTTGTAAGGGAGCTTCGCGTGCCTTACTCATAAATTGAAAACCCCCAACGATTGTAATGGGAGATGTCCTCCAAAATATTACAGGAATGGACCTTTGAGAAGCCCAGTAGAAACAAAGGTGAAAAGATGGAGATGTAGTCACTTCATTGTCAGACTCATTATTAACAAAAACAAAGGTTGGTAAAAAAAGAGTGGCTATCTATAGTCTCCAAGTCTTGGTCTGATTTACCTGAACAAAGGCTACAGAAAGAATATACCAGCACAACACCTATCTGCAGCAGCTTTCCACGGAGTTTCTGAAAATGCATAGCAGAAGGACAAGCAGATTGTCAGATACCAAGCAACTTGTCATAATAATTTGCATGGGAGTACAAAAAATTGTGTGGGATCTCCATTGCCTGGGTAACTAAACTAGGAGGTTAATACTCCAAACTTCTCTACCAAGCTATATCATTTTGGTAGCTTATTTGTGCTTTCTAATTACATGGTTGACCAGCTAAGAAATGATTTAGAGTTAGCTTGTACTATTTCCTCCAGAATTGCTCCGTGCAAATTGAATCAATCATCAATTAGAAGAAAAATATCAGCAAAATGTGATTATTTAGATGTCCCAAGAGGCGGTGGTTGCGTGGGCTACTCCCATAAGTTGAGCACCACCATGCCGGCGTGTACGATGAGCACGGCAGTGCCGACGTTTTGGAGAAAAAGGGTTCTCCAGCCACATGGCCCCACCAACACCAATATATTACATCAAAGAGGCTTACCAAGTCAACGACCCTGTTGTGTTCTTGGCTCTTGAACTTTTCTCTCTAGCATTTTGGCGCTTATAGCGTGTTCTTGCTTATAGTAACTAACCAACTGAATCAAAATTCGTCAGTACTTACCATTCCCACTGTCTGTAACAATCATAGCACATCTAGCAATCAATCGCTAGCAACAAGCATAGCACTGTCTACAACAAGCCTAACATGCCCACTTTTAAATGACACAACACTACAGAGCTCACAACAAACAGTTCACATTGTGTAGAACTTCACAGCTTAGGTGGCGTCCGACAAACAAACTGCACATCAACAAAAATTGGAGCTCACCTTGGTGATTGGCAGTCAGGGCATCCACCTTCGCTCGCGGTGCTCGACATAGGCGGCCGACGAATAGGATATTAAACACGGCGACCGGGAGGAAGGGTCACGGCTGAGGTTGACGAAGTAGTGTACGGAAGCGGCATCCGGAGGTTGAAGATGCAGTCGACGATGATGTCTGTGGATGCATCAGCTCGCAGCCTCAGACTTGACCTCGACGTGCAGCGATGAGGACCGGAGGGCACTGGTCGCCTTAAGCTTTCCCCCGCCTACTGCACTGGGGACACCTCACTCTCTCGCCAACGCTGGCGCTACCAGCTCGTGTTGCAAGCTCTGCAACCGACCAACAATCATCGCGACAGTCTCCGGTCACCGCCAATGTCCGGCGGTGTGGGCCCGACGGCGGGGGGCATCGCGCTGCCATCGATGGGGCAGCCGCCCCTGCCGCTACACCCGAAGCCCACCTCGCCCACGGCGCGCCAGCACCACCACTACTACCTCTTCTCGGGGCATCTAGGAAAATAAATGCATCCGACAGACTAACAACTTTCAGGAAATTAGACACATGACTGGACAGAGATAAAATTATAAATTCTTTCCATGAACCAAGACTTCGAAGCAAGCAGGAATAAACTACAGCCAGCACAGATAATGTAATGTTAATTGTGTCAAGAAGTAAATTTTCCTTGGTTGTGAGCGAGATTGTCAGCAAATTAGCTTGAATTGTACCTGCATTGCCACAGTGAACCGCTCCTTCGGATTGGGGTCATAGGCCTCAATATGTTTGGTAGTCTTATTGGTGAAGTAGCCCACAGAGAGATTGTTTTGAGCGAAATGGAAGGTGTACAGTGCCTTGGAGAAGTACTCGGATTTGGGTAGGATCTCATGATAAATTCCACCTATAGAGTAAAATATCAAAAATTACTGTCGCGTTCTCTGAAATCTGAATGAAAATATGGAATATGACACGCCTTTACTCCTCATCCATTCTGTTATACACGAACTGGCTTCTCTTGGTGAATTGTTCCAACTCCCAGGTCTGCACATCCAAGTAGATCGGGCTGTAAATGAATGTCCAAAAAATTATGAGGCTGTAATTGGAGATGAATATACACCAATTAGATAGCTGTGACTGAGAGTCTGAGATAGATGATGCACTGACATATGTACCAGCCGGCCGGCACCTCCGCGGAGATTTAATGAAAGACATTAGACATGATTGCACGGTATGTCAATTTTTGATATTGAATAAGATTCCTATGCATCTTGCATTAGCAGCATCAGGGAGGGACGAAGCTACATTACTCTCTCGCCGTGATTCAATACTGGCCATACATGTAGCTCTCTTCTGCTTTGACATTGACCAAAACTACTGCACCTAATTACACTGGTCATACATGTACGTTCACATAAAGAAGAGAACGAAGCATCTCACTAATTTGACTACAAGACGAAAAATACGCCACCGCCAATCCAACTCGACATGGCACGAATTCATCATAAGAGCACGTAAATTTCATTAGCTGGTACCATGAACCAAAATGATTAAAGAAACCCTGCATAAGCATCTCTGAAACATCCAACAGAAGACATGTGCACGCATTATGTATTTCAGTACCAATATAATGCAGCACAAATCAAACTATGTGAGGAAATAGACAGGGCTCAAGTGAAAGTCATCTTACCTGAGCCAATCTCTCCTGCCTCCTCGCAATATTCCTCTCCCTGCTAGCTAGCCTTGCTCTTAGCACGCTTGGCCTCAAACTGAAGCCTCAAACTGGTCAGAGAGGGTCTTCTCTCTTTCCTTCTCAGCCTCGGACTTGTGGATACTCTCCATGAGGACCCTCTTGTTCTTGAACATGTTAACCAGCGGCAGATCAACAAAATAGGCCAGGTCATAACCAAAAACTCATATCGAGTTTGAGCTCTTTATTGAGAATCAGACAAAGAAACATAGAAATTTAAGAGAAGAGAAAAAATTTACTGGGTGGATAGACTGCCGATCCAGCCGGAGAGGAAGCTATCAGGCACCATGGTCCCAGTTGCGGAAGGCCTCGATAGCAAATAAGAACCCCAGCCGGCAGGGCGGTGCTGAGCAATGGCAAGACGGAGACGTCGACGTGCTCCACGCGCAGCCCCGGGACAGACTACTCGAACACCTCCGCCGCTGGTCAACGACAGGTCAGCTGCGTTGGTGCGTGCATGAGCGAAGAGAAGAAGGTTCGGATCAGAGAACGTACTGGCGTAGAGGATGCCTTGCGGAGAGAGCCCCTCCTCGAGATGCTCAAGCCATACCATACTGCATCCCGCGCAGCCGCCGTTGACCACCGAACCACATCGTCCCACTTCGACCCGCTTCGGTAATTATACTCCAGTTCAAAGCAATAGTTGGTTGATTTCCAGTTAAATTATACTCCCTGCTTGGCAAACTGAAACTATGATTATCCTAAATCCTACTTCTAGAGTTGCTGCAGATCAACAGCTGCTCTGAGTACAAGAACTCTCCCCCTATCTGCAAGATCAGCAGTACAAACAATACATTTTTTGAGTATATTTTCGAAGTACTTCAAGCAGGATAATTGAAGTTACTGAAATTTTACTAAAACTGTGCCTACGACTACATCTCGTACTCATAATCTGTACCCATACTCATACAAATAAACTGAACCCTACTCCTAATCTGTACCCAAGCAGTACTCCAAATTTAAAGGGAGGAGACAGGGGAAGCTCACCATGCAATGGAGATGCTAGCGAAGAGGAGCATCGTCGAGCAGGGTGTCCTCGAGCAGATGTTCGTCGTCGAGCATCACCTGTTCGAACCAGGTGACTGCTTATTCGAACCAGCAGACTTAACCTTTTTATTTTGCTACAATTTTATTAACATTTATCCAGATGCTATCAAGTTACAATCTTTAATTTCCAGTCTACCATGATAGAGTGATATTACCACTCACACTCACTTTCTGTAGTCAGTGTATAACTTGACATACACCTTATATTGGAAATAGACCATATATTGATAGTGAATATGTTGTCCTGCAGTACAGAGCCCTACATAAATGGTAATCAAACATTACAAAGAGGTCAGAGTTTGCTGATTGCTCCCAGGTCAAAAAAATGTTTTAAATGTTATAGCAGCACATTAGGCTAGTCATCATATATGATTCAATTGCCTCTAATTATGGGAACCTCTATTTCGAATCATCTTGCTCCGTACTATGATTGCTTGCTCTTCAAAGGGAACTCGTCTTTGAATTCCTTAAAACATGTCTCGGGCATTTATTTTTCTAGCACCTGACATAATGATGCAAAGTTTGAGATAGAAAATGCTAAGAAACCACATGAATTTTATTTTAGTTAAGATCGCTTCCGATAATAGAAATGAACTACAGATCAAAAGGAGAAGTAAGCTTACTTAACTGGAAGTAGCATGAAGATGAGATGATGAAACTATTATTATGTGCCACATTCTTCTGACGGATTCCTACATACCACACCTGACCACAACCAAGACGATTAGGACATGCATCTCAAATACAAGTTACAGGAATCTTGCAACCGTAGGGGTTCTCCGGCTGCTCAGAATACAACAGTGATGGTGCAGACTGGTAGTGGGAAGGCGCGGCCAAAACAATCAACCTCAATGGCGGCCTGTCATCCTTGATGGTGGCAGTTCCAACTCGGTGCTCGATGGTCGTCGGCAGTGGCAGTACCCAGAGTTCTCAATGGAGGCAGTTCCTGCTCATACCCGGCGGCAGTGCCAGTAGCCCTCAAGAATCAGTATCGGCAGTAGAAAATGACGCATGTGTGGCATCAATGCCTACAGCGTTGTTTACATCATGTCACTCATCTCGTGCAGTGCACCACGACCCGCCGATGTGTCGTCCCGTGCCTCCTTCCTGCCTCGGCACTACGCTGCCGCCACGCCGACTCCCATGTGTTGCCTGGATCTGACCGACATGGGCCCCAAGTGGCAACCTCGCCTCATCCGCGCTCGGATCCGGCCGCTGATTTCCCTAATGTGCGCCCCTCCCCCCCCTACAGAAACGCATGCCGCCACTTCACCTCGAGCACTCACGGCCAACTCCAAGCCCTTCGTCGCAAGCTTCGTGTTGGATCCGAGAGAGCTGCTGCAGCGGCGGCGGCCTCGCGCGGAGGAACGCAACGCAAAGGTCCGGCGCGGAGGACTGCATGGCGGCCGGCGGCCAGAAGAGCACGGGCGCTGGTGGCGATCAGATGCGAAGCGGTGGGGGCGTGGGCGATCGATAGGAAGGGGATCGTGGAGTCAAGCTGGAGGTGGGGCGGCGGCCGCGGCTGGAGGTGGGCGCGGCGGCCGCGGCTGGAGGTGGCGGGGGCGGCAGCGACGGGCGGCGGCGTTTGAGGGAGGGAGATGGGGGAGGGGATCGGCGGCGGCTGCGAGGGGATTGAGCGACGTAGGAACGAATGAAGGCGGCGACTCGTGCGGGCAAGTGCATCGAGGGCACGAGGGTGCGAGCGTCTGGCGTAATTTCGTAGGTTAACCGTGTTAGTTCGTTCAGAATGGGCGTAGTTGTATCTTGACGTTTTTTTTTATCGGTTGGGAGGTAAGATGCGGGGGAACGGTGGAAACCGAAAGGTGGGACGAAGTACCAAAAAAACCAGGAAAGGTGGGACGAAAATTGACCGGCGGAGACTACCAACTGCTCCATTAGAAGTAGAGATATAACTTGAATTTTGAACCTGTTATAATTTTATCATATAAGAGAATATTTGTTGCGTACTCAACAGTTTCTGATGCAACCTTATCGTCATATAAGAGAATTTTATCATATTAACACCTATATTTGTTGCGCGCGAGGGGAATACATGCAACCAAACATGCCCATACTACTCGCAGATATCTTTGATGCTTGCATGAGTAGACACCCGCATGGAAAACACAATGTTGCAAAAAAAAAACAGAGAACACATTGTTGCCACAAAAATAGCATGAAAAAGTTATTGGTAGAGAGAGTCCAAACATATAATACTCCCTACATAATCTATATCTATATCTATACCAATATAGAAAGACCTAAAGGGGCAGATCCAATTAATCTCGGCCATCAAACCATGTCAATCCAACGACCTAAACTGCTTCAATGTCGAGCGTTCAACACGTTTAGCGTGTATAGTTAATTTCATGCCAAATATAGTGCTAATCACATAATAACATGCAAATAATATCCTACTTAATATCCGCATGCAATTAATATATTTCCAAATTAACGTACATTGCATGTACACATTGACTAGTTGAAAAGAAGGCGTGAAAAAACCTAGTGTCTTGTAGGGAGAAAGGGGTCATGTCCTGTTCGTGTGGTAACATGCTAAAACTATCCCCAAGAAAGGGGTCTGCTATGCCATTGACTCATAACGTCGCATGCAATCTCCCGTTAGGGATCCAACGAGTTATAGAAACGAGGGGCGAAAATCACGGGGACCAAGAAGAGCAATTAACTACATTCGTTAAAATATGACTAAAACACAAGGTGACTGAGAGGTGTTTTAAGTTTCTGTGCTATGCAGATTCAACGGTGTTCACAAGCAACCAAAATGCCCAAAATTGCATCCCAGCGTCTAGAAGGTATGAAAGAAACACCAAGAAAAATGTTTAGAATTATGAAAAATTTCGAAGTTTTAAATATGTTCTTGACTTTCAAAAGTTCACAGATTTCAAAAAAATGTTTTGAATTTCAGGGAAATTTTTGCATTTTGGAATATATTCTCAAGTTTTCAAAATATTCCTGATTTTTATAAAATTTTATAAAATCAAAACATTTTACATGAATTAAGAAAATAGTTCGAGATTTCAATGAAATCATGTATTTCTTAAATTCAAAAAAATTATGAATTTAGGAAATGTCTTGAATTTCAAAAAAAATATTCTCAAATTTTAAAAATATTTTTGTTTTTCTTAAAAATTCTCAATTTTTAAATAATATTGTAAAAATTAGGGAAAATGGCATATTTTAGTATTTTTCATGTTGCAAAAAATATTGAAGGAAATTTAAAAGTAAATAAAATAATAAAAACCAAAAGAAAGAAGAAAGTCTGATTCCAATAATGTTCTAGAATCTCCGCAAAACTGCCGAGGAGGAACTAGGAATCAGCCGGACTATATAGCAGACACTCTCGCTAGCGGATACACATTTGGTCAGTATTTTTCGCCCTATGCAGGGATGGGATCCGTCTGTATGCCGGCTAGCAAACACGTCGCTAAGGGCATCTTCGAAAGATGATGTAGATGTAAAAATAATTGAAATATACATCACCAAGATCTAAAAACGTCCCATCAATAGATGATGTAGATGCATTTTTTTTACATCTGAGTTTACATCTAATGTGAAATGCATCACCAAGTGATGCAAATATACATCTCTTGCTGCACGAAGCCCAGCTGCCACTGGAACTTTCCACCGATCACCCACCAGCTCCTATTGCAACCCGTCGTTGCCGCCAGATCCGGCCTCCCCACCCCCGCTGCCGCTTTTGCGCCGGCCCACGCCTCGAAATTGCCGGAATCGAAGGCGCTCCACCACTGCCACAAACGCTGCCCTTGATTTGAAGCATCTTTGTCCCCGCCTTCGAATGGATGGAGTATTTTTTTTTCTTTTAGGAATAAAAGTAGGGGAGTAGGGGGGATATCAGGTGATACCAAGGCCTAGATGATACAGTACCTCTAGAAGCTCTTGACCATTTTGTAAAAATGTTATCCCAAAATCTTACAATATCGCCCGGGTAATATAGGTCCTCAGATGCCGTCGGATCTTAGATCCAACGAGCGAATTGCCCGTATAACGGTATCACCTGAAACTTTTGGCCGACGCAAACCTGGCTCAAAAATGGACCGAGAATGGGTCGCCCGCGGACAAAAGCGAACGCGCGTCCGTTTGGGTCGGCGCATTGGGCCGACTTTTCTGTCCACACCGACCCAAACGAACAGCGGCGGACGAAATGGATCGTCGCGTTGGAGTCGCTCTAATGGTATCACCTGGAACTTTTGGCCGAGGAGTAGTTGTTGGCGAGCACGAGGGGGAGTGGAGCAACCGAGCAAGCAGCAGCGCAAGCGTCCAAATGCAGCGGAGGCGAGATGCGCGTGCGTCCCATGTGAATGCTGAGTGTGCTGTCCGTCCTTTGTCCCAACCTGTGTGCCACTCCGTGTGGCACCCCGTGTTCAATCAAACGCAGCCGGAAAAAAGTTCAGATTGACGGAGCAAAGTTTTCTTGCCGGCAGCTCTTCTCATCATGTCAGCGAGTTAATCAGTGTGCGATCCATCGCTTTCTTCCCCACCCACACTCCACACCCCAACCCCAGATCAGTCATCCGGACAGTGACACTCCCTCCCACCGCCACCGCCACCGCCACCGCCGGCCGCCATGGGCTCCTCCCACCGCCACCTGATGCGCCTGCTGGACGACCCCTTCTTCCCCTTCCCACCACCACCACCCACCTCCTCCCTCTCCGCCTCCTGCCCCTTCCTCCCTCCCCCATCCCCCTTCGCCTTCCCCCACCACGACCCCATCTCCCACCTCGACCTCTACCTCTCCGCCGACCCCTTCTTCACCCCACCCTCCATCCCCACCCCGCACGCCTTCCTCCTCCACGACCTCACCGACCGCGTCGCGGCCCTCGAGCTCACCCTCTCCGCCCGCGCCGCACGCGCCGCCCCGCAGCCGGCGCGCCGCAAGTACACCTACGCCGCCACGGAGCCCGGCGGCCGCAAGGTGAAGTGGACGGCGGAGGAGAAGCCGCGCGGCGGGGGCCGGGCGCTCAAGTGGGAGGCGGAGCTCGCCTCCCCCAACGACGACGGCTTCGACCGCAAGTGGCGCTGGGAGGCCAAGTCCAAGGGCGCCGGAGGGAAGACAAAGACCAAGTGGGGCACCGAGATCCAGGGCAAGGGCTCGCTCCAGCCCTGGTCCCACGCCTACACCTGGGAGGAGGACTTCGCCGCCTCCGACGACGAGGACGAGGATGTGGGTGAGTACCAGCAGATCGAGGAGCGCAAGCCGGAGAAGAAGAAGAAGGAGGACAAGCCCAAGAAGATCAAGGAGGATGACAAAAAGAAGAAGAAGCCGGCCAGGACGTGCGTCCAGATCGAGGAGATCCCCGAGGACAACACCGCCGGCTGCGACGCCATCCGCAAGGTACTCACCACGATTTGTTACGATGGGGAAGAAAAGTTGAGATTTTTGTGGGCTTCTGTGGCCCGATATGAACGAAATGTGTGATTTCCAGTAGATTTCTCATAGATCCATGGGCACCTCTCGCTAGATTTTAAGAGAAAGGTTGTGATTTTAGGGATTTTAGAGTATGCTTGTGTCCAAACTCTAGATCTGTGCTAGTACTGTCTATAGATAGACTCTGCTCTGCTCTGAAATCTGAATGATATCATCTTGAGAATCCTGCCTCCTAGCAATGTACTGACCGCCTGACATTTGTTTCTCTTCTGATGATGCAGGCCTTTGCCATGGGGAACGGCAAGGGGAAGGCCAAGGAGCTGTCGCCGCAGGATGCCGCGCTGCTCATCCAGATGAACTACAGGGCGCACCTCGCCCACCGCTCCCAGGTGCTCCGCTGCCTGCGCGACCTCGCCGTTGCCAAGGCCAAGCTCAAGGAGCTCAGGTCCCTCTTCTACAACCTCTCCTACAGGCGCCGCCTCTCGCACGACCACGAGGAGCGCCAGAGGTTCTCCGAGAAGATCATTGTCCTGCTCCTCACCGTCGACGCGCTCGAGGTGAGCTTTGCCATGACCTGTTTATCATTGCCGTGGCTGTGTTGTGGATTTGAAATTCAGTTACTGCATACACTGGTTAACACTATATTACTAGTGAGAAAAAAAAATCGAAGCACACCAGGATGATTACCATGCTATTTAGCTGAGCATCCGTCCAACATATGTATGCACTTGAGATGATCGCCATCATCACCTGTTCGTCATTGCCACGGCTGTGTTGTGAATTTGAAATTTACTTACTAGTTAGTACATTGTTGGTTTGAGGATGGTCTATCAGGGTTATGTACATAAGTATCATTTTCTAGCCGTGCTTTAGTATCTGACTGTATTGGTTACCGATGCATCATTATTGAGAAAATAAATAAAAACACACTACAATGATTAACATGCTATTGAACACCTGTTCTTGTATGAGTGTGCATGTATGTGTGCTCAACCAAGTATGTATTTCATTTTAGCACATATTCGCCGATCATTTTTTAATTATAAATATGCTAGAATGGCTGCCGAGCTCTCCTCAGTATATACATTAATATCATATTGATGGGCAATGTTTGATCTTAGTTCTCAGTAGTATCTTTGTTGATTCATTAGGTCCAAGCATGATAATGTTCTTACAATCGACACTGTTGCATGTTTTTCAGTAGGACTTTTGAGCTTTATGGTTAAATGAATCTTTAGTTGATCAAAAAGTGCCTGGATCCAAACTTGTGCACCAGTTACTTATTCTATTGAATGATGTCCCTGGTAATGGTATATCAAGCGCAGAGCGCTCTGGGCATTTAAGCTTTTGTTTCAGCTTATGATAGCTTGATAGCTGAACTAATAATATCCTGAACATTTCTAAGGCCATGCTGTTTATTGAGTATACTGAAGGAGAGTGCAGTCTTAGAATTCGGCCGTGATAATTGAATAATTTTCTGTAATCCGGACTTTGCTCCTGTAGGAGCTTGTGAACTGAAATGATGCTCTTGTAGAAGTACATCCCTATTGTTCAGCTACTGTGGTCATAGCTCTCATTGTTTCACGTACTTGAAATATCCATCAAAACTAATGTTGCTTGGCACAGTTGTCCTTTATGGGTGGCTTCGTGTTCTTGTGTTACCCTCCCTCTTTCAGTAACCTTCTTACTTGGCCATTAATCTTATTCACTCTGCACCCAGGGACCTGACTTCATGGTGAGGACGGCGAAGAAATCTATGCTGGAGGAACTGGAGAGCATGCTGGAGATCGTGGACCCGCAGCCTCCAGGGAAGCAGAGGTCGTTCAGCCGTCGCAAGTTTGATCTTCCAGAGGGTGGAGCGATCCCGAACGAGAAAACTGCAGGCGTGAACAATGCTGTCAGAGTCATCAACACTGGCAAGGGCAAGCAGTAGGCACTAGCACCTAGTTTAGTTGCCGGTACCGTGGCCGATCGATGGAGCTTGTAGCGCCGCTTTGTCTGTGAGATAGTCCGGTTCATCTTAGATTTCCAGTGTCTTTGAGATTTGAGAAGGATTGAACTTGTCGTGCATCATTGTTCGGGATGTCTTAGCATGTATGATCTGTATCGTTTGCTTGGACTTGTTGTAATGTATGCTCTCGTTGAACTACCAGTAGAAGAGTTTGGTGCTTTAATTATCAGCTTCTCTGCTGGCTGGTGCCTTGGTGCTTGAGTTCCATGGAAGTTCAGTAACAAAGGTTTTGTTTTGGTAACAAAGGTTCCACCTCATGAAAGGTAAGAAATTTGTGATAAGTCTTCCTAATTAGAACTATAAATTTTGTTTCAGAGGGGTGGCTTCACACCCCACTTTCTCACATATGTGGAAATCACACTGCATTATGAGAATCAAGGTCTTCGGTTGGCTACTCATTCATGATCGCCTCAACACTCGGAACATGTTGAAACGTAGGCACTTCAACATTGGTGACGATCACACGTGCCTGCTCTGTGGAACGCAAGTGGAGGAAACGGTTGACCACATGATTTTCTCATGCTCATTCAGTCGAGCCTGCTGGAACAAACTTGGCATCTTGTGGCCCTCGTATTCATGCAGGCTCCAACTCCTCCACGGGCTGCACAAAACTTGGGAAGGGCCATTATCTTTCTTTGATATATTTCTGGTCGCTGCTTGGAGCCTATGGAAAGAAAGAAACAATAAACACTTCAGAGGCATCAACCCCAGCATTGACACCTGGCTTCGCAGATTCATTGAAGACTTTAGCTTGCTGCAGCATAGAACTAAAGAGGCCCTTGGTGCCTCCATTGCCTCGTTTGCTAACTCTTTGCACTAACACTTGTATTTTCATACCTTGCTGCCGCACACTCCCCCCCCCCCCCCCCCCCCCCCTAAGGGGCTGTAGATGTGTGAAACCTTGTACATGAGATGTAACTGTGTAACACCCCCTTTATATATATGAAAATAAGTAGGAGCCTCTCCTACTGTCTAATTCCTCAAAAAAAATATAGAGCTACTAGTTTTATATCGCATGTTAATACACTCCGTTTCTTTTTACTCCGCATATAAGATTTGGTCAAAGTCAAACTACACAAAGTTTGACCAAATTTACATAAAAAATTATGAACATCTATAGTAGTAAAACTATATAGTATGAAAATATGTTTCATGGTGCATCTGAATATATTGATTTCACATTGTGAAAGTTTATATTTTTTAATATAAAGTTAGTCAAACTCTATAATGCTTGACTTTGACCAAACCTTATATGCGGACTAAAAAGAAACGGAGGGAGTATCTTATTTCATATAATAAAGAAAGTTACAAGCCACTAACACTACTAGAAAAACCACTACTGATGGCGCACCTAATATGGCCATTAATGGCGCATCTGTGGTGCGCCATTAACAGCACGCCATTAGTAATTTTTACTAATGGCGCACCACCTGGTGCGCCATTAGTATCTGGTATACTAATGGCGCACCGCGGGTGCGCCATTAGTATAGGCCAGCGTGTGCCATTAGTATGCCTCCCAGGGGCCATGTATACCCAGGTGCTTTGGCATACTAATGGCGCACCACCACTGGATGCGCCATTAGTAACCGCGGCATACTAATGGCGCACTGCCCTGTGATGCGCCATTAGTATGCACTGTCATACTAATGGCGCACTGTCATGTGATGCGCCATTAGTATGAATATTAGGTTTTTTTATTTTTTTATTTTCTGTTTTTTGCACAGGTTACAAAATGTATAATTTGACAAAATATAGACATCACACATCAACAACAGATTCATCGAATACAATAGAAGATTAGTCTTTGAATACAATTCATCATATTAGTCTCCGAATACAATTCATCATATTAGTCTCCGAATTAAAAAGACCGAACAAAGATAGAACATTATATTACAAGTCTCGAGACCGCGAGTAGCGAGTTTGTCTTCACATTACAAGTCGATATCGATCATCTAAAGTACCATCACATAGAAGAGAGCTGCGGTCATCACGATGAGCATCATCACGATGAAACTCGTCTTCATCCGGTTCCTCCAACGCTCCCTCCCCTCTCCCGCTAGATAGCGGGCATATCTAGATTCGGCCTCGGCCCTAGTGGTGTACCCTTTGTAACTGTTACCGCTGAATCGGTGAACCTGTCTCCGACACTCCTCCCAGTCATCGTAGACTCCGGGAACCTTACCCTTGTACACGACATACGTCGGCATCGCTATGCACTAGCCAAACGAAACGTTAGTACCAATTCACAGACAATACATAAGCAATATATAATTATGCAACAGAACGATCGGAAGAGAAAAGCAAGACATTAATAGCATCGATTACATCTAAGTTGAACGACTCTCGAAACCAAAGAGACATACTACAAGTTCATTAAAGTTTAATTACAACATGAACCAATCGATGTTTCAGAACTAGACAACTCGACTCAAGGGACCGGAGCGTGGATGAAGCCGCCGTCTATCGTGGGAGTCATGAAAGAATGGGCGTTGTCATCCTGCATTTGTAGCATTGTGTCGATGTCACTGTTGGACGGTTGATTTCTGAGGTAGAACTGCCCCGAGGTACGAAGGACATCTTGATGGATGATTTCCGCAAACTCCGACTGGATGCGAAAGAATTCTTGTCGGAGGTCCGCGTCCTGGATTGCCGACACGCTCGCGGCCCAATCTTTGAGTTTACTCGGTAGCAGAAGTTGATGATGGTCCCGTACGATCGCCCGCATGTGATGGATGGCGTAGTAGGCACCCTTCTGACCGCCAGGCGGCTGCTTGACGCAGCAGAACGTCGTATTGTGGGAGAACACGTGCTTGCCGTACTTACGAATAGGCCTGGTGAAGGTGCCTCCAGATTGGGCGTAGCCGGGGTGAACATCATCAAGAACCTTCTTGACATTTGTGTAGTCTACGTTCGACTGACGGTCCGGGTCGAAATACGTGGCCATGGAATATTTGGGGCTTAGGAGGATGAGCGTGCAACGTGTGTTACTGCAGAAAACACGGAATGTTAAAAGAAAAACGATCGAAATGTAAGAATTCATATGTTACGGGCCGGTTGAGGGGAGTACTTACTCGGGAAAGTAAGGCACGAGGAAGTTATCCTTATCTTGGTTTGCCAGAATGACGCCTTCGAGGTAAGAACTCGCGACTTGCCGGTCCCCAGCGCTGCCCAAGATCTTGGCACGCATGTAGAAGGGGTCGACTATCACGATGTCCGGGGTCTTGTCGCGAATGATCCGCATCTCCATACTCAGCGAAAATAGCCGAACGAAGGTGTAGTGCAGCGGATGAAGGTTCAACATAGCGTGGATGTCATCAAAACGCAGGACGATCGTACGCCCGATGGAGTTATCCACAAAGCCCTTGCCCTCTGGCACCTTGGCCGCGAAAACCGGGTATGCCACATCCTTCTCCCTAAGACGCCGCTTCTCCAAAGCAAGAGCACTGTCATGCAGACTCCGCATAGCACCGGTTGCAGCATTGAGCATATTTGTCGGTAGCATCGCCCTACCCGCCACATGCACCCTCCTCGAGATATCCTGCGGTGAAGGTGGCCCGTCCTGAGCACGGATCGTACTCGGTGCCGGCTGGCTCGCACCCTTCTTAGTCTTTATTTTGCGTGCCTTCTTCTTCTCCTGTAATGGGACCGAGTTCTGCTCACAGACCGCCTTCTTGAGTGTGTTGGGGCTGATAATATTTCGCACCTCGCCTATCTGAGGCTCGGTGAAGTCGGCAGCTGGAGGCGTCTCCTGAGAGCTGAACGCCAGACGGCGCCTGTTGCAACTTGGCTTCTCCGCGGTACGAGCTAGATCGCACACGTCTTTTGTTGGGTTTGGTTCTTGAGAAGGAGGCCCCATGAAGTCGCCATCGTACCCATGCTCGGCAAAGTACTGATCGACGTTGCCAAATGTATCATCGTCGTAGTCGTCGTCGTTCTGATCCTGTGCCATATGCATGTTTGGATCCAGTGGCATAGGGATGTCCGGCACCGTTACGGCGGTCTTGCCATGGGGCCGACTTGGCGCCGGCACGACTGGCGGTGTTGTCTTTGGGGTGGTGTCCCCCGCCCCCAAACGAATCTGGCTCTTCGGCCAAAGCAGGGGCCAGCTCAGGCAGGTGCTGAGGGTCATCACGTCTTCATCGTCGGCCCCGACGGGTCGAATCGGAGGTAACAAGTCGTCGCAGCCTGGCAGCACCCGAGCCAGTTGAACCCTAAACAAGTTGGGTGGCATCTGGGTACCGTGGAACAAGGGGTTGCCCGGTTGAACGATTTTGCCCTTGGCGACATCGACCAACTCGTTGTTCACGAAGTGGAGGAGAGTGCACGGAACGTCGGCGGCGCCCTGCGAAAACATGTAGGGCGTCAGGGATGCCCAGTCAAAGGCAAGGAGATGAAGTCCTCGGTCGAGAGAGGCTTAATTAGTTACCGTGATGATGGCGTCGAGCTCGGCTAATGTCGAGGCACCGCCAACGGCGGGCGTGCAGTTGATGGAGGGGCCGCTTGCTGAAGAGGTGCCGGCCGGCGTACACCCGGGTGCATTAAGCTCCCGTGCCGGCGTCGGAGACACCAATGCCACCTCCGCCGGAGGCACCAATGGCCCCGCCATCGCATTATGCGAGTTGCTGGCCGTGAAGCTAGGAATCGGGGGCGGCCCCTGTTGGCCGCCCGCAATCCATGCACTCAACCCCGAGATCAAGGTAGGCACAAGGGCGGTGATCGTCGCTCCGAGTCGTTGTTCCACTTGCTCTTGGACAATCTCCGGAATCCGCGCCACCTGTGCCTTGAGTTCTTGAACCTCTCGCGCCTGGCTTTCCGAGCTGGTCTTTTTCTCCTTCCGCACACCAGCGGTATAGTATGACCCCCATTTTGTCGACAAGCCTTTGCCGGCCACACGACCAGCTGACGTCGGCTTACTGAGCTTATCCTTGTTCTTCATTACATTCAACCCCCTATTTAGAGTGGTGTCCCAAGGGTTGCTCTTAGTCGACCCCGCGCTACTGCTTTCAGTCGCCTGCGGAAGGAATGTGAACCATTTAGAAATTTGGCTTCATTAATTAGAATGCAACCATATGGAGCTAATTACGCGGGGGTGTATTCCTTACCAGAACAAGCTCAAGCTGCCTGGTCTTCGGATCCGTGGTAAGCTCCTTTGTTTTCGGGTCCTTCTTGTACTGGGCCCTGACAAAGTTCCTAGTCTGCTTGTCACCGTATTTATCGAAGAGGGGCGGTAGGCCTTGCTCGGCACGGTCCGCCTCCTCCTTGTCCCATATAGGCTCCGCCACTCTGTAACCGCCGGGACCGAGTGTGTGTTCCCCTATGTTCAGCTCCCGCATTTGTTTCCCCCACTCACTTGATTGGGAGCTTGCGGTGCTCGAGCAATTGATCTTGAAGTCGTTGTAGTCATCTTCGGTGATCGAAGGATTTTTCTCCTTGATCTTCTGATAACTCTCACCTTTCTCGATCATTCTCTTCACATTGCTTTTCCAAGTAGACAGGGTCATGCTCATCTTCGTGAGGGCAGCATTGTTCACTTTATTCCCTTTGAGGCTTGTGTTTTCAAATTCAGCGGGGAACTTGTATCATTCATGCAGCTTCGTGAAGAGGAGGTTGCGCAAATTCCCTCGGTCCTTATGCCTAAGGTTCTCGGTGTTGATCGAGACGGTGCTCCGGACAATGCACCCGAGCTGAAGCGAGTACCCCTTGACTATTCGTTCGGGCGCCGTTGGATTCCCGTTGGAGTCCACTTCAGTAACTTCCTCCTTGAGGGTGCGGAGCACGATCGGGCGCCGGTCCTTCCGTTGCCTCTTCGGTTGGCTGCCATCTGTGCGTGCGCCGCAATCATCAGTGGTGGCATCCTCGGCGGCACCATCAGTGGTGGCATCAGTGTGGTCATCCTCGGCGGCACCATCCGTGGTCTCAGGATCGGTGGGGAAGGCGGCGGCCTCATACAAGTGAGGTTGTTCCTCCATCTCCTGGGACAGCTCCCAGAATGCCTTGCCGCCCGAACCCCCGGCCTCATCGTTGTGGGCCATGTTTCTCTCTAAATAGAAACAAAGTTTGGTCAAAAAGTTGGTTATTGTCAAGGAACAAGATCATGGTCTCATCATTTAGGGTTTGTCGACACCGAGGCATCCTAAAATCTAAGCTTTTATCATTGAGGGTTTTTCGACGCCGAGGCACCCTAAAAGCCTAACCTTTCATCATTTCGGTTTTTATCGACACCGAGGCACCCTAAAAGCCATGCATTAGTCACAAGTACGCCGGGGCACTTGATCCTACTTAATTAACTACTAAGATACCCCGGCCCATGCATTAGTCACAAGTACCCCATATGTCCTATTTTTAGCAAAGTCATGCTAAAATTCACGGAAAATTTCAGCATGACCTTTGCTGAAAATAGGACATATGGAGTACCCGAATTTGCCGGAACGGAAGTTAATCGACATTTCGGCAAACTCAAGGGCCTCTCGGGGTACCTGCAATATCATCACGACACGATGGTCGGAGACAAAACCCAGCAAACTAGCACCACAATGTGCCTCTACTTTCATATGGATGAAAAGGCCACAATGTGCCTCTACTAGCATCACAAAAAACCCCTTGAGTTAGAAGATGGTATCCTCCATTTTGTACATCTTTGCGACCACACGGAGCTAATTTTCTCCATGCATGAAACATGACATATGAACATCAGTATGCATTGATTTATGAAAGAGACAGCCTAGCATGGGCAGCAAGAGCCACTCAGGCTAGCCAAGGAGACTGCCCATGAAACCACACCCCAAGGTAGAAGCCATCATTCATTACAAATTTGAATATATGATATTCCAGAAAATAATCTGTCTACAAAATGAGATACATTCCATTTGAACTACCAAGTTACACAAAGAAAATGCACCTAAGCACCAAGAGGAACTGTTACAACTCCATAAGGTATATCCAAGTCACTGCTACTCATATTCAAAAAACCTAACTCCAATATAACCAGAAATATTGTAAAACATTATATCTCCCTGCTGACACGAACTGAAAGCGTAACAAAAATACCTATTATTCTAGGCAGCTGCCTTGCTAGTGATTCGGTGTCGTCGCAACTGGATCCCTCCCACTCGACCTGCGATCTTCTACAAGGAAAAAGTAGCAGCTCAGTCAACCACCATATAATTATACAAGGAAAAAATGCTACTTGGCACAAGTGTAAACGAGAAGCTTGAGGTAGCAGCAGATTGAAGTGATAAAGTGCAAAGGAGAAGCTTGAGCTAGTAAACAATTTCTGAATGTTATAAAGTGGGGAAAGTAAAATAAAATTCATGACTAGTCATGGCACTAGAAAAGAGATGAGATTTCACAAAACCAGAGCCAAGCATAGTCCAGAATGTCAAATTTTCAGTTAGTTAATTATTACTCTGTGGCATTGCCATACTTAGCCAAGAGTCCCCATTTCTTATATTCTGTGAGATGCAGTCATCTTTTACTCCAGTTCTTATAGTATTTTGGAGTACATTGCCTGTTATGCTGCTTGCAAGGTTAGCATAGGTTCAGAAATGGGGACTAAAAAACAGTGATTTAATTCTCCAATTCAATTTTCATTTTCAAGTTTAAATTTGAATATCAACAGTAGTGATTTTACACCCAGTTCAACAGTGATCTGATCCAGTTTAATCTGGTCCAGTTAAAGTCTCCAAATGGAGTACTACAGCTCCTGCACCTGCTTCTATTATGTTTGTCTTGATAAGGAAGATTATGTTTCCATGTATAGTTCTAAAGGACTACCAGAACACAAAGGCACCTGCTTCCATGTATAGTTCTAATGTGCATTTTATTTTCTACTTGTAGCCTTGTAATCTTAATTTAAATAAATATAACAGGGGGTGTGGGGCTTTGCCCTACTGCGCAACTCAAAACAAATGAACTGAATCGCATGAACATAAGGCATAAGATAAATTTATCCCCATGGAAATAGAAAACATTTTGAAAACATTTCCAGGGTCTCACTACTTCACAACAATTTAATTATTGTCAAATGTTAATCACAAACCAAAACACCAACTATCATATGACTTCAGAATCATATTAGTGTCCAATTACCACTTGAGTAAATCATCACTATGACATACAAGATGCGGGTGAACAGTTACAACTACCAAATCACAAACAGGCAGATGAAAGAGTGTATAGTTTTTTCCTTCAAGTGCTGAACATAAATTGTTCTTGGAATAATATATCAACAAAGAGAAACTCCCCTGATGGAGTACACTATTGCACAACTTAACTGAATTTTTTTACTCCAATAATACCGGTACACTTGCTACTGTAATGGAATACCTGATCTTTGATTCAAGTAATAGTGTATGATGAATTTGATTATTCAGACTTAAGTTGCTTCAAGTGATGTCACTAGTTTCAGTTAACTGGAGTACTACAGCAAATGGAGTACCTAATCTGATCCAGTTAAAGTCTCCAAATGGAGTACCAAATGGAGTACTATAGCTCCTGCACTTGCTACACCAAAACAGTTACTGATCAAGTCCAGAGTACTCCAGTTGATCAAGCAGCAGTAGAAAGACTGTAAGTGTTTAAATTCAGTCAAGTACAACTGCAAGTACTAATGCAAGTGTTTAAGCTCCAGTTGATCAAACAGAGCCTCGTCAAAGTACTACTGCAAGTGTTTAAATTCAGTCAAGTATACTACTGCAAATGTTTAATTAAAAGAAAAATGCCTCATGATTCTCTTTGTGTCAGGCTACAACGCCCAGTTGTGGTTGTGGAACAGGAAGAAATACTGCAGTTTGTGTATACAGATGCTTCCTTGACGGGATTAAAAGAACTACTGCAAGAACTACTGCAAGAACTACTGCAAGAACTACGCCAGAGCATGAGAGATGGAGAGAGCAGAGAGAGAGAGGGGGGGATGATACCTTGACGAGCTCCCCTGATGGCGTGGGTAGTAGGGTCGGGGCAGCGTCCCGGGAAGAACTAGGCACACGCGGTCCGAGGTGCGTGCAGCCTGCGCGCGAGAGGAACCAGCATCATCAGGGAACCTTGACGGCGGCACAATCGAATCAAACAAAGGGGGAGGGGGAGGAGAAGAGGACCTTGCGAGACCTTCAATGGCGGGGTCGCGGGAGAGAAGAAGCACGCGAGCAGCGGCGTGGTCGATGGGAGCAGCTCGAGCAGAGGTGGCGGCGGATCTGGCCGGCGTCGAGGGCGGCGGGGATCGAGGGCGAGGGCTCGGGCAAGGGAGAGAGAGGGGATCGAGGGCGAGGGCTCGGGCAAGGGAGAGAGAGGGGATCGAGGGCGAGGGCTCGGGCGAGGGAGAGAGAGGGGATCAGAAGTAGGGGGGCACAATACTAATGGCGCACCACCCCTCGGTGCGCCATTAGTATTTTTTCGAGCCAACAGGTTATCTCCCACCTGACCTTATTCACATCAACTCCCCTCTACTAGCTCGACTGGTCAGGTGCCCGTTCTCACACCAGGAGGTCCTGGGTTCGATTCCCAGGCTCCACAAAATTTGTTTTATGCATTTAAAATGCTGTTTGATACTTTTTTGTGTTTAAATATGTTCAAACTTGTTTAAATCATAACAGTAATTTTTTTTATAAGACAGTAATAATTTTTTAAAAAATATCATCAAACAATAATGCCGGTGGAGCGGGGGAGGGTGCGGGGGGTCGGTGGCGGCGGTTGAGTAGGGGAGGGGTGCGGGGGGTCGGAGGCGGCGGTTGAGTAGGGGAATCGAGGGTGCGGGGGGTCGGCGGCGGCGGCCGGTGGACCGGGGGGTGCTCGGCGGCGAGGGGGACCGGATCTGGCGAGGTGGGATAGAGATCGAGATGGAGGGGGATCGAGATCGAGTGTCCATGAAATTTAAAAATATTCATGATAGTTCAAAAAGTGCCCATGAAATACAATCGAGAAATGAAGGCTACGATTTAAATACAATCGATCTTAGCTAGCTATCTGTTAACAATCTTCTTGCCCTTCTTTTTCGCAAATGGAGTTCTTCTGTGGAACGGACGTCCTTTAGGTAGGGTGGTCCTGCTTCTTCTTGTGGTGTATGCTGCTACTTCATCATCGTCGTCATGTTCGATCCTCGGTTCGCCGTACTTGTCGAAGTCTTTCTCATTGGCTACTCCATCCATTCCGATGATCTTCCTTTTGCCTCTCCTCACGACAACACGACTGGTCTTTGACGGGTCGGTAATGAAGAAGCATTGGTCCACTTGGGAAGCCAGTACCCATGGCTCATTTTTCGCGGTGACGTTTGCGCCCGCGGTCTTGGATTTGGCTTCGGGTATAACCATGGTGGTGAAATACCGGTCTTCTTTTAGGACGCTCTTGGCCCATCTGACACGGAACATCAGGACCTTCTCTCCAGCGTAGCTCAGCTCCCAGATCTCCTCGATCCTTCCGTAGTATCTGTCCTTGTCGTTACCGGTGTAGGATTCCATCGTTACCCCGGAGTTCTGATAACCATCGCTCTTCATGTCCTTGGCCTCGGTGTAGAATGTGTAGCCGTTGATATCGTACGCCTCATAGGTCATCAGGTTGTGCTCGGCGCCCTGTGACAAGGCGAATATGAGTTGTTCTTCCGCGGAAGAATCCTCATGTAAAGGGTACGACAGAAGCTTCTTCTTGAACCAACGCGTGAAACATGAGTTGTGCTCTTTGAGTATATCTCCGTCCGTCCTCTGTTGGCCTCGGTCATTGTACGTCTTCTTAATAAAGGTTTTGTGCTCTACCACCCAAGGATCGACCACGTCTATGTGTTGTAGCGCGACTAGGTTTGCTCTTTCAAAGTCGGCGAGTCGACCCTCAAAGTCGACATGCATTTCGCGGCGACCCTCACGGTGACCCCATCCAGCGAGCCTGCCGAGGTGCCTGTTGACGGGCAGACCAACGGGGTTCCCGATGCCTAGATAATTCGTGCAGTAGGAGATGCACTCTTCGGTCAGAAAGCCCCTGGCTATGCTTCCCTCTGGACGTGACATGTTGCGAACGTATCCTTTGATGACACCATTCATCCTTTCGAACGGCATCATGCTGTGCAGGAACGTCGGCCCGAGTTGGATGATATCCTCCACTATATGGACCAGCAGATGCACCATAACGTCGAAGAATGCGGGCGGGAAGTACATCTCAAGCTCGCATAGTATCACCACGATCTCTTCCTGTAGCCTTCTGAGTTGCCTCACGCCAATCGACTTCCGAGAGATGACGTCGAAGAAGTTGCATAGGCCAAATAGCGTTTCACGGACGTGCGCGTCCATGATCCCACGGATTGCAACTGGAAGTATCTGCGTCATCAGCACGTGACAGTCGTGAGACTTCATCCCGCTGAACTTCTGCTTCGCTGGGTCTAGGTATCTGCTTATCTTCCCCGCGTAACCGTAAGGAAGTTTTACTCCTAGGAGGCAGGTGAAAAACTGCTCGATCTCCTCCTGACTTAGAGTGAAGCACGCGGGAGGGTAGTCATTTCCGGTCTTCTTGGCCTTTTTGCCTTTGCGACGACTTTCTGTGTCCTGCTTCGCCTCATCATCATCATCATCATCATCATCATCATCATCATCATCATCATCATCATCATATATAGCGTGAAGCTCCTGCCTGATGCCCATTGATTTCAAGTCTGCCCTTGCTTTCGGCCCATCTTTGGTCCTCTCTGGCATGTTGAGCAGGGTACCAAGCAGACTCTCGCACACGTTCTTCGTGATATGCATGACATCAAGGTTGTGAGGCACACGGCGGATCTTCCAGTACGGCAAGTCCCAGAAAACAGACCTCGTTTTCCATACCTTCAGCAGCGGCTCTGGCGCCTTTTGCTTCTTTCCCGGCAGTGGGCAGTCTTTCCAATTTTTCAACAGCTTGTCTATTTCCTCGCCGCTCCTCGTACACGGGCGTTTTCGGGGTTCGGTTTCACCATCGAACAGATCCTTGCGTTTCCTCCACGGGTCATCGTCGCGAAGCCACCTTCGATGTCCCATGAACACGGTTTTCGAAGACCCGGGATCTCTATCTAGCTGGCGATACGTTGTGTCATCCATGCACCTTACGCATCCAGAAAATCCGTGGACTACCTTCCCCGCAAGATATCCGTAACTGAGATAGTCGTGCACCGTCGTGAGCAGTGCGGCTCTCATAGGGAAATATTCTTTCTCTGCGGCGTCCCACATATTGGCTGGCGTTTTCCACAGCGTGTCAATCTCCTCTTTCAGCAGCCCCAGATACAGATTGATGTCGTTCCCTCGTTGTTTCGGCCCTTCAATTAGCATACTCATGTGAATGTACTTCCTCTTCATGCACAACCAGGGGGGAAGGTTGTACATCCACACGAACACAGGCCAGGTGCTATGTGTGCTTCTCTGGCTGCTAAACGGATTGACTCCATCGGTGCTCGCGCCCAGCATGATGTTCCTTGGATCGTTCCCAAATTCTGGGTATTCGAAGTTCAACGCTTGCCACTGGCTCGCATCCTTAGGGTGACTCAGCATCTTGTCTTTTTTATCTATCTCCGGATCATTTGCGTCATCTTCTCGCTTCTTCTCCTCCCTATCCGCGTGCCAACGCAAGAGCTTTGCTACCTTAGGGTCCGCGAAATACCGCTGCAGACGAGGAGTGATCGGAAAGTACCACACCACTTTTCGAGGAGCTTTCTTCCTCTTCTTGTATCGAGTGACACCGCACACCGGACATATGGTAGACTCCGCGTGCTCGTCCCGATAAATGATGCAATTGTTCATGCACACATGGTATTTCACGTGCGGTAAATCCAGAGGACACACGATTTTCTTCGCCTCCTCCAAACTGGTCGGGCACTTGTTCCCCTTGGGAAGACTTTCGTGCCAGAATGACATGTTCTCGTCGAAGCATGCGTCGGTCATTTTGTGTTTTACCTTCATCTCCAGAGCCATGAGCGTTACTTTCAGGCGGGTATCCTCGGGCCTGCATCCTTCATACAATGGAGTAACCGCGTCTAACTCAAGTTGATCCATCTTGGCTTTCTCTCGGGCGGCAGCTCTTGCGTTATCCGTCTGCTTGAGAAGCAGCTCTTGAATATGAGGGTCCTGCACCCAGCCCATCGATGGTCCAGCGTCGTCTGCTCCGCCGGCATCATCATCATGTCCTGCATCTTCTACATGATGACTGTGTACAGCATCACCGTCGTGATCATCTCCTGGGGATTCTTCGTCTTCTCGCCCCCCCGAACCGTGGTGGTTGTCTTGCTGCCCTTCCTCATTTCTTGCCCGGCCCCCATGGACGACTTCGTAGTCATCTTCATCACCTTGCCACCGATAGCCATCCATGAAACCACGCAAGAGCAGGTGGTCCCGCACCTGCCCGGAATCCGGGTCCGCAATAAGGCTATTCAGCTTGCATCTTCGACACGGACATCTTATCTCTGTCTCGTTCTTTTGAAGCATCTCGGCCTTCGCGGACCTCAAAAACCTATTCACGATGCCTTCGGTCATCGTGCGGACCATGGTTGCCTGCGGGGTAGAGCAAAACGATATTTTAGAACCAAGAAAAAATTTGGCATGACTTTCCCTAAAAATAGGACCAAAAAGAATGCTTAATGCCAAAATTCTCGCCGAAACGGAAATGAATCAACATTCCGGCAAAATATTGGCAACTATCGCATTTCAAATACCGGCACACCTCCAAACACAAACACATATGCAACACCACAAACATATGCAACACCACGAACATACATAGATCTAGCTAGGCCATAAAAAGTGCATGTGCACATTGTGTAGGGAGAACAACATAAATATAGCTTCCCCCCTTACTTACCTAGCAAAACAAGGTAACTTAACCACTTAATTTGAATGAATCTATGGTGGAAATGAGGTGAAAAAGAGGAGGCACCCGAGACAAGGAGGAGGCGGTGGAGAGAATGAAGTGGGGAGAAAGTGAGTGTGGGAGGAGAGGTTGTCCAAAATATCTTGTTGCTGCCCACTTACTAATGGCGCACCAGCAACAAATGCGCCATTAGTAATCCAGGTTACTAATGGCGCACCCACTGTTGGTGCGCCATTAGAACTTTTGCAAAAAAAGGAATAAAAGCAATAATAAAAAAAATAACATTAGTGGCGCACCTTCTGGCTGGTGCGCCATTACTAGTTACAACTAGTAATGGCGCACCACCAGGGGATGCGCCATTAGTATGTTTGGACAGGCGCACTAGTTCAAAAAAAAATTGGTACTAATGGCGCACCGTGGTCAAGGTGCGCCATTAGTAGTTTCAACACGAATGGCGCATCAGAAGGTGGTGCGCCATTAGTATATACTAATGGCACACCACTTGTCTAGTGCGTCATTAGTGTCATTTCCATCTATAGCCCTTTTCCTAGTAGTACACCAAGTTGACAAAACTGAAAGTAGAACTTTAGCCTTTGCACAAAGGATCACCAGCCAAGAAAGCAAAACAAAATCAAGATGAATCCTCCAAGCTTGACGCCAAAGCCCGTTATCTACCATGGCATTAGCCACCAAAAGAAAATGCGACAGATCACCTCTTCGCCCGAGTTTGATGTGGCTCCATCGTTGATATGCAACATGCAACTTTTTAAACCTCCAAAGTAGCTTACCATAGGCGCTTAGCCATTACAGTTGAAATAATCTTGCAAGGGTAACATCCCTAGCACGTCATTGAACTCCAGATCTAGCATCCCCACTCGATGATGATGTCGAAGGAGGAAACCATACCTACCAGCTGCCAACCACGAACCAAACACATGATCTAGCGCCTTTCAGTTGCCGTCGATGCAAACCACTATCTACATCCACTCCCGCACTACCTCCCGAGCTCTGCGACGTTGGATCAAATGTCGTCACAATGCGGAGCCTTGGGACACAAGTCCATCATAGGGATGCCGCCACTTTCACACCATCCCACTTGAATAGACTAGCAACCAGATCGATCATCCACCAACGAGCATAACGTGGTTCGACACTGTTGTCACCCTTGTTGAAGCCATGACGTCGAACGACTAAAAACCTAAGCTACTAAGCCCTAAAACCTAAAACTAGATGATCCGTACGTGAGGGATCCGATGACACCCCTCATTTCGGGGAGGAGGTCTGCTTCAGTACACCCCCCCCCCCCTCCACAAACCGTATAAGGGCAGTATTGTAACCTCACTAACCAACAAGTACATCCTAATGCTTCTACCTTCTTTTTTCTTCTACTTCAATTCACGGCTGGGCCAGCCCAGTGTTGAACCGGTCCTTTTATCACCATTTCTTTTTTTCGTTTATCTTTTTTCTTTTTCAAAAAATACTCGCACTTATAAAATTTTGTTCAAAATTTTAAAAAATGTTCGGTTTTTTAAATTTGGTTCGCATTTAAAAAATTGTACATATATGTCAAAAATTGTTTGTTTATTGTATGTTGAAACAAAAATGTTCATTTAAATACAAAACATGCTCACATAAAACAATGAACACTTTTCAAAATTTTGAACATCTATTAAATAGAAAAATAAAAATGAAAATATATCAATCAGTGACCGGTTTATTGTTTGTTTTTGTTTAATTTCATTCTTGTTGTTTTTTTGTTTTTCCTTTTTTGTTCTTTTCCTTTTCAAAGATGCTCCCATCAATATAATGGACCCAAAATTTTCAACATACTAGCATCACCATGCCAAGCATCGATGATAAATTTCATTGATTTCTGTCATTTTATGCATTTTCTAGTGTTTTTCCCATGAAAAAACCATAAAACACTAGCCAAACGTGACACAGCGTGTGTTCGGTATCCGAATTCCTTCAAATTTTGCATGGAGTCCTGCCATGAGTATGCCCACATGCAGGAAAGATCTAGTGTCATTTTGTACATGGTAAGAGGCACACCATGTTCAAAGGTGGTGGTTCGGGTAGGCCGATAGGGTAAGTTTGGGTGCAAAAATTTTCCACAACAATAAACTGGACCCAGATTTTTCCGCACACTAGCATCACCATGCCAAGCATCCATGATAAATTTCATTGAGTCATGACATTTTATGCATTTTCTAGGGTTTTCCCGGTGAAAAAACCCAAAAACACTAGCCGAACGTGACACAACGTGCGTTCGGAGTCCGGATTGAAGGAAATATGCCCTATAGAGAATAATAAATTTGTTACTTTATATATACTTAATCATGATACAAGGTTTATTATTCATGCTAGAATTTTATTGATTGAAAAATTTAAATACATATGTGAATACATAAACAAATACCATGTCCCAGTAAGCCTCTACTAGACTAGCTCATTGATCAAAGATGGTTAAGGTTTCCCAACCATGGACATGTGTTGTCATTTGATAATGGGATCACATCAGTAGAAGAATGATGTGATGGACAAGACCCACCCGTTAGCTTAGCATAATGATCGTTTAGTTTATTGCTATTGCTTTCTTCATGTCAAATACATATTCCTTCGACTATGAGATTATGCAGCTCCCGAATACCGGAGGAATATCTTGTGTGCTATCAAACGTGACAACGTAACTGAGTGATAATAAAGATGCTCTACAGTTATCTCCGAAGGTGTTTGTTGCGTTGGCATAGATCAAGATTAGGATTTGTCATTCCGAATATTGGAGAGGTATCCGTGGGCCCTCTCAGTAATACACATCATAAGAAGTTTGCAAGCAAAGTGACTAAAGAGTTAGTTACGAGATGATGTATTACGAAGCGAGTAAAGAGACTTACCGGTAATGAGATTGAACTAGGTATGAAGATACCGACGATCGAATCTTGGGCAAGTAACATACCGACAGACAAAGGGAATTACGTATGTTGTCATAAGGTTTGATCGATAAAGATCTTCGTAGAATATGTAGGAGTCAATATGGGCGTCCATGTTCCGCTATTGGTTATTGATCGGAGAGGACATGTCTACATAGTCCTTGAACCCGTAGGGTCCGCACGCTTAACATTCGTTGACGATATAGTATTATATGAGTTATGTATGTTGGTGACCGGATGTTGTTCGGACTCCAGGATGAGATCACAGACATGACGAGGAGTTTCGGAATGGTCCGGAGGTAAAGATTGATATATAGGATGATATGGTTAGGCCAAGGGGTAAAGCCCACGGGGCTTTAGGTCAGTGCAAATGGAGTTTTGCGGAGGCCAGGGGGCCAAATGCCAGAGACCCTGGCGCCTGGCCCTGGGCCAGACGCCGAGGCCCATGGCATCTGGGCCAGACGCCAAGGACTGTGGCATCTGGTCCTGGAAGTCCGAGAAGGATTCTTCCTTACGGGCAAAACCGACTTTAAGGAGGCTTTTACTCTAAGTTTCGACCCCAAGGCTCAACATATAAATAGAGGGGCAGGGCTAGCACCCAAGACACATCAAGAATCACCAAGCTGTGTGCCGGCAACCTCGTCCCCTCTAGTTTATCCTCTGTCATAGTTTTTGTTGTGCTTGGCGAAGCCCTGCAGAGATTGTTATTCACCAACATCGTCACCATGCCGTCGTGCTGCCGGAACTCATCTACTATTTAGCATGTCTTGCTGGATTAAGAAGGCGAGGACGTCATAGAGCTGAACGTGTGCAAAACGCGGAGGTGCCGTACGTTCGGTACTTGATCGAGACGGATCGTGAAGGTGTATGACTACATCGACCGTGTTGATAAACGCTTCCGCTTTGCGATCTTCAAGGGTATAAAGATGCTCTCCCCTCTCGTAGCTATGCATCTCAATGGATAGATCTTGCGTGTGCGTAGATTTTTTTTGTTTTTCCATGCAACGTTTCCCAACACGAATTCCTTCTCATTTTGCATGCAGGTTTGCCATGACCATGCCCACATGCTGAAAATAATTTGGTGCCATCTCATGCATGGTAAGAAGCACACCATGTCTAAAGGTGGTGGTTCGGGTAGGCCAGTAGGGCAAGTCTAGATGCATTTTTTTTCCACAACAATAAAATAGACCCAGATTTTTTCCACACACTAGCATCACTATGCCAAGCATCCATGGTAAATTTCATTGAGTTCTGACATTTTATGCATTTTCTAGGGTTTTTCGGTGAAGAAACTACAAAAACATTAGTCGAACGTGACGCAACGTGCGTTAGGTGTCCAGATTACTTCAAATTTTGCATGGAGGCCAGCCCACTTACTGGCAAAATTTGGTGTCATTTAATTCATGGCAAGAAGCACACCATGTTCAAAGGTGATGGTTCTGGTAGGTCGGAAGGGCAAGTCTGGATGCACTTTTTTTCACATCAATAAAATGGACCCAATTTTGTCCACACACTAGCATCACCATGCAAACATCCATGATAAATCTTGCTGATTTATGGAAATTTATGCATTTTCTAGGGGTTTCATGGTAAAAAAAAACCCCAAAACACTAGCTGAACATGACGCAACGTGCGTTTGATGTCCGAATTCTATCAAATTTTGCAAATTTGGTGTCATTTCATGCATGTCAAGAAGCACATCATGTTGAAAGGTGGTGGTTCGGGTAGACCGGTGGGGCACGCTTTTGTTATTTGCAATTTCTGTCATTATCAATCAACAAGAACATTTTCTTATATCCGAATTATTTCTTAAAATTTGACAACAATTTTGGAATTTCTAATTGTTTATGGAAATTTTATTAGCATGAACAAAATTTCCAAAATTGTTAATAAATTCCCGATATTGATGTTGTACACAAATTTCGAACCAATTTTTTTTCAAACTTTATCTAAATTTTAAAAGATAAACAATTATTAAATTTATGATTTTTTTAACAATGCTAACTTTTTTTGAAATCCCAGAACATTTTTATAATGTGTAAAAAATATTTGAAAACAGTAACATTTTTTAGTAATCCCAAAATATTTAAAATTTTTAAAAAGGTTTTAAAATGAATAATAAAGATCAAAAAGGGAAAAATATGAAATATACGAAAAATGGAAAAATATAACAAAAAAAAACGCTCAGGGCTTGCCCAACAGGGTGACAGCATCGCTTCCATCGGGCGCCTATTGGGCCCGCCAATCATTCGCCAATTTGGAAAAAGTTCATCAATTTTGAACAAGAATGTTTATGAATTCGAGAAAATTACTGGCTTTTATAAAACATTTTAAAATTTGGAAATATTTGCTGGATATAGAAAAGTTCATGAATTTGAAAACAAAGTTTGCAAATTTAGGAAAATTTTTACGAATTTAAATGGAAAAAATTTCGGATAGGGCATTCGAATGGACGAAATTTTTTCTAGGGCCTTGCATCACCATTCCAAGGCACCATGCCATTTTTTTTTTGATTTCAATAATTCTGCATTTTGAAAAATCTTTGTGCTTTGAAAATTTATTTGGAATTTCGAAAATAATCCTTTATTAATTTTTTCCTACACAAATACCAAGAATGTTTGAGGAAATTCAAAATAAATTAGTTACATTTTTTATTAATATTTTCTGATTTTTTCTTGACTTTAGATATTTCGCAGTGTTTTTCAAAATATGTTCATGTTCAAAATTTTGTTCACTCTTTTTAATGTATGTTCGTGTTATGACATACTGCTGGACAATTTTTTGACATATTTGTACAATTCTTTTTTAATACAAATGTTTGTACTTTGTGAACAAAAGTTAAAAAGCGAACATTTTTTAAAATTTGAACAAAATTTTATAAGCCTATGTATTTTTTGAAAAAGAGAAAAGAAAAAAATGAAAAAGAAGATAGTGATAAAAGGACTGAAGTAGAAGAAAAAAGAAGAAGATAGTGATAAAAGGACTGAAGTAGAAGAAAAAAAAAGTAAATACACACAAGTATTAGGATGTCCTAGTTCGCTAGTGTGCCCTTTTTAGACCAAGTGATCTTGACTCATGTTACCTGCACTCTTTCTTCTTTTAAAAAGAAAGTGAAAAAGAGCTGAGGGCGCCGTGAGGAAAAAAGAGAGCGCCGCGTATATGTACACAGGCCGCGTATCCGCGCGGGTGAAAAGACTATCCTACCATTTATTATGAAGGGGTATAAAAAGATCTCAGCCGTCAGTGTGTTTAGGGGGTGTACCGGAACAAAAGTTTTCAGGGAAAAAACCTAGGACGTGCTACGCTAATTACAACAACTAGCTTGCCGACCTCACCTACCGTGGTTACCCTCGTTGTACTGATCACATGCGTCACCCGAATATGACATTGTTAATTCTCAAGTAGGTACAGCCTGGTTGCAGCTAGCACTATATTAAAACTGAAAGTCAATGGATTGATCTCGTCTTGCGTTTGTGTTCATTTTCATGTACGCAAGCTGGACGGAGTCCCAACCAGCTTGGTCTGATCTTCTTCTGCTGAGCAACTAGCCGCATCCCTACAGATCTGATCTTCCAGGTTAGTGCTTCAGTCATTCACCGTTTGGCTCTGTATTTTTCTGAATCCTGTGTTGACGGTTAAGTTGTTTCAAATGGAAACACAAGTAATTGGTTTTCAAATCGAGCCATGGATTTGGATTGCAGAAATTCAGTTCCCGAACCTGTTCCTGATCTGAACCTGTGTGGATCCAGATTCTGGTTCCTACTTCTTAGTTAATCATCTTATCTCTTTTCAGCATCTTTATTTGAGTTGCTCCATAGTTCCGCTACCCCCCGCAAAAAAAGAGAGAGGTTCAGCTATGCTTAGCAGTTATCCAGATGCCAGCGGTCAGTTTTGCTCCATAGTTCAGCTATACTTTAAACAGGAACGAAATCTTTCTTATCGTCTCGGTTTGGCAAGCATAGTTCATATATATAGTCAACGCTGGGCGTAGTACAATTTTTCGATAAAGGATGGATTTTAATCACTCAAAATTAAGCATCAAAGGGATACAAACACAATAAGTACACACCCGACTTCTATATAGTTAGGATGCAGTTGGGTGTCGTACATAGGTCAGAGTCCTATGTAATTTTCACTATAAACTTAGTCAATTTGTGAAGCTTGACTTTTGAGAAACAACTGCGCGGGTACCAAAGAAGACTATGGTGTTGCCACTACAAACATCGTTGTTCTGAAAAATATTGCCTCAGCCTCAAACACATAGATTACATCTGCCTAAAACAGTTTACCTAATATTTTTCTCATGCAGTTTTTGTGTAATCAGGTATGGAGAGAACGCGTGATGAATTAGAGAAGAAGCTACACGACTCAAATGCAACACCCATGTTTTTTCCACTAGAATTTTGGAGGCCATCACATGTGATTTTTCTACTGAACTGGTACTAGGCGAAGGTGGGTTTGGTGTGGTTTACAAGGAGTATGACATATTATTTTAACTCCACGTTTCAAATGTGTGGCAAATCAACAATTTACTGAAGATATACCATGAATGAATGAAGACAGTTGTTAGCTTACAACACAGGGGGTTCTTCGGAGTGGGAAGTTTATTGCTGTGAAGAAGCTTTTTGAAATACGTGTACAAGATGAAACGTTCCGTAATGAGGTCCGTTATCTCATGGGGATCAAGCACCAACACATAGTACAGTTTATAGGTTACTGTGCAGAATCAAAATGGGAAGCAATAGAGCAACCAAGAGGGAGTGGGAAGTACATCGTTGCTGAAATACCAGATAGGTTGCTCTGCTTCGAGTATGTATCCAACAAAAGCCTTGACACGTATATTTCTGGTATGGTACAAAACACACTATTATAAACACTTCTGTTCTCTCTGTATGTCTTTCTTAAGTTTAGTCCATCAGGTGAGCACAGAATATGTTGTGTCAGTTAATAGCCTAAGCACATGATCTATCTTTATATGTGTAGCACTAAGGCCTTATACAATGCAAGACGCTGGGGAGGTGCTTAGAAAATAAACCAGTATTTTTTTAAGCATCGATGCTTGTTTGTACATGGTAGACACTTAATTAGGCATCCCTCGTATATAAATAGGCACTGGTGCTTCGAAAAACCTGGTTTATTTTTCTAATCACCTAGCACTGTACAAGGTCTATGGTCATTTACAATATGAACTCCTAAAACGGACACAGTATCCGCCCGCGGACAGTGATACGGAGCCGGCCATCCAACCGCATACATTTCAAAGAAAATTCGAACAAACCGGACCATTTTCATGCAAACCGTACTAAATTCGTTACATTTTCAACTAAACAAAAGCGGATGAGACTTTTTTAACCTAGTCAAAATGATTGTCGACTGTGGTGGCGCCCGTATCCCACGTTCTGGCTTCCTCATGTCCGGCAAGCTCACCGGCCGTGAGCCCCGGGAAGTGAAGCTGCGGGAGGGGGAAGAGTAGGACGTGCGGCGTGGCCATCCTGGGACCCAAGCCATGGCGACGTCCCATGTCCTACTCTTTCTAGTCGGAGTCTACCCTCTATCGACGATGTCAAACATCGATGGGTCAGCCTCGTGGTCGTGGCGGCGGGGTGCACACCAAGGTGGAGGCATGGCCGTCGCGAAGCTGGAGACGTCCACGATTGTCCGAGTCTCCTTTTCGTCCACCTTTGTGTCGATCTCCGCGAAAGGGCGTCTCTCTTCACTTGAAGAACGCGCAACCACCATTGCTCGCGCTGGATCTCACGGGCGCTACGCATGGACTGGTGCAACGCCCGCTGGTCATCCAAGAAGCCCGGATCCTCCGCGACCATGGCTGCGACGACATCATAGTTCGCCAACTCGCTGGAGATTTCTCCCTCGCGAGCCGGTGCTCGCCGAGGACCCAAATGTTGTAGCTTTGGTCCTCCTGCGTCTTCTGGAATGCCAACACATGTGACATTGATTGCTCTGTCGCCATGATGGCGCTGATGTGTGCCTGCGCGGGCGGATTTGCTGGCTCATCATCAGACACCTCCTCCATCATCTGGTCTTCGTCGTTGACATTCGGCACGCTTGCTGACAAACCAGTCTCAGTGCGTTGTGCACGACGGACCTGCCAACCAGCCAAAATCCCGACCAACTCTTGCTTCAGCTTTGTCGAGTCTCTCCCACATCACTTTGGAGCTCATGGTCATGGCGGGCGTGCTGCGGTGTTGGTCGTGCCGGGCGACGACGCATCGTTTAAATATCGGGCACCGGCTACGACATGCAGGCACCATCTAGGACACACGGCGTGGTGTGTCAATGCGGGCGCCATAGTACTCCCTCCGTTTTTATTTAATTCGCACATTAGCTTTGGTCAAAGTCAAGGTTTACAAACTTTGATCAAGTTTATAGACAAAATTTGTAGTTTTCCTGGATTTGATCTTCATATGACATGATCCGACCTTAAGTGGTTGGATTCGACAACAGAGGCGCTTCCCTTCTTGGAGGCACTGCTTATGGAGAACCATTCTCGTAGTCCATGTGTCATTGGGGGATGCTTAGTGTTGTTACACTTGTTGTGGTTCATAGTTACACTTTTTATTTTCTCCTTTTTTAGTAACTTGCAAGATGGCCCTTGCAAATGCAAGGGCATCATGTTAGTCTATCGAAAGTGTTAAGCTATTTTTTTTCCCTTTGCAATACATTTTTACTCCTATTTATCATGTCATTGCACAATAGACAACATTTAAGGCATCGATACATGTCCAAATGACTAACATTGACCTTTATTTTGTATGTGAATATGTGATTATGATGCTAATGATAACACAAAATAGCTGCAAATTATTTGTTTGCAAAAAAAATAATCTAATGATGTTGACTTTTCAATAATATGTTTATACAGTTAGGCATCGAGCTGCAAGCAAGATAACCCACAACCACCACTTTTCGAGGAGCTTTCTTCCTCTTCTTGTATCGAGTGACACCGCACACCGGACATATGGTAGACTCCGCGTGCTCGTCCCGATAAATGATGCAATTGTTCATGCACACATGGTATTTCACGTGCGGTAAATCCAGAGGACACACGATTTTCTTCGCCTCCTCCAAACTGGTCGGGCACTTGTTCCCCTTGGGAAGACTTTCGTGCCAGAATGACATGTTCTCGTCGAAGCATGCGTCGGTCATTTTGTGTTTTACCTTCATCTCCAGAGCCATGAGCGTTACTTTCAGGCGGGTATCCTCGGGCCTGCATCCTTCATACAATGGAGTAACCGCGTCTAACTCAAGTTGATCCATCTTGGCTTTCTCTCGGGCGGCAGCTCTTGCGTTATCCGTCTGCTTGAGAAGCAGCTCTTGAATATGAGGGTCCTGCACCCAGCCCATCGATGGTCCAGCGTCGTCTGCTCCGCCGGCATCATCATCATGTCCTGCATCTTCTACATGATGACTGTGTACAGCATCACCGTCGTGATCATCTCCTGGGGATTCTTCGTCTTCTCGCCCCCCCGAACCGTGGTGGTTGTCTTGCTGCCCTTCCTCATTTCTTGCCCGGCCCCCATGGACGACTTCGTAGTCATCTTCATCACCTTGCCACCGATAGCCATCCATGAAACCACGCAAGAGCAGGTGGTCCCGCACCTGCCCGGAATCCGGGTCCGCAATAAGGCTATTCAGCTTGCATCTTCGACACGGACATCTTATCTCTGTCTCGTTCTTTTGAAGCATCTCGGCCTTCGCGGACCTCAAAAACCTATTCACGATGCCTTCGGTCATCGTGCGGACCATGGTCGCCTGCGGGGTAGAGCAAAACGATATTTTAGAACCAAGAAAAAATTTGGCATGACTTTCCCTAAAAATAGGACCAAAAAGAATGCTTAATGCCAAAATTCTCGCCGAAACGGAAATGAATCAACATTCCGGCAAAATATTGGCAACTATCGCATTTCAAATACCGGTACACCTCCAAACACAAACACATATGCAACACCACAAACATATGCAACACCACGAACATACATAGATCTAGCTAGGCCATAAAAAGTGCATGTGCACATTGTGTAGGGAGAACAACATAAATATAGCTTCCCCCCTTACTTACCTAGCAAAACAAGGTAACTTAACCACTTAATTTGAATGAATCTATGGTGGAAATGAGGTAAAAAAGAGGAGGCACCCGAGACAAGGAGGAGGCGGTGGAGAGAATGAAGTGGGGAGAAAGTGAGTGTGGGAGGAGAGGTTGTCCAAAATATCTTGTTGCTGCCCACTTACTAATGGCGCACCAGCAACAAATGCGCCATTAGTAATCCAGGTTACTAATGGCGCACCCACTGTTGGTGCGCCATTAGAACTTTTGCAAAAAAAAAAGGAATAAAAGCAATAATAAAAAAAATAACATTAGTGGCGCACCTTCTGGCTGGTGCGCCATTACTAGTTACAACTAGTAATGGCGCACCACCAGGGGATGCGCCATTAGTATGTTTGGACAGGCGCACTAGTTCAAAAAAAAATTGGTACTAATGGCGCACCGTGGTCAAGGTGCGCCATTAGTAGTTTCAACACGAATGGCGCATCAGAAGGTGGTGCGCCATTAGTATATACTAATGGCACACCACTTGTCTAGTGCGTCATTAGTGTTATTTCCATCTATAGCCCTTTTCCTAGTAGTACACCAAGTTGACAAAACTGAAAGTAGAACTTTAGCCTTTGCACAAAGGATCACCAGCCAAGAAAGCAAAACAAAATCAAGATGAATCCTCCAAGCTTGACGCCAAAGCCCGTTATCTACCATGGCATTAGCCACCAAAAGAAAATGCGACAGATCACCTCTTCGCCCGAGTTTGATGTGGCTCCATCGTTGATATGCAACATGCAACTTTTTAAACCTCCAAAGTAGCTTACCATAGGCGCTTAGCCATTACAGTTGAAATAATCTTGCAAGGGTAACATCCCTAGCACGTCATTGAACTCCAGATCTAGCATCCCCACTCGATGATGATGTCGAAGGAGGAAACCATACCTACCAGCTGCCAACCACGAACCAAACACATGATCTAGCGCCTTTCAGTTGCCGTCGATGCAAACCACTATCTACATCCACTCCCGCACTACCTCCCGAGCTCTGCGACGTTGGATCAAATGTCGTCACAATGCGGAGCCTTGGGACACAAGTCCATCATAGGGATGCCGCCACTTTCACACCATCCCACTTGAATAGACTAGCAACCAGATCGATCATCCACCAATGAGCATAACGTGGTTCGACACTGTTGTCACCCTTGTTGAAGCCATGACGTCGAACGACTAAAAACCTAAGCTACTAAGCCCTAAAACCTAAAACTAGATGATCCGTACGTGAGGGATCCGATGACACCCCTCATTTCGGGGAGGAGGTCTGCTTCGGTACACCCCCCCCCCCTCCACAAACCGTATAAGGGCAGTATTGTAACCTCACTAACCAACAAGTACATCCTAATGCTTCTACCTTCTTTTTTCTTCTACTTCAATTCACGGCTGGGCCAGCCCAGTGTTGAACTGGTCCTTTTATCACCATTTCTTTTTTTCGTTTATCTTTTTTCTTTTTCAAAAAATACTCGCACTTATAAAATTTTGTTCAAAATTTTAAAAAATGTTCGGTTTTTTAAATTTGGTTCGCATTTAAAAAATTGTACATATATGTCAAAAATTGTTTGTTTATTGTATGTTGAAACAAAAATGTTCATTTAAATACAAAACATGCTCACATAAAACAATGAACACTTTTCAAAATTTTGAACATCTATTAAATAGAAAAATAAAAATGAAAATATATCAATCAGTGACCGGTTTATTGTTTGTTTTTGTTTAATTTCATTCTTGTTGTTTTTTTGTTTTTCCTTTTTTGTTCTTTTCCTTTTCAAAGATGCTCCCATCAATATAATGGACCCAAAATTTTCAACATACTAGCATCACCATGCCAAGCATCGATGATAAATTTCATTGATTTCTGTCATTTTATGCATTTTCTAGTGTTTTTCCCATGAAAAAACCATAAAACACTAGCCAAACGTGACACAGCGTGTGTTCGGTATCCGAATTCCTTCAAATTTTGCATGGAGTCCTGCCATGAGTATGCCCACATGCAGGAAAGATCTAGTGTCATTTTGTACATGGTAAGAGGCACACCATGTTCAAAGGTGGTGGTTCGGGTAGGCCGATAGGGTAAGTTTGGGTGCAAAAATTTTCCACAACAATAAACTGGACCCAGATTTTTCCGCACACTAGCATCACCATGCCAAGCATCCATGATAAATTTCATTGAGTCATGACATTTTATGCATTTTCTAGGGTTTTCCCGGTGAAAAAACCCAAAAACACTAGCCGAACGTGACACAACGTGCGTTCGGAGTCCGGATTGAAGGAAATATGCCCTATAGAGAATAATAAATTTGTTACTTTATATATACTTAATCATGATACAAGGTTTATTATTCATGCTAGAATTTTATTGATTGAAAAATTTAAATACATATGTGAATACATAAACAAATACCATGTCCCAGTAAGCCTCTACTAGACTAGCTCATTGATCAAAGATGGTTAAGGTTTCCCAACCATGGACATGTGTTGTCATTTGATAATGGGATCACATCAGTAGAAGAATGATGTGATGGACAAGACCCACCCGTTAGCTTAGCATAATGATCGTTTAGTTTATTGCTATTGCTTTCTTCATGTCAAATACATATTCCTTCGACTATGAGATTATGCAGCTCCCGAATACCGGAGGAATATCTTGTGTGCTATCAAACGTGACAACGTAACTGAGTGATAATAAAGATGCTCTACAGTTATCTCCGAAGGTGTTTGTTGCGTTGGCATAGATCAAGATTAGGATTTGTCATTCCGAATATTGGAGAGGTATCCGTGGGCCCTCTCAGTAATACACATCATAAGAAGTTTGCAAGCAAAGTGACTAAAGAGTTAGTTACGAGATGATGTATTACGAAGCGAGTAAAGAGACTTACCGGTAATGAGATTGAACTAGGTATGAAGATACCGACGATCGAATCTTGGGCAAGTAACATACCGACAGACAAAGGGAATTACGTATGTTGTCATAAGGTTTGATCGATAAAGATCTTCGTAGAATATGTAGGAGTCAATATGGGCGTCCATGTTCCGCTATTGGTTATTGATCGGAGAGGACATGTCTACATAGTCCTTGAACCCGTAGGGTCCGCACGCTTAACATTCGTTGACGATATAGTATTATATGAGTTATGTATGTTGGTGACCGGATGTTGTTCGGACTCCAGGATGAGATCACAGACATGACGAGGAGTTTCGGAATGGTCCGGAGGTAAAGATTGATATATAGGATGATATGGTTAGGCCAAGGGGTAAAGCCCACGGGGCTTTAGGTCAGTGCAAATGGAGTTTTGCGGAGGCCAGGGGGCCAAATGCCAGAGACCCTGGCGCCTGGCCCTGGGCCAGACGCCGAGGCCCATGGCATCTGGGCCAGACGCCAAGGACTGTGGCATCTGGTCCTGGAAGTCCGAGAAGGATTCTTCCTTACGGGCAAAACCGACTTTAAGGAGGCTTTTACTCTAAGTTTCGACCCCAAGGCTCAACATATAAATAGAGGGGCAGGGCTAGCACCCAAGACACATCAAGAATCACCAAGCTGTGTGCCGGCAACCTCGTCCCCTCTAGTTTATCCTCTGTCATAGTTTTTGTTGTGCTTGGCGAAGCCCTGCAGAGATTGTTATTCACCAACATCGTCACCATGCCGTCGTGCTGCCGGAACTCATCTACTATTTAGCATGTCTTGCTGGATTAAGAAGGCGAGGACGTCATAGAGCTGAACGTGTGCAAAACGCGGAGGTGCCGTACGTTCGGTACTTGATCGAGACGGATCGTGAAGGTGTATGACTACATCGACCGTGTTGATAAACGCTTCCGCTTTGCGATCTTCAAGGGTATAAAGATGCTCTCCCCTCTCGTAGCTATGCATCTCAATGGATAGATCTTGCGTGTGCGTAGATTTTTTTTGTTTTTCCATGCAACGTTTCCCAACACGAATTCCTTCTCATTTTGCATGCAGGTTTGCCATGACCATGCCCACATGCTGAAAATAATTTGGTGCCATCTCATGCATGGTAAGAAGCACACCATGTCTAAAGGTGGTGGTTCGGGTAGGCCAGTAGGGCAAGTCTAGATGCATTTTTTTTCCACAACAATAAAATAGACCCAGATTTTTTCCACACACTAGCATCACTATGCCAAGCATCCATGGTAAATTTCATTGAGTTCTGACATTTTATGCATTTTCTAGGGTTTTTCGGTGAAGAAACTACAAAAACATTAGTCGAACGTGACGCAACGTGCGTTAGGTGTCCAGATTACTTCAAATTTTGCATGGAGGCCAGCCCACTTACTGGCAAAATTTGGTGTCATTTAATTCATGGCAAGAAGCACACCATGTTCAAAGGTGATGGTTCTGGTAGGTCGGAAGGGCAAGTCTGGATGCACTTTTTTTCACATCAATAAAATGGACCCAATTTTGTCCACACACTAGCATCACCATGCAAACATCCATGATAAATCTTGCTGATTTATGGAAATTTATGCATTTTCTAGGGGTTTCATGGTAAAAAAAAACCCCAAAACACTAGCTGAACATGACGCGACGTGCGTTTGATGTCCGAATTCTATCAAATTTTGCAAATTTGGTGTCATTTCATGCATGTCAAGAAGCACATCATGTTGAAAGGTGGTGGTTCGGGTAGACCGGTGGGGCACGCTTTTGTTATTTGCAATTTCTGTCATTATCAATCAACAAGAACATTTTCTTATATCCGAATTATTTCTTAAAATTTGACAACAATTTTGGAATTTCTAATTGTTTATGGAAATTTTATTAGCATGAACAAAATTTCCAAAATTGTTAATAAATTCCCGGATATTGATGTTGTACACAAATTTCGAACCAATTTTTTTTCAAACTTTATCTAAATTTTAAAAGATAAACAATTATTAAATTTATGATTTTTTTAACAATGCTAACTTTTTTTGAAATCCCAGAACATTTTTATAATGTGTAAAAAATATTTGAAAACAGTAACATTTTTTAGTAATCCCAAAATATTTAAAATTTTTAAAAAGGTTTTAAAATGAATAATAAAGATCAAAAAGGGAAAAATATGAAATATACGAAAAATGGAAAAATATAACAAAAAAAAACGCTCAGGGCTTGCCCAACAGGGTGACAGCATCGCTTCCATCGGGCGCCTATTGGGCCCGCCAATCATTCGCCAATTTGGAAAAAGTTCATCAATTTTGAACAAGAATGTTTATGAATTCGAGAAAATTACTGGCTTTTATAAAACATTTTAAAATTTGGAAATATTTGCTGGATATAGAAAAGTTCATGAATTTGAAAACAAAGTTTGCAAATTTAGGAAAATTTTTACGAATTTAAATGGAAAAAATTTCGGATAGGGCATTCGAATGGACGAAATTTTTTCTAGGGCCTTGCATCACCATTCCAAGGCACCATGCCATTTTTTTTTGATTTCAATAATTCTGCATTTTGAAAAATCTTTGTGCTTTGAAAATTTATTTGGAATTTCGAAAATAATCCTTTATTAATTTTTTCCTACACAAATACCAAGAATGTTTGAGGAAATTCAAAATAAATTAGTTACATTTTTTATTAATATTTTCTGATTTTTTCTTGACTTTAGATATTTCGCAGTGTTTTTCAAAATATGTTCATGTTCAAAATTTTGTTCACTCTTTTTAATGTATGTTCGTGTTATGACATACTGCTGGACAATTTTTTGACATATTTGTACAATTCTTTTTTAATACAAATGTTTGTACTTTGTGAACAAAAGTTAAAAAGCGAACATTTTTTAAAATTTGAACAAAATTTTATAAGCCTATGTATTTTTTGAAAAAGAGAAAAGAAAAAAATGAAAAAGAAGATAGTGATAAAAGGACTGAAGTAGAAGAAAAAAGAAGAAGATAGTGATAAAAGGACTGAAGTAGAAGAAAAAAAAAGTAAATACACACAAGTATTAGGATGTCCTAGTTCGCTAGTGTGCCCTTTTTAGACCAAGTGATCTTGACTCATGTTACCTGCACTCTTTCTTCTTTTAAAAAGAAAGTGAAAAAGAGCTGAGGGCGCCGTGAGGAAAAAAGAGAGCGCCGCGTATATGTACACAGGCCGCGTATCCGCGCGGGTGAAAAGACTATCCTACCATTTATTATGAAGGGGTATAAAAAGATCTCAGCCGTCAGTGTGTTTAGGGGGTGTACCGGAACAAAAGTTTTCAGGGAAAAAACCTAGGACGTGCTACGCTAATTACAACAACTAGCTTGCCGACCTCACCTACCGTGGTTACCCTCGTTGTACTGATCACATGCGTCACCCGAATATGACATTGTTAATTCTCAAGTAGGTACAGCCTGGTTGCAGCTAGCACTATATTAAAACTGAAAGTCAATGGATTGATCTCGTCTTGCGTTTGTGTTCATTTTCATGTACGCAAGCTGGACGGAGTCCCAACCAGCTTGGTCTGATCTTCTTCTGCTGAGCAACTAGCCGCATCCCTACAGATCTGATCTTCCAGGTTAGTGCTTCAGTCATTCACCGTTTGGCTCTGTATTTTTCTGAATCCTGTGTTGACGGTTAAGTTGTTTCAAATGGAAACACAAGTAATTGGTTTTCAAATCGAGCCATGGATTTGGATTGCAGAAATTCAGTTCCCGAACCTGTTCCTGATCTGAACCTGTGTGGATCCAGATTCTGGTTCCTACTTCTTAGTTAATCATCTTATCTCTTTTCAGCATCTTTATTTGAGTTGCTCCATAGTTCCGCTACCCCCCGCAAAAAAAGAGAGAGGTTCAGCTATGCTTAGCAGTTATCCAGATGCCAGCGGTCAGTTTTGCTCCATAGTTCAGCTATACTTTAAACAGGAACGAAATCTTTCTTATCGTCTCGGTTTGGCAAGCATAGTTCATATATATAGTCAACGCTGGGCGTAGTACAATTTTTCGATAAAGGATGGATTTTAATCACTCAAAATTAAGCATCAAAGGGATACAAACACAATAAGTACACACCCGACTTCTATATAGTTAGGATGCAGTTGGGTGTCGTACATAGGTCAGAGTCCTATGTAATTTTCACTATAAACTTAGTCAATTTGTGAAGCTTGACTTTTGAGAAACAACTGCGCGGGTACCAAAGAAGACTATGGTGTTGCCACTACAAACATCGTTGTTCTGAAAAATATTGCCTCAGCCTCAAACACATAGATTACATCTGCCTAAAACAGTTTACCTAATATTTTTCTCATGCAGTTTTTGTGTAATCAGGTATGGAGAG
>OY997274.1:3233899-3248899 GCA_963921465.1 Triticum timopheevii | reverse complement strand
TACATATTCTACGAAGATCTTTATCGGTCAAACCGCATAACAATATACTTTGTTCCCTTTGTCATCGGTATGTTACTTGCCCGAGATTTGATCGTCGGTATCCAATACCTAGTTCAATCTCGTTACCGGCAAGTCTCTTTACTCGTTCTGTAATACGTCATCTCATAACTAACTCATTAGTTACATGCTTGCAAGGCTTAAGTGATGAGTATTACCGAGAGGGCCCAGAGATACCTCTCCGACAATCGGAGTGACAAATCCTAATCTCGAATTATGCCAACTCAACATGAACCTTCGGAAACACCTGTAGAGCACCTTTATAGTCACCCAGTTACGTTGTGACGTTTGGTAGCACACAAAGTGTTCTTTCGGTACACGGGAGTTGCACAATCTCATAGTTGCAGGAACTTTGTATAAGTCATGAAGAAAGCAATAGCAGTATACTAAACGATCAAGTGCTAGGCTAACAGAATGGGTCATGTCAATCACATCATTCTTCTAATGATGTGATCCCACTAATCAAATGACAACACATGTCTATGGTCAGGAAACATGACCATCTTTGATTAATGAGCTAGTCAAGTAGAGGCATACTAGTGACCATAGTTTTGTCTATGTATTCACACATGTATTATGTTTCCGGTTAATACAATTCTAGCATGAATAATAAACATTTATCATGATATGAGGAAATAAATAATAACTTTATTATTGCCTCTAGGGCATATTTCCTTCAGTCTCCCACTTGCACTAGAGTCAATAATCTAGATTACATAGTAATGATTCTAACACCCATGGAGTCTTGGTGCTGATCATGTTTTGCTCGTGAGAGAGGCTTAGTCAACGGGTATGCAACATTCAGATCCGTATGTATCTTGCAAATCTCTATGTCTCCCACTTGGACTTGGTCCCGAATGGAATTGAAGCGTCTCTTGATGTGCTTGGTCCTCTTGTGAAATCTGGATTCCTTTGCCAAGGCAATTGCACCAGTATTGTCACAGAAGATCTTCATTTGTCCCGATGCACTAGGTATGACACCTAGATTGGAAATGAACTCCTTCATCCAGACTCCTTCATTTGCTGCTTCAGAAGCAGCTATGTACTCCGCTTCACATGTAGATCCCGCCACAACGCTTTGTTTAGAACTGCACCAACTTACAGCTCCACCGTTTAATAAAAACACGTATCCGGTTTGCGATTTAGAATCGTCTGGATCAGTGTCAAAGCTTGCATCGACGTAACCATTTACAATAGCTCTTTGTCACCTCCATATATGAGAAACATATCCTTAGTCCTGTTCAGGTATTTCAGGATGTTCTTGACCGCTGTCCTGTGATCCACTCCTGGATTACTTTGGTACCTCCCTGCTAAGGTTATTGCTAAGCATATGTCAGGTCTGGTACACAGCATTGCATACATGATAGAGCCTATGGCTGAAGCATAGGGAACATTTTTCATTTTCTCTCTATCTTCTGCTGTGGTCGGGCATTGAGTTCGACTCAACTTCACACCTTGTAGCACAGGCAAGAAACCTTTCTTTGCCTGATCCATATTGAACTTTTTCAATATTTTGTCAAGGTATGTGCTTTGTGAAAATCCTATTAAGCGTCTTGATCTATCTCTATAGATCTTGATGCCTAATATGTAAGCAGCTTCACCGAGGTCTTTCATTGAAAAACTTTTATTCAAGTATCCCTTTATGCTATCCAGAAATTCTATATCATTTCCAATTAATAATATGTCATCAACATATAAAACTAGAAATGCTACAGAGCTCCCACTCACTTTCTTGTAAATAGAGGCTTCTCCAAAAGTCTGTATAAAACCATATGCTTTGATCACACTATCAAAACGTTTATTCCAACTCCGAGATGCTTGCACCAGTCCATAAATAGATCGCTGGAGCTTGCAAACTTTGTCAGCACCTTTTGGATCAACAAAACCATCTGGCTGCATCATATACAACTCTTCTTCTAGAAATCCATTCAAGAATGCAGTCTTGACATCCATTTGCCAAATTTCATAATCATGAAATGCAGCAACAGCCAACATGATTCGGACAGACTTAAGCATCGCTACGGGTGAGAAAGTCTCATCGTAGTCAACCCCTTGAACTTGTCGAAAACCTTTCGCAACAAGTCGAGCTTTATAGACAGTAACATTACCATCAGCGTCAGTCTTCTTGTTGAAAATCCATTTATTCTCAATGGCTTGCCGATCATCGGGCAAGTCAACCAAAGTCCATACTTTGTTTTCATACATGGATCCTATCTCAGATTTCATGGCCTCTAGCCATTTTGCGGAATCTGGGCTCATCATCGCTTCCTCATAGTTCGTAGGTTCATCATGGTCAAGTAACATGACTTCCAGAATAGGATTACCGTACCACTCTGGTGCGGATCTTACTCTGGTAGACCTACGAGGTTCAGTAGAAACTTGATCTGAAGTTTCATGATCAATATCATTAGCTTCCTCACTAATTGGTGTGGTTGTCACGGGAACCGGTTCTCGTGATGAACTACCTTCCAATAAGGGAGTAGATACAGTTATCTCATCAAGTTCTACTTTCCTCCCACTCACTTCTTTCGAGAGAAACTCCTTCTCTAGAAAGGATCCATTCTTAGCAACGAATGTTTTGCCTTCGGATCTGTGATAGAAGGTGTAGCCAACAGTTTCTTTTGGGTATCCTATGAAGACACATTTCTCCGATTTGGGTTCGAGCTTATCTGGTTGAAGTTTCTTCACATAAGCATCGCAGCCCCAAACTTTAAGAAATGACAACTTTGGTTTCTTGCCAAACCACAGTTCATAAGGCGTCGTCTCAACGGATTTTGATGGTGCCTTATTTAACGTGAATGCGGCCGTCTCTAAAGCATAACCCCAAAATGATAGCGGTAAATCGGTAAGAGACACCATAGATCGCACCATATCAAGTAAAGTACGATTACGACGTTCGGACACACCATTTCGTTGTGGTGTTCCATGTGGCATGAGTTGCGAAACTATTCCGCATTGTTTCAAATGTAAACCAAACTCGTAACTCAAATATTCTCCTCCACAATCAGATCGCAGAAATTTTATTTTCTTGTTACGATGATTTTCTACTTCACTCTGAAATTCTTTGAACTTTTCAAATGTTTCAGACTTGTGTTTCATTAAGTAGATATACCCATATCTGCTCAAATCATCTATGAAGGTGAGAAAATAACGATATCCGCCACGAGCCTCAACATTCATCGGGCCACATACATCTGTATGTATGATTTCCAACAAATCTGTTGCTCTCTCCATAGTTCCGGAGAACGGTGTTTTAGTCATCTTGCCCATGAGGCACGGTTCGCAAGTACCAAGTGATTCATAATCAAGTGATTCCAGAAGTCCATCAGTATGGAGTTTCTTCATGCGTTTTATACCGATATGACCTAAACGGCAGTGCCACAAATAAGTTGCACTATCATTATCAACTCTGCATCTTTTGGCTTCAACATTATGAATATGTGTATCACTACTATCAAGATTCAATAAAAATAGACCACTCTTCAAGGGTGCATGACCATAAAAGATATTACTCATATAAATAGAACAACCATTATTCTCTGATTTAAATGAATAACTGTCTCGCATCAAACAAGATCCAGATATAATGTTCATGCTCAACGCAGGCACCAAATAACAATTATTTAGGTCTAAAACTAATCCCGATGGTAGATGTAGAGGTAGCGTGCCGACGGCGATCACATCGACTTTGGAACCGTTTCCCACGCGCATCGTAACCTCGTCCTTGGCCAGTGCCCGCTTATTCCGTAGTCCCTGTTTCGAGTTGCAAATATTAGCAACAGAACCAGTATCAAATACCCAGGTGCTACTACGAGCTCTAGTTAGGTACACATCAATAACATGTATATCACATATACCTTTGTTCACTTTGCCATCCTTCTTATCCGCCAAATACTTGGGGCAGTTTCGCTTCCAGTGACCAGTCTGCTTGCAGTAGAAGCACTCAGTTTCAGGCTTAGGTCCAGACTTGGGTTTCTTCTCTTGAGCAGCAACTTGCTTGCCGTTCTTTTTGAAGTTCCCCTTCTTCTTCCCTTTGCCCTTCTTCTTGAAACTAGTGGTCTTGTTGACCATCAACACTTGATGCTCCTTCTTGATTTCTACCTCCGCGGCTTTCAGCATCGCGAAGAGCTCGGGAATAGTCTTGTTCATCCCTTGCATATTATAGTTCATCACAAAGCTCTTGTAGCTTGGTGGCAGTGATTGAAGAATTCTGTCAATGACACTATCATCAGGAAGATTAACTCCCAGTTGAATCAAGTGATTGTTATACCCAGACATTCTGAGTATATGTTCACTGACAGAACTATTCTCCTCCATCTTGCAGCTATAGAACTTATTGGAGACTTCACATCTCTCAATCCGGGCATTTGCTTGAAATATTAACTTCAACTCCTGGAACATCTCATATGCTCCGTGATGTTCAAAACGTCGTTGAAGACCCGGTTCTAAGCTGTAAAGCATGGCACACTGAACTATAGAGTAGTCATCAGCTTTGCTCTGCCAGACGTTCTTAATGTCGTCAGTTGCATCAGCAGCAGGCCTGGCACCCAGCGGTGCTTCCAGGACGTAACTCTTCTGTGCAGCAATGAGGATAATCCTCAGGTTACGGACCCAGTCTGTGTAATTGCTACCATCATCTTTCAACTTTGCTTTCTCAAGGAACGCATTAAAATTCAACGGAACAACATCACGAGCCATCTATCTACAAACAAACATAGACAAGCAAGATACTATCAGGTACTAAGTTCATGATAAATTTAAGTTCAATTAATCATATTACTTAAGAACTCCCACTTAGGCAGACATCTCTCTAGTCATCTAAGTGATCACGTGATCCAAATCAACTAAACCATAACCGATCATCACGTGAGATGGAGTAGTTTTCAATGGTGAACATCATTATGTTGATCATATCTACTATATGATTCACGCTCGACCTTTCGGTCTCCGTGTTCCGAGGCCATATCTGCATATGCTAGGCTCGTCAAGTTTAACCTGAGTATTCTGCGTGTGCAAAACCTGCTTGCACCCGTCGTAGATGGAAGTAGAGCTTATCACACCCGATCATCACGTGGTGTCTCGGCACGACGAACTTTGGCAACAGTGCATACTCAAGGAGAACACTTCTTGATAATTTTAGTGAGATATCATCTTAAAATGCTACCGTCAATCAAAGCAAGATAAGATGCATAAAGGATAAACATCACATGCAATCAATATAAGTGATATGATATGGCCATCATCATCTTGTGCTTTGTGATCTCCATCTCCGAAGCACCATCGTGATCACCATCATCACCGGCGCGACACCTTGATCTCCATCGTAGCATCGTTGTCGTTTGCGCCATCTATTGCTTCTACGACTATCGCTACTGCTTAGTGATAAAGTAAAGCAATTACAGGGCGTTTGCATTTCATACAATAAAGCAACAACCATATGGCTCCTGCCAGTTGCCGATAACTTCGGTTACAAAACATGATCATCTCATACAATAAAATATAGCATCACGTCTTGGCCATATCACATCACAACATGCCCTGCAAAAACAAGTTAGACGTCCTCTACTTTGTTGTTGCAAATTTTACGTGGCTGCTACGGGCTTAGCAAGAATCGTTCTTACCTACGCATCAAAACCACAACGATAGTTTGTCAAATAGACTCCGTTTTAACCTTCACAAGGACCGGGCGTAGCCACACTCGGTTCAACTAAAGTTGGAGAAACAGAAACCCGCTAGTCACCTGTGTGCAAAGCACGGCGGTAAAACCAGTCTCGCGTAAGCGTACGCGTAATGTCGGTCCGGGCCGCTTCATCCAACAATACCGCTGAACCAAAGTATGACATGCTGGTAGGCAGTATGACATATATCGTCCACAACTCACTTGTGTTCTACTCGTGCATATAACATCAACGCATAAAACCTAGGCTCGGATGCCACTGTTGGGGAACGTAGTAATTTCAAAAAATTTCCTACGCACACGCAAGATCATGGTGATGATATAGCAACGAAGGGAGAGTGTTGTCTATGTACCCTCGTAGACCGAAGCGGAAGCGTTGACGCAATGTAGAGGAAGTAGTCATACGTCCTCCCGGTCCGACCGATCCAAGCACCATTACTCCGGCACCTCCGAGTTCTTGACACGCGTACAGCTCGATGACGCACCCTCGATCTCCGATCCAGCAGAGGCGCCGAGGGGGAGTTCCATCAGCACGACGGCGTGGTGACGATCTTGATGTTCTCCTGACGCAGGGCTTCACCTAAGCACCGCTACAATATGACAGAGGTGTAATATCGTGGAGGGGGACACCGCACACGGCTAAGGAACGATCAATGATCAACTTGTGTGTCTAGGGTGCCCCCCTACCCCCGTATATAAAGGAGGGAGGGAGGAGGTGGCCGGCGCAAGGGGGGGCGCGCCATAGGAGGAGGAAACCTACTCCAAGTAGGTTTCCCCTCTTTTTCCTAATCCAATTTGGAGGGGGAAGGAAGGAGTACTAGTAGTAGGAAGGAAGAGGGGGAAGGAGAAAGGAAAGGGGGGGGCCGGCCCCCCTCCCCAATTCGGATTGGGCTTGGGGGGCGCACCCCCCTCCCTTGCTCCTTCTCCCTTCCTTCCACTTGGGCCCAATAAGGCCCATATACTTACCGGGGGGTTCCGGTAACCTCCCGGAGCTCCGGTATATTCCCAAACTCTCCCGGAACCTTTCCGGTGTCCAAATATATCCGTCCAATATATCAATCTTTATGTCTCGACCATTTCGAGACTCCCTGTCATGTCCGTGATCACATCCAGGACTCCGAACAACCTTCGGTACATCAAAATACATAAACTCATAATATAACTGTCATCGAAACCTTAAGCGCGCGGACCCTACGGTTCGAAAACAATGTAGACATGACCGAGACACGTCTCTGGTCAATAACCAATAGCGGGACCTGGATGCCCATATTGGTTCCTACATATTCTACGAAGATCTTTATCGGTCAAACCGCATAACAACATACTTTGTTCCCTTTGTCATCGGTATGTTACTTGCCCGAGATTTGATCGTCGGTATCCAATACCTAGTTCAATCTCGTTACCGGCAAGTCTCTTTACTCGTTATGTAATACGTCATCTCATAACTAACTCATTAGTTACATGCTTGCAAGGCTTAAGTGACTAGTATTACCGAGAGGGCCCAGAGATACCTCTCCGACAATCGGAGTGACAAATCCTAATCTCGAATTATGCCAACTCAACATGAACCTTCGGAAACACCTGTAGAGCACCTTTATAATCACCCAGTTACGTTGTGACATTTGGTAGCACACAAAGTGTTCTTCCGGTACACGGGAGTTGCACAATCTCATAGTTGCAGGAACTTTGTATAAGTCATGAAGAAAGCAATAGCAGTATACTAAACGATCAAGTGCTAGGCTAACAGAATGGGTCATTGTCGGTGTCAAAACCGGCGGATCTCGGGTAGGGGGTCCCGAACTGTGCGTCTAGGCGGATGGTAACAGGAGACAAGGGACACAGTGTTTTTACCCAGGTTCGGGCCCTCTCGATGGAGGTAAAACCCTACGTCCTGTTTGATTAATATTGATGATGTAGGTAGTACAAGAGTAGATCTACCACGAGATCAAGGAGGCTAAACCCTAGAAGCTAGCCTATGGTATGATTGTTGTAATGTATGCTCGTCCTACGGACTAAGGCCCTCCGGTTTATATAGACACCGGAGAGGCTAGGGTTACACAGAGTCGGTTACAATGGTAGGAGAAGTACATATCCGTATTGCCAAGCTTGCCTTCCACGCCAAGGAAAGTACCTTCCGGACACGAGCCGGAGTCTTCAATCTTGTATCTTCGTAGTCTGGGTGTCCGGCGGATATTGATAGTCCGGCTGTCCGGACACCCCCTAGTCCAGGACTCCCTCAGTAGCCCCCGAACCAGGCTTCAATGATGATAAGTCCAGCGTGCTTGTAGTCTTCGGCGTTGCAAGGCGGGTTCTCCCTTCAAATCCCATGTACCTGCCGAATAGTGTCTGGCTTCATCTTGAATACTGTGCTCCTCGGCTTCTACGCCAAATTATGGCCCTCTTCCACGCGTCGCACGAATGCGAAAAGCCAGGGTGCCTTTTACATTTCACCCCCTAATTGTGCGGGTCGTCCGCCTATAAAAGAGGCAGAAATCAAGATCCAAACCGCACCGTCCTCTCTCGCGTATACTCCATCGAAGCGCCTCTGACCTTGAAATCCATTCCACCATGGATCGTCAACGCGGCTCTTCCTCACGCGCTCCTAGCCCATCGCCAGGGAATTGGAGGAGGTGCTCTATTTCGCACAATGAGCTAGTGAAGCTCCAAACGGAGGGATTTCTTCCTCCGGCCTTCATGGTTCCAGTCCGAGCCGGACTGGTTACTTATCAAGGTGGGATGCAGGCGGAGGACACCCCAAGCCCCAACAAGGGGGAGCGAGTGTGTTTCGTCCGCTATCTGATAAGGGGGCTCAGATTTCCAATACATCCGTTCCTCCGCGGGCTCCTGAAGTTCTACGGACTCCAGCTCCACCACCTCACGCCCGCCTCTGTGCTGCATATCGCGGGCTACGTAGCTCTTTGCGAGCTATTCCTGGGCATCGAGCCCCATTTCGCGTTGTGGAAGAGGCTGTTTTGCCTCGTACCCCGCTCTCACCAGGGGTCCATATATCAAGTGGGCGGCGCCGAAATATGGCGCATCGCCGGGACCGGATACCTATCCGGCACCCCCAAGAAGGTGTCCGAGGACTGGCCCTCGGAGTGGTTTTATATAGTAGACGCTCCGTTGCCCGACCCAGTCCGGATCGGCCTCCCAGAGTTTGATGCTGCTCCCTTGAAGAAACGCCTCAGCTGGCGCCCACGGAGCCCCCGTTTGGAGGAAGACAAGAGCGTCCATTACTTGATGGGCCGGATAAGATTAATGGCTCATTCCGGCTTGACCATGATTGGAGTCATGGCGACGTGCATCAAGCGGGCGGTGCAGCCGCTGCAATACAGAGGCCACCCCATGTGGGATTTCAACGGGGAGGACGATGCTACCCGGCACGGCCGCAAAGGGCCGGATTCGACCGAGGATTTGGTGAAGATCCTGTCCGGTCTGTACAAGGGGGAGAAGGAGGACTTCCTTCGCCCGAACCCTCTGGATGGGTTTTCCATGATCAACCACAGAGGATGGGTAAGCGAACACCTCAAAGGGCTTTACCCGTGTCTTCGAAGTTTAAGCTTCTTACATTATGTCTTCCGCGCAGGGTCTATGCCGGACTGTGGAGGACATGGTGAGTCCTGCTCCACAACCCGAGGATCCGGAAGGATCACTGGGTCCGTCCTCCGAGGAGGATTCGGATATCGAGGTGGAGCTGATCGACGGGGTGTATCACCAACTCAGCATAGACAATGCTTTGGTCGCCATTACGGCGGACTACCCCGGACTGAATTTGGCTTCACAGGTGACTGCGACCGAAGTCCGGACACCCGTATCTCTTCCCTGCCTCTTTCTGACCCTCGCGAACGATGGTATTTCGCAGGAGGCGCCTTTACGGCAGGAAGCCTAGCCCGCGGCGGCTGACCAACAGAGGCCAGTCCGGTCCAGCAGGCGGAAAAGGAGCGCAGTGTGGACGGAAACGTTGCCACAAAGGTATAGCTCGTATTCGAATTTTTAGAGCAACGTTCCGAGGAAACGCCTGAGTGCTCATGATCTCTACAGGAGAAAAAGCGCTCGCCGGACTGCGAGCGCAGGAATTGCTGATCCGACCAACACCAGCCAGGCTCCAGCGCCCGGACTGGAGGGGGAGGCAAGCGCAAGACACGAACCGGATCCTGCTCCAATGGAGGATACCGACAGACTATCCGCCACCAAGTCTGAGGTGGAGAGCGCTATGAATCATAGACGCCGCCGGACAGTATTTTAAGAAGCGTGCTTTTCCCCTGAGGCATTGGATGCCTTTAACGCAGGGGACGCGCATCTCCGTGCTGCTCAAAATGGTTTTACCAGAGCCATGGAGCAGTATGTTAAAGACATACGGGTAAGGGAATTTTAATGGTTGTATACACCAGTAGCCCCCGAGACTTAAATTAGTTATGTTAACTGATTTAAGGATCATTTGAAATTTCAGGCTCTTAACGAGAAGAATGCCCAGCTGTCTCGGGAGCTGCAAGATCGCAAGGCCCAACTTGAGGCCGCACTTGCTGCCGCAGGAGGAGACGGAAAGACCCCTCCTAGTAACACATTTGTATAAATTAATATAAGCGCTGTGCGGCGTGCGCGAGAGTCTAATAATGACATTGCAGGTGCCGCCGGACAAGATCCGGACAGGCAAGCATTGCTGCGCCAGCTAAAGGCTGGCGAGAGTGTGCTGAACAGGGTTCAGCAGGAAAGGAACAAGCTCCAAGATGCCAACGCCAAGCTCAGAGAAGAGCTGAAAGGCGCAGAGGCCGAGCTGTCCGGCTCCGTCAAGGAGAATCAACGGCTTCGTCGCGGCATATATAGTAAGTGCTTGAGCGAACTCTTTAAGAAAGAAGAGTTCGGCGAGGAAGCAATTTGATATAATATGTCTTGTAGGTATACTCACGGGTCGTCCTGCAGAGGAGATGCCCATATCAATGGGTGATCAACTTCCCGAACTGTTGCAGCTGCTCGAACGAGTCCGGCAGGCAATGAGCAGTGTCGTTCATGCTTTATGGCCAGCCCTCACCCTGCCCGAGGGTCTCGGGGAGCTTGCGGAGAAGCTGCAGGGAGTGCGGCAGCGCTTCCGGTTGTGGAAGATATCAGCTTGCCGTCAAGGTGCCAGGGAGGCTTGGGCCATGGTGAAGATGCGATACAAGAAGGCGGACCCCAACCACATGGCCGAAGTTGGACCGGTGGGGCCCGATGGGAAGGAGATCCCTGTGAGTTTAGTGTACAACCAAGTAGAGTTGGCTGCTAGGTTTTCCCAATGGGACTGTAAACTAGACAGCCTGTTAGACGGGATTGAGGAGGAATACAATCAATAAACTTGACAATGTATGTTATCCTTTAAAATGACATGTGAAATGCCTTCTAGCCGGATTGTAGATCGTTTGTCTTTGCCGACCTTTTCGCTTCGACCTCGGGACCCTAGAGTCCGGAGTGTGTCCGAATACCTTTTTGGTCAAGAAACAACCATGGTATGCATGGAGACCAGGCGTAGGGGTCATTAGTGCTTTATCAGACAAGTGCCCAACTAGTTATGTTATATTACATGGTTAGTAAGAAACATCTTCCAGGGAGAATAGTTCCGTTAAGGGTTCCTTTCGCTGGGGAGGCATGCCCTAAAGTGCATGTCCGGACTGCCAAGAGAGCAGTAAAACATCTGGGGGCAGATAGATAAATAAGCAAAAAGTCATCTTTTAAATCACCGACCGAATATTCCCTTAAGAACGCTAGCTTTCGGCTTCACCCAGTCTGAGGTACACATCCGGCTGACCCGACAGTAACAATCGCAGAGGTGCTCCCTTTACCTCCTAGCCGAACAATCGGGAACGTAGGGGTAAGCACAGGAGCCAGGCAACCCAGCTTGGCCCAAACTTAAGTCATATCGATGCATATAATGGCGAGTAAAAGGTACATGTGGAAGCTTGACACATGTATTGGGTAAAAAACCCGTATAGTTGAGCTTCTGTAAAAGAAGCCCCCAGGTATAACGAGTGCGGATGGCACATCGTGCGTGTGCAAAGAATGCGAAAATAGGCCCCGAAGGGGTTTTAAGTTAAAAGGATAAAAAGAGAAACAAAAGACAGCCGAAATATAAAAGGTTGGACGGGGGAAGGGGACGAACTCTTAGTCCGGCGCTAGGCATAGAATCGTCGGAGTCGGGCTGCGTTCCATGGGTTCGGCTCGAGTCAGTTGTCTGACGCATTTCGTAGACGGTATGCTCCGCCGGTCAGTACTTGATCAATAATGAAGGGGCCTTCCCATCTGGGCTTGAGCTTGTCCTTTTTCTTGTCCGGCAGGCGTAGAACTAGTTCGCCAACGTTGTAAGTCTTGGCCCGTACTTCTCTGCTTTGATATCTTCGGTCCTGCTGCTGATAGAATGCGGAACGAGCCTTCGCGACGTCACGTTCTTCCTCCAATGTGTCCAAGCTGTCCTGCCGATCCAGCTCGGCTTCTATTTCCTCATACATGCGCACTCGAGGTGAGTCATGAATAATGTCGCAGGGCAAGACTGCCTTTGCGCCGTATACCATAAGAAATGGTGTGAATCCGGTAGTACGGTTAGGCGTTGTCCGCAGCCCCCAGAGTACGGAGTCGAGCTCCTCGACCCATTGGGTGTCTGATTTAGTGAGTGACCTCACTAGTCTGGGTTTAATGCCGCTCATTATTAGACCATTTGCTCTTTCCACTTGACCGTTGGTTTGAGGGTGATAGACTGACGCATAGTCGAGCTTGATGCCCATATTTTTGCACCATGACTTAACCTCATCGGCCGTGAAATTCGTGCCGTAGTCGGTGATGATGCTGTGGGGGACTCCATAACGGTGTACCACCTCTGATATAAAGTCTATCACTGGTCCGGACTCTGCCGTTTTGGCCGGTTTGGCCTCTATCCATTTGGTGAACTTATCCACCATGACCAATAGATACTTTTTCTTGTGGGTTCCCCCTTTAAGGGGTCCAACCATGTCAAGCCCCCAGACCGCAAACGGCCAGGTAATGGGTATGGTTTTGAGGGCGGTGGGTGGCATATGGCTCTGATTAGCAAAGAGCTGACAACCAACGCATCGCTGGACCAAGTCCTGTGCATCTGCCCGAGCCGTCGGCCAATAAAATCCTGTACGGAATGCCTTTCCTACCAGGGCTCGGGCTGCTGCGTGGTGTCCGCCTAGTCCGGCATGAATTTCAGCCAGGAGGTTTCGCCCCTCTTCTTCGGAGATACACCTTTGAAGGACTCCGGTAGTACTTTTCTTATAAAGTTCTCCCTCATGGACCTTGTAGGCCTTCGATCGCCGGACTATGCAGCGGGCCTCATTTTGGTCTTCGGGAAGTTCCTGCCTAAGGAAGTAGGCTAGGAAAGGTTCTGTCCACGCGGCGATTACTGCCATTATGTCGTGGGCGGAGGGTGTTATGTCATCTGCCGAATCACCGATTGGTGCGGTTTTCTCCGGTTTGTCGCTGCCGGGCTCCTCTTCCCATAGTACGGATGGCTTGAAAAGCCGTTCCAGGAAGATATTTGGAGGGACAACATCATGTTTCGCACCGATGCGTGCTAGGACGTCGGCCACTTGGTTATTATCTCGGGCTATGTGATGGAATTCGAGTCCTTCAAACCGAGCTGACATTTTTAGGACAGCGTTACGGTATGCTGCCATTTTTGGATCCTTGGCGTCGAAGTCTCCGTTTATTTGGGATATTGCGAGGTTTGAGTCCCCGCGCACCTCTAGGCGTTGAATGCCCATGGAGACCGCCATCCGGAGACCATGTAGTAGGGCCTCGTATTCGGCTGCATTGTTGGAGTCCGTGTACATTATTTGAAGTACATACTGGACTATATCTCCGGTGGGGGACGTCAGTACGACGCCAGCCCCCAGTCCGGCCAACATTTTGGAACCGTCGAAGTGCATAGTCCAATTGGAGTATGCGCCGTACTCTTTAGGGAGTTCGGCTTCAGTCCATTCGGCGATGAAGTCAGCCAAAACTTGTGACTTTATAGCTCATCGAGGTTTGTAAGTGATGTCGAATGGCAAGAGTTCGATGGCCCATTTTGCTATCCTGCCCGTTGCGTCGCGGTTGTTTATAATATCATTGAGTGGTACTTCAGAGGCCACTGTTATCGAGCACTCCTGAAAGTAGTGCCGGAGCTTTCGAGACGCCATGAACACTGCATATGCTATCTTCTGATAGTGCGGGTAACGGGATTTGCAGGGGGTTAACACAGTGGATACGTAATACACTGGTTTTTGAAGAGGGAATTTATGCCCTTCTGTCACTCGTTCGACGACGAGGACAGCGCTTACAACTTGATGTGTTGCTGCGATGTATAACAACATTGGTTCGCCCAGAGTGGGCGTAGCCAGGACCGGATTTGTTGCCAATATGGCCTTTATTTCTTCGAGTCCGGCAGTGGCGGCATCCGTCCACTCGAAGTGTTCGGTGCGCCTTAGGAGGCGATAAAGGGGCAACGCCTTCTCTCCTAAACGGGAGATAAAACGGCTTAAAGCTGCCACGCATCCTGTTAATTTTTGTATTTGCTTGAGGTCCTTTGGAATATCCAACTGTGACAGAGCCCGGATTTTGGCCGGATTTGCTTCAATTCCTCTACCGGATACGATGAAGCCCAGCAGCTTTCCGGCTGGTACACCGAAACCACATTTTTTCGGATTCAGCTTGATGTCATATGCTCTAAGGTTGTCGAATGTGAGCCTCAAATCGTCTACTAAAGTTTCGACGTGTTTTGTTTTGACGACTACGTCGTCTACGTATGCCTCGACTGTTTTGCCGATCTGGGTGGCCAGACATGTTTGAATCATGCGCTGATATGTTGCGCCGGCGTTTTTGAGTCCGAAGGGCATCGTGTTGAAGAAGAATGGTCCGTATGGAGTGATAAATGCCGTTGCGGCTTGATCTGCTTCCGCCATCTTGATTTGATGATAGCCAGAGTACGCGTCCAGGAAGCACAACGAATCGTGCCCTGCTGTGGCATCGATAATTTGATCAATGCGGGGGAGAGGGAAGGGATCCTTTGGGCAGGCATTATTGAGGTCTTTAAAATCGACACAGAGGCGCCAGGATTTATCCTTCTTTGGTACCATCACCAAATTTGCTAGCCAGTCCGGATGTTTGATATCTCTAATGAATCCGGCTTCCCATAACTTGGCTAGCTCTTCTCCCATTGCCTGTTTTTTGGGCTCGGAAAATCGACGAAGAGCCTGTTTGACTGGCTTGAACCCTTTTAGAATGTTTAGGCTGTGTTCTGC
>OY997274.1:2495410-2500410 GCA_963921465.1 Triticum timopheevii | reverse complement strand
CAATCAAAAGATATGTAAAGAACACAGACAGTAAAGGTAGAAGATCATTTCCGGGTAGATAGGAGAGCTATTAAAATCCACAAACATGAATCAGAGTTTCGACTGGGTTCTCCAGATTTAACCAAAAGAAGACTTTTCTACAAATAAGAGAATTTCTCATTTTTTTTGTTTATACCGAGCCAAAACATAGAATTTCCATTGAAGAAGGAAGTAAGGATGCTAGCCGGAGAATCAAGAAATAAATACTTCCCATTCCGATTCTTTTTTAGTTCCCAAGATAGAATTTCTTTGTTTTTGGCAAGAGCGGTGGGTGACAACGTGCAAGACTAGATAGGTTTGGCTTTGATCTGATCAATAGGAATAGGAGGAAGCGTTGGAGAGGTACCAAATGACTGAAGAGGGGAACCCATCTGACCACATGTAGAGCCAGCCCATAAGTAAATTCAAGAGAATTTCTTCATCTTCCAAAGTATGTGAGTGAGGTAAAAATTCCATGGATCGATCTCATCACTCACATCCAACAACTAGTGAAAGATGTAATGATGAAGCTATAGGAGAAGAAACAGCGTTGGTTTTGATTGGTAATCTTGAGTTGTCATCTTTTGAAAGAGAGTAACTTGCTGGATGGAGAGCAGCTAGGAGAATAAAGTTCATCTTTACCCCATCTTTCATTCCAACTCTATTTTCTTGTGTGCGATCCTTCTTTCTGGTTTGGAATCCAAGAAGCTCAATGGGCTAGTTTCAAGTTCGATCAGACACGAAATCTGGTATAGCCACCAGCCTAGATAGAACGGGCGGGGGAAGAAAAACTAGGAGCGAGCCACATTCAAGAGGGTTGTCAAAGGCCCTCTCAATAGAGCTATTTTGTCATTGAATCGATGGAGGGAAGACTCCTTCGGTAGGTGCCCCCGACTCTTCCAGTTTCTGGGTGGGATCTTATGGCTTAATCTCTGATTGCGCAGGATTCATCTTTGTTTGGTAACCTCAGACCCTGAACCAGGAGTTGGAAGCGCCTTTGCCAGACTTTCCAATTGAACACGATGCGGGCGATGCAACTCGGCAAGGAGAAGGCTGAACCCTGGTGCTACACTACAGCAGAAGCTTTGGCAGTTTACCATGGCTTGATGTTCTAGTTGTCATGCTAAAGCCGTTGATAGCTACTTCGCTTGACGAGCTAAGTAGAAAGATTTTGTGGATTCATCCACAACTGATGGTGCTTTAGGTTGATCTGATCCCTAGAAGGAAGAGTTTTGGGCTTAAGGCATAATTGCTCTATTGCGGCTACCCTGGCTATGTCATCCGATGCTGTTCACAAAGCGGCTCTTACTATAGACCCGGCTATCTCCGAGTTGAAATCGAACCCAGCCCCTGGTTTCCGTCCATCAATCCAGAGCTCAAGACAACCGCGATACTTAAATCGCTCAAATAGCCACCTTAGACGGACACAGCCATTAGAAGAAGAAACTGAAACTCGATGGAGTACCCTAAACCAGAGATCCTCGACAAAGAAAGTCTCGATTCGAGGAACGAAATATCAATAGAGGAACGAAAACCGCAGGGTATGAAATTTGGGTAGGGTTGGCAGGGAAAGTCCAACTGAAACTTTCTTTGATTACCTTTTTTCTCCAACTGGCTCAGAGATTGCATTTTCCCTTAACAGGTAACCTCCTTTGAATCCTTCGTTTAGACCCTCTCTATTGGTATTGGCATTGGCTCGAGAGCAAGGACCTTATTTGATCGCTTAGAACTTGATGGAGGGAAACTCACTCGCTCGAGATATGCTTAAGCTAGCTCAGGAAGAGTACTAATTTTATATGCCTTGAAGAGGGGATTCAAAGAGTAGCCTTTTACTAGGGCTTAAGTGACTCGTTTCATATTGCTTACTATGGTCTGGACAGTGAGGAAGGTGAGTTGGAAGATATACCTAATGTCAAATGAGACTTTCTCCTCACCAAATTGAAGTGTGAGCTTAGCATCTTTCACATCGATGACAGCCCCTGCAGTAGCTAGAAAAGGTCTCCCCAAAAAAAAATAGGAAAGCTCTTATCCTACATCTCCAAGACAACAAAATCAACTGGAAATGCGAAGTTACCAACTATCGCAGGGATATCACCCAAAATGTCTGCGATAGTTGGTAACTTCGCATTTCCAGTTTGAAGAAATGGCAGGAGAGGTAAATCAATGACCTATTATTTCATAATCTCGGAGGTTATGTTCCTTTTTGCTTTTTTTTGGGCTTCTTCTCATTCTTCTTTGGCACCTACGGTAGAGATCGGAGGTATTTGGCCCCCAAAAGGGATTGGGGTTTTAGATCCTTGGGAAATCCCTCTTCTTAATACCCCTATTCTCCCTTCATCCGGAGCTGCCGTAACTTGGGCTCATCATGCTATACTCGCGGGGAAGGAAAAACGAGCAGTTTACGCTTTAGTAGCAACCGTTTCACTGGCTCTAGTATCCACTGGCTTTCAAGGAATGGAATATTACCAAGCACCCTCCACTATTTCGGATAGTATTTATGGTTCTACCTTTTTCTTAGCAACTGGCTTTCATGGTTTTCATGTGATTATAGGTACTCTTTTCTTGATCATATGTGGTATTCGCCAATATCTTGGTCATCTGACCAAGAAGCATCACGTTGGCTTTGAAGCAGCTGCATGGTACTGGCATTTTGTAGACGTGGTTCGGTTATTCCCATTTGTCTCTATCTATTTGTGGGGAGGTATATGAAAGAAGGGAACGAATAAGTGGATTGAGGAATAAAAGCTCGAAGACAAAGAGAACTTCTCCGGGTACTCAAGATATTGTGTTTGGAGAGGTGTAGATTGTAGATTCCAGCCGAGCCAGACCCAGGAAGAATACGAAGTCCAATTTCCTCAACCGCGCACACGGATAAGACGCGAGACAGTTTCTGAGGGATAGAAGTCTTGATCGGGCCAAGCCGGCATGACAGTTAGTAGTTCGCATTACTTTCTCTTCCGAAGCGCGCACATTCGAGTTCAGTATGGATGCACTGAGCGCTTCAGACCACTCGCTGGATGATATGGTCAATCATACTCCAGAGTGGGGACAGCATAACAATAACATTCTCTCTTTAGATTCGAGATGTATTGATCGAGACGTGCCTCACTCTAGTGAGGATTTGAGCTCCCCGATAGACGTAGGGCCCGCTCGGTACGCTGTCATTGTTTAGGGGGGTTCTTAATTCTAGCATGAAAGTCCGAGTTGGAGGAATGATATTGGGCTTGAGAAGTGAGCAAGGAACCTGACATAACATTCCTATGGTTCCTCTGTCCCGGTCTTGCACCACTCTCATATCCATCAATCAATTTCATAGATAGTTACTATGGTTGTTTCTTCCTCCATTCACTAAAGCAAATGGAGCCTTTCCCTCCTCGAGTCAGCAAGCCAACTCGAGCGTTTTACCCTCGTGTCACTAGCGCAACACGAGCCATTCAAAAAAAAGTCTTGGAACTGAAGAGAAATCCATCTCTATACAAACTCTTTATGTTCTTGATATTGATTGAGTTACGAGAATGAAGAAGCGTAGCACACCTTTTCTCTCAATTCAAGTTTCCATTCAATAAGTGCATCAAGTATTTCGTATAGAAAGAAAAGGAACCACTTCTCTTCTCTTAAGTATACGAAAAATAGCTTTTTGGTCCCTTTCGTCCAGAGGTTAGGACATCGTCTTTTCATGTCGAAGAAACGGGTTCGATTCCCGTAAGGGATAGGTACTTATTCCCGGCCGGCGGTATCAAGAACCCGGATAGTCAGTAGGAAACTCCAATCTGCAAGCGGAACAACGAGTTTAGAAGGCACGTTCTTGAAAGAGCAGGCTGACTATGAAACTCATATAAGGCTCGCGATCGGGTGCATTGTTGACTCGGGGGCGGTTCCATAGGCGGCTACTCTAAGACGGATCAAGTTGGGCTATATATTATGGCAACTTGACCCTACTTTCCAATTTCGTAGATAGAACAGTTCTAGTAGAAGGTTAACCCGGCCTTCCTAAGAGTACTAGGTTAAAGGGGAGACCTCTAAAGCCCAGAAAGAACTATCCTATCCCTTTAGGAATCCAAAAGCGCCGTATCTGTGGATCACTGACGGCTATACCCAATGAGCAAAGTAGAAAGAGCCTAGGAAAATGCATCTTCTCCCTATTCAGTCAGCAGTTGTCCATCGACTAGTCTTACTTACCGCACCGCCCGGCGAAAACGGATTTCTCAGTGATAGACCCACGAGAGCGTGTGTGCCAGTGACAAAAGAAGTGCGAGACGATCTGGGAAGTGAGGGATGCCCTTCCTGGGTATCACGAGCGGCGAGGCAGGTACGGCTGGAGGAAAAGCAAGGCAACAGGGTGCTAGGTTTAAGCAAGTATTGTCCGTCCGATCATTGGAATCGGCTTAGCCAAAAAAGGCAGATCTGGTTTCACTAGTAGGAAGAACACCCTTCTAAGGTGAAGGTATTCCATTTCTAAGAAGGAAGTTCTATATATTCGAACTAGAGAGAAGCTCTAAAATGGAAATCGAAAAGGAACCCCTTGTCCGTCCAGGTACTCACCCCGCCGGAACTCGCAATCAAACATAGGGTTGGCAAACTAGGAAGGCACAGAAAAGAAGGCAGTTGCGAAGGCGAGAAAGGTATTTTTGAATTTCCTCAAATTGATTCATCAATGAAGTAGTTGAATTGAAGTAAATGTGCCTACGAAAGAAGAGTTTTCGATATGGATATGCGAACAGGAAGAAAGCAAGCATATATTACTATTGCATTGGCAACGAACACCGTCAAACAAAGATAGTTGTTGAGGAGGAAGACCTGGATAGGGAGCCGGTTACGAATAAACCTGGGACTAGGAAACCCCGAACTACGAATGGAAACACTTTTTCAAGCAGGGGTAAACGGATCTGGTTAGGAAGCCGGAGATGGAAGAGAGGGTGTCGTGTCGGATCTTCAATCGGGGCAAACAACGGATGCTCGGGATAAAGCTGGACTTCGATTGG